>JACEFZ010015801.1:0-370000 GCA_014155875.1 Cepaea nemoralis
CGATTACATATGTTGAACGAGAAAAGATCTTTAGATTTTTGGCGCACCCTTCTTTTTTGCATATCAACCATCTTTCTATTTGTGTTATTCAGATGCATGGATACGCATGTACATCCACAATAATTAATAATTACATCAGTCAGGATTAACGCCATTATACTTTAGTACTCTCTGTACAGGGCTCTTCACTAATTCAAGGGTGTATCACCTACACAATACTATTTGTGTACCGACCCTATATCAGGTGGTTGTGTTCTTGCATTAAATCCTCACTCTGATTTGCCTGTGCGATGCTGTGTTTCTATCTCTTTCATATGTTTATTCCTCGATGAGTCAGTGCATGGTAACCTCTACAGTATTACTGCTTAACATCTGTTGCTATACATGAGCCCTGGTGTCAGTAGTTTCTCGGAACACTCTTTTGTACCTACCTCAACTTTCCTATCTGCATATTGCACCGTTTACACTTGATGTCTCTGTTTAGTCTGAACTCTTTATTCACAATCTTTGGCCCATAACCTGGCACCTTGCTTCTGCCTCATACGCCTTCTGCCTATGTGCCCTGCAAAATGCACTATCCTGGCACGATGTTCTACAGTATATCGGTCTACTGTGGTTAAAGTACTGCCCCTTGCCACATCGCAGTTCACTGGTCTGAAAACCTGTGCGAGTGATGATACATTGTGTGTCGCTTGTCCTCGAGATAGTGACACACTAATCTATCCTTTCTTTGACTATGCTATGTTTTACTCTCCTAACACCCTTGGGAACAATTTGTTCAGTAGTCTAGTATCCTTATCTATGCGGAGTCACTAGCACTCTAATTTGGGATCCTTCTCATTGACCAACTGGTTAATATCGCTTGAGTCTGAGTCTCACTGGTGCCTACTTCAGTGCTTCATCTTTACCTCAGCTATTACTCGTCGTAACTTTAGTGTTCTTCCTGTGGTAACTACCTCATTTACTGGCTTAATATTCGATTTGGTCGGTCCCAATAATACTTACTTCCGCTTCTGTATCAATCTATTAACTCCTATAACTATTTCCTATTGATCATCAGCCAATGCGTGAGTCCATAAGCTGACACACGCTGCACTGTCGTCCGTGATATATGGTGTTTACTGGTTATTATGGTTAAGGCGGTAGAACTTACCACGTATTCGTGAATGTTATGGCATCTAATCTTTTTCCTGTATAATACCGTAGGGAATCTATTAAACTCACTCGATAGAGTAGGACACGAATCCCTAATTGGTTACACGCTTGCCGTATCCATTAACAAACCCCTGATGAATCTTGCTAGAACTTCTTAGCTTCATGTACTTGTCTGATCCTTGCTGTTTACGTATGACCACATATCTAGGACTGGTCTGCCTGTCTTTTCTAAAAAGAGGTTTGCACCCGCTACTATACATCTTTTCATTGTTCGCGTTCTCAATACTTGCGCTGAAGTTGAGTGCTCTGTTTCTCTCATCCTACATTTGATGGGGATATGCCCCTTCTTTCCAGCATTTGAAACAGATGATCTCCTTCCTGCGTTACTTGTTGCCTCACTGATCTGGCCTTGCACGTCACACTCTGCTGCACTGTGTCTCTCAGGCTCCACAATTTCTGACATCCGGAATAATTGCAGAGTATCTGGAAGTTTCCCTCTTTCTATATGGGTTACCGTCCTTACTCTACAACCATTGTTTCCTCGGAAACCCTTATCTTGAAGTTCTTGCTGCTCACCGTTCGTGGTTGAATCCACCTTTTCAGCCCTTGGGTTATGTATTGACTGATTCTTGGCCTGTTTAGTGTACGCTTGCACAGACTATTCCTCACTCATCGTGAGTTTCCAATAGAACTGTTAGGATGTCCGTCATGTAGTTTTGCCATAACTGAGGACATTGGTGTTGCTATGTCCTTTGGCTACGTTCCTCAAAGAACGCACTAAATTAGAATATGCATTGCAGTATACCTTGTCTTCTGAACATTAGATTATTAATTTATTAATGATGATGCATTTCCATATTCTGCTGAGCTCCATCCATTGTGGTAAATATGTATTTACTGTGTTTGACAAAGTATGGTGAAAAGTCTTGATTGTGTCTCTGGCAAACTTGTTGATAAACTTTTGTCCTATTTGATCCGCTCAGGGAATTGGGAACTTTGTCAGCCAAATGGCGTGTGACGCTAAGATAGTGTAGTGGTTGTCTGTCTTCTACAGGCAAATTGGAAGATTGGTCTAGTGCCTTACCCCGTCAGAAACTCTGCCACAGAGTCGGCATTCACATACGCCTTCTTCTGGAATATCTAACGCTTTGGCTGAGCCTCGGACGATGTTAAATAATTTTTCAAGTGTCCACTGGGTCTGAAAAATATGGCAGTTTTAATTCTCTGTGACCGAACTGGCTGACGGTCTTCTGCTTTCCGCACGCACTTTGACCCCTTCAAGATAGATTATAGCTTTTCTTAAACTCGAATGTTTTCAGTTACGCATCTGAAATTGATCTTCTCTCTTCTCAATTTCCAGTCGAGCTAATCTGTACTTCCTGCTTAGACGTTTGTTTTCCATTTTTCAGCTAGTTTTACTTGTGTCTCTTCCGTGAGAAGTTTGTTTCTATCTCAGCTAGTTTGTTATTGCCTCGTCTGTCTTCTCTTCCATGTAGATTCGCTTTGCCTCGCGTGCATTCTGGTTCTCTCTCTTTCTAGTGTGTGTTTTGTTCTTTTGCTGTTCTAGCAGACTCATGTAAACTTATTTTACCTTGTCAGGCCCTTACCAGTTGACCTGGCGTCATTATATTGTCCATAAATTATGGCATCTTGGTTAATTGTGACACGTGTCTTGCTGTACTTGTATCTGAGCCACTATAAAATGTAAAGACGCGCTGCTACTAGTCCTTGTGTGGCGCCTTCCCTACGTACAGCACTCCTCCTTTGTGGATAGTAAATGTATGTGTCGAGTGATAAAATGTATCACGAACTCGGTAATAACACCTGTCATGCTATATATAGCAAGACTTAGGTAGTGCGGGAAAATATCCTTCACCTAAGTCCCTCGCACTATATGCGTATAACATAAGTAGTTTGTATAATATTTCTGGAAATATTGTTAAAATACATATAACTACATATACATAAACTGAATGTGTATATGATATAACACTAAGTGTTTTCTCTAAAAAACGTTAGCACTCACAAGCCCAATTACATCGGGAGACTGTGATCACAAAGCAATAACCACATGTAACACACTCACAATGGCTTGTGTAGGGTATGCAGTCCCCTACGTTAGGGTCGGCGGATAAATATAAAACTGACTCAGACCACAGACATTTGAGAACGACTGGACAAGATCACATATATTTATAATATATATACTTCGCGAACACAGCAAATATCATTATGCACATATTTATGAAAGAAAGAGATCACAAATATAAATGTAATTTATGTGAGAATCATAAATATACACAATATCTGACTGTCAGACAACACGTCTCTTCAGATATTAGTCGAGTTCAGTGCCACCTACACGACACGCTAATCGCTTTAACGTTGTTCCTCACAAAAAATCTCGTAAGCACCGACAAAGAAAATAAATTTTTGTGCGTCTCCCGGCCTCGAGAAAACAACCAAAATAAATCCCCTACACCTGACGAACAACTGAGACCACATACACGAATTGCGTAACACCGACAAACAATATAAATGTCTATGAATGGAGCAAACAAATGTCCAAAATGGCTGGCCGACCAATAATGTTCTTCTAACCACACACAACATTCCCTTTTTTCAAAAGTTTTCGTTCCGTTTTTAATTGTTTTTAGTAGTTTCCACAATCGTGCTGGAAATGTCTACGACACTAGATTTCAAAATGGACTGATTGATTTCGTTGAGTGGTTCCTGAATTCATGTGGGATCACAAGTCCAACGTCACATAAAATTGAAGATGATAGTGATATCCAAACTGTTCTTGTATCGACTCCGTCCGTAACGGAGTTGTACATTCTCTGTACGTGGGGCACACAGTTAATAAGCGCATAAGTGTTCTTTCGATTGTCGTACAAATTGAAGATGATTGGTAATTATCCCAACTGTTCTGCGATTGCCGGTTGAGCCCGCGACATAGTATCACAAAAAGAAAAGGAGAATGTGGTCATTGCCAATGTGTCGCGCTTTAAATTTGGGTATATAATCCTTAATCGGCCCAAAGAAATACCAACATGGTTGACGATGACGATAAGTTAAAAAACTGTTTGCTCATAACAGAATAATGATGCCAAAGGCTTGAACAAAGATCGAAACATTAAATTTGGCTTTCTTTTCACCTCCCTTTCTCCCCCTCTCATCTCCTTGCCCCCTCTCCCCTCCCCCTCCCTCCGCCCTCGCCCTCCCTCCCCCTCCCCCCCCCCTCTCCCCCTCTGCCTCCTCCCCCCCCCCCATTTTTTCTCCCATCCAAAGCCAACCTTTGTTTGTTGATTTCAACAAGTTGAGTCATCTGCATGTCCCCACTGTAGGCCGTGGATAATTTGTCTGAGCTACTTTCCTCTCAACCCCCAACTCACAATGTAACCTCAATGTGTTCTCTTTATTCACTATGCGAATGAAAAATTACTACACCGTACAAACGTTTCAACATACACCTTCTAACTGTGGAAAGTCCCATGTAACTTCCACTGTCCCTCAACCTCTGACCTTCGCGTACACCGCAAGTCAGTACCTCAGTCTTCTTGTCACAATAATCCACAATGACTGTCTGTAAATAGGACCGGACACTTTTTACGTTCATACAAAAACACTTTCCACTTTCTGCCCAGCACGGCGGGTGTGAAGGTTTAACGTTAAGCGCATCCCCCCCAGTACCTTGGCGCTGGTGTCTTACACCCCGTCCTATTTAGATCTGATGTGATGCGTCGAAACATCTGTATCTTGCTCAGTCAATCACTGTCTGGACAACACGGTGCGCTTTGTCCTTAGCCACACACACGACACAGAAATATCCCACTACGCACAGAATGTTGCGACGAAATTGCCACTGTCCTTGTAAATCTTTGGTTTCAATCCGGTCCTGCAAAACAGCGACTCAAACTAGTGACTGACCTCACTGTTGCAGAAACCCCTTAGCTGTTGCCACGTCGGAAGTTAGTCTGTGCTGGTCCGTGGTTTATCCCTTAAAAGCATACGTCTGTACTATGGCAGTAATCGACTCTCCGGTTAGGATTTGTGCGCTGCGTAGATTCTGCTGTAGTGTACTGAACATGGTAACTGTACTGGTTCGCCTGTGAATGCGCACGCATTCCCCGCCCGCTGAAACAGTTATTCTTCGCTGGCACGTCCGTTACACACAAATAATAAATATAGTCTTTAGTTGCCCCTGTGAATCTGTTCTTGACGCGCCAGCCCCAGTACTGTATGAAAGGATGTGAACGAAGTCAGACGATGCTAAACTTCTGACTTCTGATCTGCAGTACGGATAGAGCCCACAAATATCTCCAGATGTTTATGAACACTCAATGTCTTATAATGCATTCTTGACCGTAGCGTTATAGCCTGTCCATGATTACTCCTTACTAAGCGACGAGATCCTGAAGATTGGTTCAGCACACGTCGTTCTTCTTGATGTAATTGATCAATTGAAGTTCTGGACGATTGATATGTCCTTGTATATATGTTTCGTGGTGGCTGGCGTCGTTGTCTTTAGGTAACGATAATTCCATGGTTGTGTCAATGGATATATCTTGTCTTGCAATATAAAATCAGCGACCCGCACAGTGCATTATTCTACCAGCTATGTTAGAACAAGATTCGTTGGCGCACATTAATCCCTGTTATTACAGAAATTAACATCCGGACCATAACGTGATGAATGGTTGTATGACATCCAGAGCAGAAAAATGCTAATCCAGTAGAGATATTAAATATTGCCTCCCACATATTTAATCAGCACACATCAATGCCTTCTTCACACGTGCCTGTGTTCCGTTTACAAATCCACAAGACAGGTAATTCGCTAGCTACTCCCACAATACAACGCCACCATTGCATTTGTGTGTGGAGCCCACTGCTCCAGTAATATTGCAACCCACTATCTCGGTTTCTGTTTGCAGTGTTCCCTATTCTTTCTGCCATCTATCTATGGGTTAATGTGCTTGTTAGTTGACTTATTGATCCATATCTGTTTAACACGGCTGTATTCTCTAACTTCCTGCTTTAGTTTTTGCCTTTTAGTTCATTATTCGGCCAGTTTTGTCGGCATTCACCTTCGCTGTAAATGTCTTTAGGTCCTGGAAGTTCCCTTGATCTTTCAGCATCACATAAACTCTAACTGTCATCCCCATCCCCTTGGTGGTTCTCCCTGCTTCTCAGCCTCTTCCATTATTTAGTTCTCACTGGACCTTTGGGCTGTTTATTGATCTATAGCCAGGTCGATGGTCTCACTTTACTTGCTACCATCTTTCATATTCCAAGAATTGCTTCTTAAGTTGTCCGTTGTTCACTTGAGACTCATATTGTTTCAAGGTATTCCATGGGTCATTTTATGTGGTCTGATGACGTGCTTTTGAGCGGTTGCTGATTTGCTCTTTATCTGTATTATTCCCATGCTTGAGTGCTTGTGGCTTACACGTCTTGTTCCTTATTTCCAGACATATTGTACTTCTCAGTGATAACCTTTCCTCCTCCTTTGTTGCTTAATTGTGAGAGTTTGAGTTCTTGATTATATCAGCCCGTCTATTCCCTTGGTGTGTTTTCCGTGGGTTTGTCCCTGTCCATTGTGTTGGTTGTGGTTTGTTTTATTTATAGCCTTTTTTTTGGTAGTTAGGTGTTCGTGTTATTGTATCTTTATTTGTTTTTGTGTGTGGTATTTAGTTTGCAAACCTTGCTCGTCTGGACGAGGTTTGTATCTGTTCTCGCTATAGGTGTATACAGGGTGATTCTATGTTTACTCAGCTCTCATAGTTATTTGCTAAGTACAGGGAGCCGTGCTATTACAGTGGCTATTACATGAGTGCCTACCTGGCAGTCATGTGTTCAAATCCTCTTCAAGGCAGGATTTTCATTGACCTGGACAGTCAGGTCGGCCCAGCCTTAAACACGGATAACAGAAAATGTTCTGGGAAGTAAAGGCAGGTGGTGTGATATTGACCATACCACCCTCCAGGTGCTGGCTGTTCTAAAAATATGAGGCCAGCACCATGTAGAGGGGTTTTTTACTTTGCTTTTCTTATGTATACGAGGGGGCTTCAAATGAAGACCTTAATTATTTTTTTTTGGGGTATGTGGATATATACTGAAAAAGTAAAGAACAGATATATCAGTTTTTTATATAGTCACCCTTGCGTTCAGTGCAAGTCCTCCAGTGCAGATAAAGTGCTTGTATTCCTCTAGAACACAATTCTCTTGGCCGTGTATGTAACCACTCATGCACCACCTGCTGTACCTCTTCATCTGAGCTAAAAGTTTCTGCACTCATATACTTGCTGGACTGACAGGCATGCATCATCATACAAACCTTCATTCGTGGATGAATTTCTATAGGTTTCACCCCTTCACTGATCAGAAAACATAACAGAAAACTGCTCTTCTTTGGTGCATGTCAAAGTGGAGCGGCCATCTTTAAACTGTCCTTATAACATCGCTGTGTTCATCTGCACCAAGATGTCACATGCTGAACACTCTTGGCATTCTTAAGACATGTTACAAGACAATGGCATAATTGTTATTTCTGTGACACTTTTAAGGTTTTGATTTGAAACCTCCTCGTATGTTAGCCAAGATATTTCAAGATACATTCTGTTTTTCCAGTTCCTGGTATACACATTGAGAGATGTTAAAGGAGAACAAGCTGTGACAGTGCAATAAATAAAAATGTAACAAGAAATAATTTAGAGAACAGTTTTACAGGAACATAATGAGAACCACTATCATCAAAACAACAACATAACCAATCACAGGAACGACATAAAAGAAATCAGTGGAATGACATTAAAGGAATCATTAGAGTGACATAAATAGGAATCGATGGAATGATATACAGAGAATCAGTGGAATGACATAAAAAGGAATCATTGGAATGGTATAGAAAGATATGATTGGAATGGCTTAAAAAGGAATAAGTGGAATGACATAAAAATGAATGAGTGGAATGACATAAAAATGAATGTGTGGAATGACATAAAAGGAATAAATGAAGTGGCATAAAAGGAATCAATGGAATGAATAAAAAGGAATCAATGGAATGAATAAAAAGGAATTATTGAAATTGCGTAAAAAGAAATCATTGGAGTAGCCTACAATGTAAGGGGTATGTCCACATAATAGGAGAGTTCAGTTAATGTATATTATATGTTTGTAAAATATGTGTTTTCCCCATAACACTTATAAGGGTGTTTGTTTTCTGTTTTAGTGGCTACATGACTGGTGGAATTATGCATGTTCAGTGTGATGAAAAGTGGCCTGTGGTAAGTGTTGCTGGTTGTTATTTGTTTTCATTTCTTCAATACTTTTCTCATGTTACAAAATATTATTTTCTCCACCTTTTTTCTTCCTGTTGCATTGTAGTTGTAAAAGTTTGTGGAGGTAAAAGAGGGTAAAATTGCTGCTGTGTAAAACCTAGATTTAAGGTTTTCATTTGAAGCCCCCTTGGATGTACACATCACAGACCACATCTGTTTCCCCCCAAGCTCTTCCTAATCTGTTCACAATGTTGCTTGCAAGAAACTCAACAAAAATATAGCCTTGAAAATCAGAGGCTACCAGTGTTACTGATCTGATGAAAGGACAGACGAAAGGGTGGGATACTGACCCTTGTAAAAAATAACATCACTGCTTCCCAAATTGAAGTTTCCATGGAAGAGGCTGAGTATCAGACACTTAAACTTAAAACAGGCAATACAAACCTTCATCTGATCAATTACTACTGTCCAAGTGACCGCTCACATGCACTGTGGACACACTACCATTAAAAGAAAAAAATGATTGTGTGTGGCGACTTCAACAGCTACTGGCAGAGCTGGGGTTGTGATCAAATGGACCAGAGAGGAGAGAGACTAGAAGACTGGCAGGATGAGAATAGATTCATCTTGATTAACAAGCCATCCGACCCATATACTTTCTACACGAGATCATGGCACACTATAACTACACCTGACCTGGTTTTTCATTCACTGGACCTGGAGTGGAACATTACACGAATGGTTGGGAAACAACTTGGTGGTAGTGACCACTGGCCAGTCTTTCTGACTGTAGAAAATGAGCTTGTAAGTGAAAGCAGCACCCTCTCGAGGTGTAACTGCAAGAAAGCAGACTGGGCAATGTACAAGCCTGAATACTGAGAAAGACATAAATAAAGTAGTTGAAGATTTTGGGAAATGCATACAATAGGCAGCACAAGAAACACTACCAAGAGGAGCCCATGAACATTATAAACCAGGGGTGACCAACATGAGGCCCGCGGGGCCACATGCGGCCCGCTGGAAGTCATGTTGCGGCCCGCGGAGTGGGAAACGACGATGCTGTCGAAGTTGTAGCACGCTTGCTTGTTTACTTTAATTAACACCCAAAAAGAAAAAAAATTAGGTGTGTGGCCCGGCAGGAAATATTATTTCTGAAATTTGGCCCGCCTGCTGAAAAGGATGGCCACCCCTGTTATAAACCCAACTGAAGAAGTGAACTGGAACAGTTGCATAATGATGTGGAAGTGTGTAGAAAGCAAGCAGAGGCCACACCCAGCCAATGAGCACCACAATAAGTACCAGCAAGCAAAAGCCAAATTTCAAAGGGCCAAGCTGCAGGCTAGATGGAAAAGCTGGCAGGAGAAAACAGTCACTGAACTTTGAAAGAGACATAAGGAAGCTATGGATACTAATAAAACAACTTAACAAAGAGGGCACAGGGAGAAACTCAAAAATTGCGCTACATAAAGATGGAAACATCTTAACAGGAAAGCAAGCAGCTGGCCATTTTGCGGACTCATTCGCACAAGATAACAATATCAAAATTAGCCCAGAGAAGCAACAAGAGATTCAAGAGAAATGGCAACATACAGGACAGAATGAAACAGTACATGAGGTTCTGGAGGCACTTATCACAATCAGCGAACTGGAACTAGCCATATCAAAATTGAAAATGAGAAAGTCACCAGGGGTGTCATCATCTTGCTCTTATCTAGGTAACTGAACATGGGTTCATACAGGCAACAATAAATCTGTTCGCTATGAGATAGAATATTTATTGTATTGAATATACAGTTGGTGCAGTGGGTTAACAGCCCGCGCTATATTAGCTTACATATCACAGATAGTTAAACATCAAACACATAGTTGTCATACAACAATCTAGCACACTATCTAGCCTATGTATATATATATCTATGAATATCTATTTAGTCCCTCTCAGGCAGGCCTTGTTGCCTCTCTCAAGTCCGTCCTGTCCTCTGCCGGTCTCCTCGTGTCCACATTCGACACGGGCGGGTAACTCTGTCCGAGTTCCTCGTGGACCCCGCATATAGGCGGGCCACATCAGTGTCCACGGAACCATGGACTCGATGACCAGCTCTTTCGAGAAGGTTCTAGATTGCTCGGGTCCTGAGCGACTCGATGTATGCCCTTGGGCTGGAGTTGCAGCCCCTCTAATAATATATCTGAAGGTGAGGCTAGGTGACAGGATCCCCCCTCCCCCCTGATATGATTTGTTCTTGGGTAATTAGATTTATTCTAATTCTGTCACCGAATCACATAAAGTTGGTGTTTGTAGTTTGGTGGATAGTAAACCTGGTAACCTACATACTAGCACTAAACTCATGTATTCTACCATACAACACTTCTCTGATTTGGTGCAGAGATCCCTCTGTCTCTCGTGTGCTTAAAAATGCTTATCTGGACCGAAGTTACGTGACGTTTTAGTAGTTGTATTTACAACCCGCCCTTCTCATAGTACCCGAAATGGTACCAAGACAATTACCCTCTGTATTAAAGAGGGTTAACAAGACCGAAGTCCTGGCTAAATAAGTACACCTTCAAATCTTGATCTGTGTGTGTATTTCTATACACTTTTACTCTCGTATGTTATATAATGCTAAATATGTAGTTACCTTGTTCTTTTATCCCCTCAGACTACATGTGTCCCTGTTGGCTTGTTAGTGTGTTGACTAATAAGTTGTTTCTAATAAAGTGACTGTATGTTAAATTGATATTGTTGAGTTTTTGAGGTTTTGTGTAACGTGTGTGCTGAATGTGTGGCGTATTTCCAAGCGTCACGCGTATGGGATAACCTCAATCATGAAATACTGCACTGTGTGCAATACATGATCAGGCATTCCAAGTAGTGGTGCTTAGATGTATCCTAACTGCTAACTAAGTATATTTACACTAACTACTAAATTAAACTCACTATTAAACTAAGTATTACACATGTATTGACAAATTAGACAAGTCATGCAATTTTACATGAAAGACGCAGACAAATTACAATAAATACGTTTTGCGTACAATTTTCACGCCAAGTGTATCGTTCTCTCATTTCAATCCTTTCACGCAGTCATTCACTCAACTTTCATTCACAGAAAAGTATTGGTTAAAATATATAATTAAGTTGAGGTAAGTGTTATTGCCTTAGAAAAAAATTGGGCTAGGCGATATTTGCCCTTTAAGAAAATACGTCCTTTTTGTACGATGAATGAAAATAGGTTTAATTTAACTAGAGACAATTGTATAGGACGGTTTCTTAGCCTATGAATGGCACCGCCTGTAATATTAAAGTAGAATATGTACACATTACAGGTTAACACAATTTATATACATCATTAATGCAAATATATTACATATTTAATCCTAAAGTAATTAATTAATTAAATAACTAAATAAATCCAACAATGATGTGCGCGTTGTCCTCCTGTCGTTAGCGTGTTATGCCATGAATGTCAAAGTTAGTATGGTTGTCTCTTGAGTGTTGTAGTCGATGTCGTTCTGTTTCGGCTGCTTGCAAAGTTTCGTAGCAACAGCAAGTATGGATTGTTCTCAATGTTCCGTATGAAATATTACAGTATTCAGAGTCAGTTCACTGGTTGATATAATTGGTTGAAACAAACACAGTTACCGTTTCTTGCTGGAATCGTTCTAGAGCTTAGGCACTTGATAGTATAGTTCTTAAGTATAGCTCTTAACGTATAGATGGTCTTAATGTCTAGTTCTTAATGTATCATGTTCATGGGTGTCGTAAGTAACCTAATCACTGAGAGTACATTAGCAGGTGTAGAGTTACACTGTTATATGCAACCGACTAAAAGTATCACAGTTTATAGTATGGCTAATGGTCGATGTGATAAGAGTCATTCTACTGGCGCATTTGTCTGCCGTGATAAAAGGTCAGCCATAATATTATCGGTGCCCTTGATATGGCGGATTTCGAAGTCGAAATCTTGAAGTAGAAGACACCATCATTGTAACCGGTGGTTTTTGGGCGACCCATGGTTAAGGACTAATAATGGCGAACTGTCTGTAAGGACCACAAAGTGACTCCCAAGAGGAACTTAGATAATCTCAATATACAGAACACTAGGCTTAAACACTCCAATTCCACTGTGGCATAACGAGTCTCAGCCTTCTTTAGTTTGCGGCTCACGTAGAGAATCGGGTGTCGTACGCCATCCACTTCCTGCATTAAACATCCTCCTATTGCGATAGCGCTCGCATCTGTGGTCAAAATAAAGGGTAAATTTATGTTGGGTAATCGTAAGACTGGTGGATTAGAAAAAATATGTTTCAATCTACACATTGCATCATCTAAGCTGGTACTTTTACAAATTTTTGATGGATGATCTTTAGTTAACATATCAGAAAAGACTGAGGTGAGTTCTGCCCAATGTGGAATGAATTTAGAATAATAGTTAATAAGACCTAGTAGACTTCTAATCTGTTTCTTTGTGGTAGGCACTTCTAGATTAAGGATCTTGGAAACAATTTTATCATCAGTTCAACAATTTTCCTTCAGAAATTCTATGACCAAGGAAGTCTATTTGTGTATAACCTATTTCAACCTTGGAAGGTTTGATAGTAAGTCCAAAAAGAGAGATTTGGTTGAAGACTTGTTTCAGGGTAAGTAAGTGAGAAGTCATATCAGAAGAATGGACGCATATATCATCAATATAGGCTACTACATCATTAATTCCGTGTAATAACAATCTTGTTAGTCTCACAAATGTGGCCGGTGCGTTCTTCAGGCCAAAAGGAAGATATAGCCATTCGTACAAACCGAGAGGTGTTGCGAATGCTGTTATATGTCTACAAGAAGGGTGTAGTGGAACTTGCCAATATCCTTTCGCTAAATCGGTCTTGGAAAATAAGGATGATTGAGCCATATTTAAAATAAGATCTTCACAACTGTTCATTGGCTCTGCATCCGTTGTTGTTCTTGTATTTAATACTCTATAGTCGATGCACAAGCGGATTGTCTGGTCCTTCTTTTTCACCAGGACAATCGGTGATGAATATTGAGACATCGATTTTTGAATAATGCCATTCTTCTCTAAATCTAAAATTTCTTTATCTAAATTAGATCTGTAATGGAGAGGAATAGAATATGGTCTACATTTGACCGGTCTCAGATCTGTCAGCACAATTGAATGTGTTATTCTATCAGTGCGTCCAGGTTTGTTGGAAAAGATAGTCTTATAGTCGTCAAGGAGCGTCAAAATGTCTTGTCGCTGTTGTTGTGTCAAAGTGTCAGAGATATGTATGTCATTTATACTCCCGTCGTCAGTCATGATTGGTACAGGGATTTCAGTATTGTCCATGTCTGTCTGATTTATCACAGATGCTTACTGTTTGTAAATTGTCTTCAATGTCATTGTCGTCGTCGTCGAGATCAATCGTCAATATGTCGTCAAATTTGTCGTAGTTGTCAATATCACAGATTGTCGGTAATGTCCATATGTCTTCGTCGTTTTCGTCGTCGTAAGCGTGTGTCGTTAACGATGCTTCGTTTGTCGAGGTGTCATTTCGTTGGGAACTTGTCGTTTCGTCTCCGTCACCAGTTTGTTGTGTCTGTTCATTTGTCTCATTGTCCTGTCTAGCATAGTATGGTTTCAACATATTTACATGGAATATTTTCAACTTTCCATTTTAAGAGATTTCGTAATCTACTTCTGAAATTCTTCTAATGATCTTAAAAGGTCCCTGCCAAGAGGTTGAAAGTAAATCTCTTTTGTCAGGTAGTAGGAGTAAAATATCCTGACCTGGATTTAGCACAATTGTTTTTGCACCTCTATTGGCGTACTGCCTGTATTTTAAAACCTTTCTCCTGTAGTGATGTTCTGGCCAATATACAGGAACGTATGATTTTGTCTCTCGTATCAGTGACCAACTCATAGGTTGAAATGGGAAGTTGGATATCTACAGGTTGTGATATGATCTCTTTATAAATGGTGAGAGGTCCTCTTGGGTTCGCTCCATACATCAATTCGAAGGGAGAGAACCCTGTACTTGATTGTGGGACTTCTCTATATGCGAACAGCACCGTTGGGAGAAGTATGTCCCAATCGGCTGGATTTTCAGCTGTCACTTTAGATAGCATATGTTTCAGGTCCCCATTTAGTTTTTCGCAGATACCATTTGCGGCCGGTCGATAGGGACTGGTGAAACACTGCTTGATGCCTAGTAACCTAGTTACTGATTGGGTGGCATTAGATATGAACTGGGTTCCTCTCGTTCTATCGCTCTTTCTTCACGGGCAATATTTTCTGCGTGCGTTTTCTGTGCCCATTCTGACAGTTTTTCCTCTTTATAACCTAACTTTATTCCTTGCTCAATGCATTATCTAAGCTAGACATTTTGTGTTTTACTTGTTTGTAAAGTTATAGAGTTAATTCCCTTAGAAAAAATGTTTGGGTAGTGGAAAATTTAGTTATCTCCCTTACTAATTAATGTGTAAATCAAAATGCAAGGTTATGTTGGTGACAAGGTCATGAATATGCAAACAAATCAATATGATACAAAATGATACATTGATGGAAGATGAGAAGTACAGCTTAGAGTTGCAATGGGTATGATGTGAAACTTAGCTTTCAATCCCAGAACTCTCCGATGTTGTCTTGTACTCTCGTCATTGTTGGAAAGGTTACATAGGTTGCACGCGGCACTAGTTGCGGAACAATCTGCTCGTGGGGTGAGAAAACATTAGTCACAGTCACACAAAAAAAATGTCAAAATAGTAACATGTCAGCAATAGTTTACAGAATCAAAATAATGAGGCACACTGCGGAGGCAATGGTGAGACGTTGCCGAGGGACTCAGACTAATTCTATTTTATCGCTAGATAGCTACTAATTTTTGTAAAGTTGTAAGGTTAATTTTTTTGATTTAAACAAATCAATGTGTTATCAAAAATCAATGTGATATGATTAAATAAATAATTTTACATGGCAATTAATAGCTCTTTCACAAAACATTTTATGCCAAAACCGGAAAACTAGCCCCCAAAAAGCCTGTCATCATCTTGCTCTTATCTAGGTAACTGAACACTGGGTTCATACAGGCAACAATAAATCTGTTCGCTATGAGATCGAATATTTATTGTATTGAATATACAGTTGGCGCAGTGGGTTAACAGCCCGCGCTATATTATCTTACATATCACAGATAGTTAAACATCAAACACATAGTTGTCATACAACAATCTAGCACACTATCTAGCCTATGTATATATATATCTATGAATATCTATTGAGTCCCTCTCAGGCAGGCCTTGTTGCCTCTCTCAAGTCCGTCCGTCCTCTGCCGGTCTCCTCGTGTCCACATTTGACACGGGCGGTAACTCTGTCCGAGTTCCTCGTGGACCCCGCATTAGGCGGGCCACATCAGTGTCCACGGAACCATGGACTCGATGACCAGCTCTTTCGAGAAGGTTCTAGATTACTCGGGTCCTGAGCGACTCGATGTTATCCCTTGGGCTGGAGTTGCAGCCCTCTAATAATATATCTGAAGGTGAGGCGGTGACAAGGGGCTAATGGTTTCTCCAATGAAATGATCAGGAACCTAGGAACAGGGGCCAAAGCAAAGCTTTGCAGATCTTCAATAACAGCTGGACCTTAGGCAGTGTTCCACAAGCCTGGAGAGAAGCAATCATGATATCCCTCCTAAAATTAGGGAAAGATAGTTCCATTACCTCCAGCTACAGACCAATTAGCCTCGCCAGCTGTCACTGCGAAACAATGGAGTGCATCATCAACACAGACTGCAGTGGTACATTGAAAGTGAAAACATCCTTGTGCCACAGCAGGCTGGCTTTAGGCAGTGCTACTGTACGGAATATAAGACAACCTACCTCTCTCAAGAAATTGAGGATGCATTCCAAGAGAAGAAGCTAGTGCTCGCTGCATGGATAGATCTGAAGAAAGCCTTTGCCATAGTCTGGAAAGAAGGTCTGATGAAGAAACTGAGAAACTGTAAAGTCAATGGAAGAATGTACAAATGAGTGAAAGCATACTTGCACAACAGAAGAGCCAGAGTACAGATATACGGACTCCAGGGCGGAGTCTTGTCCCCCACACTTTTTCTAATCTTCATAAATGATCTTATTGCTACTCTACTGCATGGAATTAAAGTGGCAATGTACGCTGATGACCTGGCTCTATGGAGCACAAATGAACATGCATCAGTGGCCACCAGATCGCTACAATGAGCAAATAGATGGTGTGTCAGCATAAACACTGACAAGTACAGCACCACTCTATTTACCCTCTCTCCAAAACAAAAGGCAGGGATCATCCAGATAAATGGAATACCCCTTAGAGAAGATAAAGAACCAACATGCCTTGGAGTAACATTTGATGGCAGGCTGACATGGAGACAGCACATCAACAAAGCAGTAGCAAAAGCCAGAAGGAAAATAGCCATCCTGAGAAAACTAAGTGGAACCACATGGGGAGCCAGTGGGAAAATACTTAACAAAGTTTATCAACAGAGCATACGACCACACCTGGAATACGGGTCACCTACATAGTGTTCAGCATAAAAAAACCACACTACAAGAGCTGGACAAGGTGCAAAATCAAGCACTTACCCCCAGGAGGGATGAGATCAACCCCTATAGTGGAGATGGAGAAGATGGGGAGGACACAAGCACTGAGAGAGTGCAAAGATATGAAAACGCTAATACAAGCAGAAAAGTTCCTCAGTTTGCCAGGCCACCCTATGAAGAAAGATTTGAAAATTTAGCTATGGGGCAGTTGAAAAAAGCTGTTTTATCCACCAGGCCAAACGACTCTGCAGAGAAACCATCGATCTGCCCACAATTAGTGTCCCCCTAAAAACTATTCCAGAGCAAACTCCATGGAAAGATGAACATAGACTATCACTACAAATCCAGACAAAAGTGAAAGGAATATTTGACAAGGAAGAACAGAACATTGAACATCGCAGAACAGCCACTCTCAGCTTCCTTGATGAAGATTACCCACACCTCTGGATCTGAGTCTACACAGATGGGTCAGCACAAAATGCTGTTTGAAATGGAGGAGTGGGAGTGTACATAGAATACCCAAATAATTCTAGGGACACAGCCAGAGTACCAACAGGAAAATACTGTTTCTGAACATATGGTGAAGGGGTGCATGGGCCAAAAAAGGTTGAGAACCAGTGCTCTTATCAGTTTACTGTTTTAATTTGTTTCTTGTAGGACTTGGTCATTGGTTTTTCTGCCTGCCCATGGTATTCTTTGCATTTTCCTGAGAAACCACATGTCCACAGCCATCAGCTGTTTTTCAGCTTGTCTGCTCATTGTTAATGTACGTATTTTAAACACACAGTTTGTTACTCTTGCGTGTTATTTCATGTGTTGTTCCTGTCCATTACATCGTGTTTATAAGGTTAATTTTGTTCTGTGAATCAGCTCTTCTGTGTTGATTTCTATGACATATCTATCGTGTCTGATATCTGACACTGGTGCTCATTGTGTCTACTGTATCCGTGAATGTACTGTTGGGTCGTGGAGGGCCGCGGTCCATGTCATCGTGGCATAGTGAGGATGGTTGTTTGGTTGTGAATCCCCTGGAAAATGTGAGCTACAACTCCTACGTTCCAATACATTAGCGTTAAATACGTATTCTCTCTCTCTCTCTCTCTCTCTCTCTCTCTCTCTCTCTCTCTCTCTCTCTCTCTCTCTCTCTCTCTCTCTCTCCCCTCTCTCTCTCTCTCCCCCCCCCCCCCCCCCCCAAGGGCTTGCATATATTATTCTAAGAGAAGTTGAAGTACTATCTTCTCCCATAACCCGCTACCACGGTGCCATGTCCTTGAGGACTGCTGAAGACCTGTCCTTTCCCTCTCCAAGGTAAGAAGGCAACACAGTGTGCAAGATCGGCATGGAAACATGACGTGTGCTGAGAGGCATATCAGGATGCAATCACGTCATGCGCCCTCCTTTGCTGCTGCCGGTCATCTGAGTACAGACCTCAACCAACTCGATCCCAGCCCTTTGTGGGCTCATGGTTGATTGGATTTTGCAACTAAAGTTTTCTACGGATGAGGTGCCAGACGGTTAGTAACAATGTAACAAGTGACTTCATTAAAAAAGCTCAGTGTTCCAGGGATAACCGTTTAACAGAACTATTGGAAGCGCTGTGCCAACATCGATAAATAACCCGAAGTCAGTGGTTATCTCAGTCAAGGCTCCATTTATTGCCTATGTTCAAGCTTGTGCCGACATCTTCATAATGATAATAATCAATATTAATAATTTTCATAATTACTGTGCCGCTTACAGCCAGGCGGGCCAGTATTGACATAATATATAAGAATAGTGCACAACAGACTTATTCCCTAACTAGATATACTGTCCTGGGTACCTCTAGTTGGCTACTGTCCTTACCAGTCACCTTGCCATGATTTTCTAAGCCATGATTTTCTAAGTTCCATTCAGTACATTTACATCTGTCCATCATTTTCCAGCTCATAGTAGTCGTGCCTTAAGACTCGCTCCTTCATGCAATATTTATCAACCATCAGTGCGATTTCCTGCCAGTTTATAACTCATCTTGCTACTGTCAATCGAATCGTTCTTGCTCCTAGCTGTCAAGCCCCAAGGTCCATCTCTTTCTTTGTTATTGTTGACTACTTCTGTGACGTTTTTCTCCTTCTGCCGTCATTTCCCTAGTTTCTCGTAAATGTTGGTTCGAGGTTTTCTCACCAACTCTATTTGGACGTCATTTCGTCCGATCTAACAATGGGTCATGATTAAGCACAACACACGCAGACTGGGTGGAATCGTTGGTCATGTGCCTTCCCTCCACAGGCTTTAGGTTTTTCTTTCTCAGCAAACTTCAACCCAATGCGCAGTGGGACCCATTGCAGGTACGGTGCAGTCCGCTTAAGGCAATCTCGGATGTGACGAATTTCTGTTGTGAAGAACAATATTTATTTTACATCGTAAATGCAGTACTATATGCTTAAGCTCTTATAAGATGAATTTCTGATAAGAAGAACTATTTCTAGGGTCCCTTATCAGGTCTGCACTGTATTTGATTCTAGACCCATATGATCTTGACCAGGCACTGCATTAGTGACGTGTCGGTGTCATGCTGCTCCTGACCTCCATATGTTCTGCTACCTGGTGTGTCAGTCTGGGTCGACCCCCAGGGGCCGCACAAGTCAGTGAACAACTTTTAGAAGCCTGGATGTGTATTGAGTAAATGGTGTTAGCCCCATATGTTGTAGACCTCGGCACCCGATGGAGGGTGTGATCAGTGTCGTGTTGATGTGATCAGTGTCGTGTTGATGTGATCAGTGTCGTGTTGATGTGATCAGTGTCGTGTTTATGTGATCAGTGTCGTGTTGATGTGATCAGTGTCGTGTTGATGTGATCAGTGTCGTGTTGATGTGATCAGTGTCGTGTTGATGTGATCAGTGTCGTGTTGATGTGATCAGTGTCGTGTTGATGTGATCAGTGTCGTGTTGATGTGATCAGTGTCGTGTTGATGTGATCAGTGTCGTGTTGATGTGATCAGTGTCGTGTTGATGTGATCAATGTCGTATCGGCCGCCTTGGCTGCCCATGACACTTCCTGGTGTCTGTGTAAGGCTGGGTCGCCCTGGAAGTCCGTCCAGGTTAATTTGTTTTAAAAATCCGCCTTGATAGATACTCGAACACATAACCATTGAGTAGACCGGGCACGTGAGGAACGTAACCTGCGCGAGAATCGATAGCGGTTCTCTCCGCGTTGGTAACTTACGGGGTATGTGAGCCGGTCGCTCAGAAATCAATGGCAAACTACTGAGCATAATCTTGCCTAGTACATCAACAGCAGCTGAAAAATGCTGGTGTTGACTGCAACGTCCTGTAAGGGATATGCAACATAAAAAAGACCGACTGTGCTACCGTGGCTTAGATGTTATTACGATGTCCTGCTGCAGGCATCATCATCTCCTACGATTACCACGGGTATAACATTACTTCACATTTGAACATTGTGTGGTATGTATTACAGCCACGATACGATTCATATATTCACTTCATATGATATATAACTCCGCAGCATGCACCTAACGAGATGCAGCGAAATATGCCAGGCAATAAATCGTGCAACATATTGTGTACGGCCGGTCTCCCTGGCCAAGAAGTTAGCGACATTTTCGTAATACCGTATATCCACGTGGGGGAAAACAGCAGCTGCGAGAATTGGCAGCGGTTCGCGCCGCGCAAGTAACTTACTGGGGTATGTGAGCCGGTCGTTCAGAAAGCAGTGGAAAACTACTGAACGCTAAAACCTGCTTAGTACATCAACAGCTGCTGAAAAATGCTGCTGTTGACTGCAACGTCCTGTAAGGGATATGCAACATTTAAAAAAAAAAATGCTGTACGGCTTCTGTGTTTACATTCACTAAGTTATGACGCATATTCCCTTTAAATAGGAACGAAGAAGTAGTTCAGTAAGGAACAGGTTGTTTTGAATCCTTCCCTTTCCTGTGTCATTCCCTTTCATGTTTACCACGGCTAGCTAATTCATGCAGTACGTGTCCTAGCTTTCAATAACCGTGGAATGTAAACTTGCGTTCCTAGGGGGGCTAGCTAGCGGCTGTCGGGCCCCAACTCGTGTGTGTAGTTTATGGGCTGGCACACTCAGCTTGTCATTGACCTCAGCTTCATTTAGTCTCATACCCATTATGCCGTTATTTGCAAATCTAGGTTTGGAAACCACTTGCGCCAGTTACATTTACGCAATAAAATCCCAGAGCCAGACAGATTAATTTGTCATTCCTTTGAGGCATCTTGGGTGTCTTGCTTCAATGAAAGTAGTCGCACGCAGTGTTGGAGGCCACAAACGCGCCTTGTGTCGCCAGGTAGGGGTGTGTAGAGTTGCTGCTTGGAATGTGTGCATACAATACACCAATTCACTTGTGACGGGACTTGGGAAGTATCCCTTTGTTTGGCGGGATATTGCTCTCGCTGAGTGGTCATGTACTGTTCAACAGTCAGTCAAACTGCTGTTTGAAGAAAGCAGGATTTTATACATGGTTCTTGTGATGTGAGGCATATTTAGAGGAGAGGGTATGCATAGGTTGGTTATAGGCACCGCCAAATATTTAAATTGCCCATTGAAATACTGTGACGGTTAGACTTCACTGAGTGTTTGGTGCTTCCAACTTGCCATCATTTCGATTTGTGACTGGATTGTAAGTTGATTGTAAATTGTGTAAATTTGAGACTGGATTGTAAGTTTTTACTTGTGGATTTGCTTTCCCTATTAACAGTAAAATCGGTCTCTGTGGCTAAGGGCTTGCGAATGCGGTTTGTGAGCCCGTATTATACCCAGGTTCGAAACACAGAGGTGCTGGTTTTTTCGAAAAAGGTATATAGGAGCCGGTCATTCAAAAAGCAATGGCAAACTAAATAAAATGTTTGCATACCCTTTACAGGACATTGCTGTCAACATCAGTATCTTTCAGCTGATTGTTGATTTCTTGGCAAGATTACGCTCAGTAGTTTGCCATTGCTTTCTGAGCGGCCGGCTCACATACCCCGTAAGTTACC
This sequence comes from Cepaea nemoralis, assembly GCA_014155875.1. Lineage (NCBI taxonomy): Eukaryota > Metazoa > Mollusca > Gastropoda > Stylommatophora > Helicidae > Cepaea > Cepaea nemoralis. The sequence goes on from JACEFZ010015801.1 coordinate 22,002, forward strand.
GACGCGATTCGAACCACTGCTGATTCTCACAGTCGCCACGTCATTTACGAGATTACGGAGAAAAGTCGCTAACCTCTAGGCCAGAAAGCCAGTAATGGCAAACTACTGAACGTAAAATTTGCCCAGGAATCATAAACAGCGAAAATGCTGGGGTTGACTGCTGCGTCATATGAAGGACATGCAACTTAATAATTAACAGTGTCCCTCACCATCAGGCGAACCCACTCCGACTTCAGAGGTACTTGTAATTTACGTCTCCAAGTCAAGGACGACAGGTCAACATTTTAATCCGGCTTTCCGGTGTAGGGGTTGAACCGCTTACCTCAGCATCAGCACACCGGATGGTTAAGAACACGCGTTCTTATTCATTCGGCCATGCTGACCTGTCTGGAATGTTGTAATGCTCCAGCCGTATGGTTGTTCACCGACATGCCGCCTTTCGTTACTACTTTCTTATTTATTACAACCGTGATTTTCTGTGTGTTCTAGAGTCGTCTGTGTAGTTAGTGTATGTATTAATTCCACCGGCTCAGTGGCGATGGAGTTACGGATGCAATTCGTAATCCCGCATACCGCGTTCGAAACACAGCTGCGGGCGTTTTGGAAGTGGACCGCCTTGCGTTGGTTTCCATACAAAGGTATGAATTTGAATAACGAAGGCACAAACAAGCGACTATTTTGTGTGTTAAACAACACGCAAAAGGCACTGTCTCTATCAATCACATGGCCGCTTTCCAACACATGCCTAGGAATTGATGAAGCGGAGAGTTTCAGTTACATACAAGATAGTCGCTTGTTAAAGTTTGCAGAAGCCATAACTATTAATCTACATAGGCCAGTTTTGTGCAAACAGAAAGACATGTTAGTCAGTTTAAAATTACCGTGGTAAACAGTTGACATTACTGTGCGAACATGTGTATATTTCAGCTTGAAGGATTTACCTAGTTATTTTACTTTGTGTTGTGTGAATTCTGCAGTATGTACCTGACGAGATGCAGCGAAATATGCCAGGCAATAAATCGTGCAATCAATTGTTTGTGTCTTCGTTATTCAAATTCACTACTGGAAAACATTGTTTTGAATTTCTGAAAGATATGAATGCCGGTCGTTCAGAAAGCAGTGGCAAACTACTGAATGTAACCGTGCGAAGAAATTTACAAGCAGCCAAACAATGCAGGGGTTGTAAAGGATATGCAACTAACTTGTTTTTAAAATTAATTATCTCCATGTCAAAAACGTGCATTCATGTCACGGTAAGGTCGTAGGGCTGACAGTGGCATGAGCACGGTCGGCTGGGGGGTTCGAAGCCAGCTCTTGTCGTTCGCTGTGGGAGGGAAAGACTGGCCGTCGGGTACTCAGGCCTACAACATGTGACGGTGCTAACACTTCACTGGCCTACAGGTGCTGCCTGTTACGGGACGTGTTATATGTGCGTTCTTAAGCGGTTGTGGTGTTTGTGTTGTCCTTTGTAAAGACTTACACTGCCGCAACGAATATCTTTTATCTCTTGATAACTGACCGTTGGGTCTGTATACCAGCAACATCGCCATCTGTGAATTGATAACTGACCGTTGGGTCTGTATACCAGCAACAGCACCAACTGTGAATTGATAACTGACCGTTGGGTCTGTATACCAGCAACAGCACCAACTGTGAATTGATAACTGACCGTTGGGTCTGTATACCAGCAACAGCACCAACTGTGAATTGATAACTGACCGATGGGTCTGTATATCAGCATCAGTGCCTTGTGTTCATTGGAAATCGGCTACATGTATCTATCATGGTCTGTCCTGTGCCTTTGTGATGCATCTTCCTTTTGTAAGTGTTTACCCTGTGCTTATTGCTTCCTTGCCTTAGGCTACCACATTGTCACTCGTGATTCTGTTCTTGTAAAGGTAAAGCTTACGAATACTGCCTCTCTACGCTGAGTTAATCGTTGGGTTATACCTGTTCTTGTTCCGATCATACCATGCAGCTACATCATTTAAATATTTTTATCCTTGTCTTCGACTTGCGCTTTTCCCATCAATTTTGCCAGTTGTCAATAATTTTTGTAAAGTTTATGTCTCCTCATAACGTCCCACACCAATGTTGATTGTCTATGTTAAATTTCTGTCGCTTAAAAAAAGTCGAAGTGGGTCGTCGCTGGAGCTACGGAGCCATTATTGTAAATGATATGTGCAACCTGGTGATCCATAATCGTTATCCTGTAGGACAATTTTTGACAGGTTTAATTTCTGTAATTAGTGTAAGGTTTTCTTTTGTACAGAACTGTATAATCCGTTTTTCTGCCTGCCCACTATATTCTGTAAATTTTGCTCAGGAACCACACCCACTGCCATGACATGTTTGTCAGCCTGTCTGCTTACTGTCCACTATCTTGATATGTGTACTGACCAGACCAAACATAAATATGATTCAATAAACAAACAAAACAAAACGCCACAAGTTAAATGCGAGCTTATGAATAAAACTGGTGGAACTGCCGTAAAGCTGTGGACATGTAAACAGTATAACATAACCAGAAGTAATGCAGATTTACAAAACAGTTACGGAAAACATAGGGCGTTGCGGCGACTAGCCTTCATCAGTAAACAAATATACAAAATACAACATATAACCACGGGGAAGGCACTACAGTTACTGTATTAAGGCATAATAACCGAATGAGAAGAATAGACATATGACAAAATGAGAACATTGAACAGAACATTTAAAAAAAAATATGCAACTATGCATGGAAGATACTTATAATATAGTAACATATAAAGGCAGGAAATCAGACCCCTTCCAAATAACATCTGGCTTGAAACAGGGTGATGCACTATCGCCGCTACTCTTCAATCTGGCTCTAGAGAAAGTTGTAAGGAAGGTAAAGGAGGAATGTGATATTGGAGGAACATCCAAGCTGCTTGGTTATGCAGATGATATAGATATTATAGGGCAAAGTGAACAAAAGACATTAGAAATATTGACTCACTTAAAGGAAAAAGCCCAACAGATGGGGCTGGTTATCAACCAAGATAAGACAGAATATATGGTAATTTCAAGAGACGGAATGGCTAAAAACTCTGGCCACATACAAATAGATAATATGACCATTAAAAGAACGGAAACATACAAATACCTGGGTACAATCTTCAACTGCTCCAACATCATAAGGGAAGAAATACAAACTAGAATCAACTCTGGAAATAAGATATACTATGCACTACAACATCTACTAAAATCAAAGGCGCTATCTCGTAACACCAAAATCACAATATACAAAACACTGATCAGACCAGTTGTGCTGTATGGCTCTGAAACCTGGAGTACAACGAAAGGAGACGAAGCCTTGTTACAAACCTTTGAGAACAAAATTTTAAGACGCATCTTTGGACCCATTAGGGAAACACAAAGTGGAGAGTGGAAAAGAAGAAGTAACAAAGACATTTATGATTTGTTTAAGTCCCCGCTAATCACTGGTATCATGAAGGCTAATAGACTACAATGGCTGGGGCATATAGAAAGAATGGAAGATAATAGGGAAACAAAACTCGCTTACACTCAGGAAATAAATGACCGTAGACCCCGAGGTAGACCAAGAAGGCGGTGGAGAGATAATATACATACAGACCTACAAGCACTTGGAATCAACGACTGGCAAGAGAAGGTCCACCAGAGAGACGAATGGAGACAGATTGTATTTGCAGCAAAGAACCTCAATGGCTCGGAATGCTGAAGAAGAAGAAGAGATGTGCTACTTTATCTCAGCTAGCGTAGAACACTGAATTTTTTTTCCCCGCATATCCTTTCCAGGACATCGCTATCAACATCAGCATCTTTCAGCTGATTGTTGATTTCTTGGCAAGATTACGCTCAGTAGTTTGCCATTGCTTTCTGAGCGACCGGCTCACATACCCCTAAGTTACCGACGCGGAGAGAACCGCTACCAATTCTCGCGCACGTCACTTTACTCACGAGAGTATGCGGGATTACGGAGAAAGTCGTGTAACACCTAGACCAGGGAGACCGGCAGAACACTGAATACCAATTCCAATTCTTGATACAAATGGCCCCTTTCAACCTTCGATTTTTCCACTTGGCTATAATTGAGGCCTTTATGTTTTATCTTGTATATCGTCTTTCGTAGTTAGGGCTGTTTACACTGAATACAAAAATCAGTTTCTATTTAAATGTCACATTGGCCTAGTCGATGTTATATAGAACAATGTAATGTGGCTTGGGGATCCGTGGTTAAAAACTACGTTAAAACCCTATCTGCCCCTCCCCCTCAAGCCATTACTGTAAATGATATTTGCAACCTGGTCCTGTAGGACAAACAAGTTTGTATTTCACACTTTGGTTGTTTTCTCACCCCACTTCTCTGTTCTTTTATGGAGATGCCGATCATTCATTGTTTTGTCCGAGCTTATTTCCCCTCCCTCCTCGCACCCCAGTCTTCCGACCCAGCAGCGCTGAGCTATGCGGCCACTCCACACGCAGGGCATTGTGTCCCCAAGGCAAGCTAGCGTCCATGTGTCACGGATTAGGGCATACTTAGACAGCGGCCTGTGTGTTGTTGTGTACACGGCTTAAACAGCACTTCGTGTGACCCGGGACACATGTGCTGTTTGGGCAGGTTCACCCTGTTGTATGCCCAATGAAATCAAGTTTTTTTTTTTAAATTATTCTTCGTACACCTTACGACGTCACCCAGAATACTTCAAGAAAGCGGTCGTCACTTAAGGTATCAAGTTTGGTCGCTGTGCTTGTTTCTTTGTGTTATGGATTATGAAAAAAATGATTGAAGCAGTCACAACGACAATTCGCAACTAACATATATACCACACCAAACAAATTGTCGTCATTGGTTGACCGCTTGAACTTGAAGTACAGATGACCACATCTTCTGAGTAAAATTAGTTTGTTGCTAAAGTGTATAGAACTATCTGCTGCAGTTATAACATACCGAAATACGTGTCTACGGTGAGTCATGTGCGTTTGTAAAAATAATCGCCGTATCTACAGATTTTTGTTGTATATAGAAATTATATAGATGCTATACTAAGGGCGGGGTATGTCAGAAGGTCAGTTTGACACAGAACAAGTGGATGGATTCAGTGCTGCATGAAGGTGACACCTGATATATAGAACCCACATGGGAACCATGGCTGGTGTGTCTGTTTAGTTGACAACAATAGTTTATTGTTTCATGCGTACGTGCTCGTCCCACCTCCTCCCTTCTCTTAATTTTGATACCAGGTTCAAGACGGGGTTTGTAGACCAGCTCTCCCATACCGGGGGCGAGAAGCACTGCAGCGTCGTTATATTGCTAGCTGAATGTACATTTAACATGCCTGCCTTCAGATAGATAGCATACACTCCTCTGTCTGTCTGTCTGTCTCTATCTATCTCTCTTTCTCACACTCACACTAATTGATGGATAGTGTGGTCAGTAATTGATGAGTGGTGTGGTCAGTAATTGATGAGTGGGTGGCCAGTAATTGATGGATGGTGTGGTCAGTAATTGATGGGTGGTGTAGTCAGTAATTGATGAGTGGTGTGGTCAATAATTTATGGGTGGTGTGGTCAGTAATTGATGAGTGGTGTTGTCAGTAGCTGATGAGTGGTGTGGTCAATAATTTATGTGTGGTGTGGTCAATAATTTATGGGTGGTGTAGTCAGTAATTGATGAGTGGTGTGGTCAGTAATTGATGAGTGGTTTGGTCAGTAGCTGATGAGTGGTGTGGTCAGTAATTGATGGTTGGTGTTCAGTAATTGATGAGTGGTGTGGTCAGTAGTTGATGAGTGGTGTGGTCAATAATTGATGGGTGGTGTAGTCAGTAATTGATGAGTGATGTGGTCAGTAGTTGAGTGGTGTGGTCAATAATTTATGGGTGGTGTGGTCAGTATCCTGCCAACCACCTTGACTTCCCAGAACATGTCCTGGTACCTATTATAGACTTGATCATACTGGAATCCTAGGTCATTAAAAAAAATCCACACCTTGAGAGGTAGTTTGAACCCATGACCACCGAGCTGGTAGACCAGTGTGTTAGCTACTGCACCAGAACAGCGCCCTTTCAGAGTGGTACTCTCCTATTATTTGCTTCTTTCCCCCGCCCCCACCACAGACATGCACACACACCCACCCACCTCTCTCTCTACCTACCTGTCTCTTGTATCCTGTCCCAACCAATGGCCATATTAACCTCATGGATCTCAACTGTGCAATTTCACCCTTCCAGTCCCATAGTCAGTCAGTCAATAGTCAGGGACCCATTGACACGCCTTCATGTGCATAGGACATATGGTGCTAAACCCATCCTATTTCTATAGACCCATCAGCACTCAGTGGTTGTTGTGGCCAGTACCACACCAGCCGCCTTGCCCTCCTCAAGACATTTCCTGGTACCACTTTTAGGTTGATTCAGCCTGAAATCTCAGGTCAGTTTTAAAACATCTGTCTTGATGAGGATTCATACCCATGATCTCTGGGCGAGTTTCTAGACACTACTCTACCGTGGTATGGATATGTTAACTCATTGATATCCACATGTCTGTTACTTTAACAACTAAACATCTATTACTTTAACAACTTGATATCCAAACATCTATTAGTTTAACAACTTGAAATCCAAACATCTATTACTTTAACAACTTGATGTCCACACATCTATTACTTTAACAACTTGATGTCCAAACATCTATTACTTTAACAACTTTATATCCAAACATCTATTACTTTAACAACTTGATGTCCACACATCTATTACTTTAACAACTTGATGTCCAAACATCTATTACTTTAACAACTTGATATCCAAACATCTATTACTTTAACAACTTGATGTCCAAACATCTATTACTTTAACAACTTGATGTCCAAACATCTATTACTTTAACAACTAAACATCTATTACTTTAACAACTTGATATCCAAACATCTATTAGTTTAACAACTTGATATCCAAACATCTATTAGCCATAACACAAAAACCTGGGCTAATTTTAGAGATCATGTGTTGCCCCTGCAGCATGATCCCTCTCTCACCTGCCTAATTTACTCCAGAGGAAAGGTAACACCAATACGTCTGGAACAAGACAAGCTGCAGAGGATGCCGGATCAGCAAAGCAATACTCTGCCTCTTTGAGCTTCCATCCTAAACCAGTTACCAACCAAGGCTTAGGGCCTGGTCTGCCCTGCCATGACATTTAGTCTTTAGGTTGCATTTCCTCGCACTAGGGTAAGGCTTGTACCCTTCCAATTGCAATCCTCCACCTGAAGCCGTTGGCACAATGTGGGATGATTGCCACCCAACGTTTTCAGCGCTAACAGGAGCAGGTATTGTCATACGGTAGCTTAGTCATATCTAATACCTGACATCACAACATTCAGGGCTAACAGAAAGTAGGTAGTATCATCTACTGTCATACAGCTCAGTCATATCTAAGACCTGACATAATTCAATGGTAATGACTCATTAATTAACTTTTTAATTTAAAAGTTGTTAATATGGCAGCTGACATGTATTATATATCAAAGTCAAAGGGATTGCATGGGGAACATTACTGTATTGATATTTTAACCATAATTTGAAGAAAAAAATTCTAACAGTGTTAAAATATCTCTGGCATTATTGAGAATAATGTGAGAAAATGATTGAAACTTTTCCCTTACCAAGTTAACACTCCTTCATTTTCTGATGATAATCCAATTAAATTCAGTTAGTAAAGATAAACACAACTCTTTTCTTCACAAATATTACCAGAAGTGTTCTTTAATACCATCATAATAAAATTATACCATATTTTGGAGCAGATCATTTTCACTAAAGATTTAAAAAGTCAGGATTTGGGCATGTTTGTATTGAATAGAATGAGAACCAATATAATCACTATTTACTATATATTTATTATTATTTACAATACTGCTCAGCTTATTTGTGATAGGCAAAGCAAACTTAGGACCACAAAACAAACTTATGCCCACAAGTGTTTTGTTTCCCTATCATGCTGAATAACTACTTTACTGCAACATGCTATCAGAATCGTTCTCAAAGTACTTTAAATCAGAATCGCTGTCGTCTAAAATTGTTTCAAATAATCTTGTATGTTCTGATGTAAATCGACATGGTTGAGAACTAGTGGGCATTGACATATTTAAAATCAACCACAAAACAAGTTGAGTTGAGTCAAGAACTGACATTACAGCACTCAGAACATTCTCATATATGCTTTATCCTCATCTGCAACAGCCAGCAAAGAGTCCTATTGCTAAGAGTACCAATAGCAGTCTGGTTAAATGTTCGTCTGGCATTTCCTCTGAGGTTTTAGTTCTTCTTCTTCCGTTCGCTTGAAATATGTCTATAACTGCAATGTTGTCTCTTATATGAATTTAACCTTTTTTAGTTCACTCAGCGGTCCATAGTTTATCTTCCACTGTTGTCTCTCTAGGCCAGAAGGTTTGCCTAGATATGTTATATTTTGGGTAGTCTTGGAGTGTCTGCTCTGCTGTCTGCGACGCCAATCCACATGTGCACATGACTGATTCACCAATCTTGAATTTTGTATACATATGGTTGTGTAATATATTGTGTCCTGTTCTGAGGCGCAGAATAATGACTTGTTCTGGTCTGTCCATAATGTGGTAGTCGTCTTGAGCAGGTTTTGGTGGCTTTCTGATTGATTTGATCATTCTTTTCTTTTGGTGGTATATAACGGGCACATTAGGCGGTTCTACTTTGGAGGTTTTAGTGTCAGCGAAATGTTGGCACAATGTCGGGTATAGGGTTTGGTGAGCACTGCCTAACATTCGATGCTAACAGAAAAAGGTAGTACTGTTTACTGTCATACGGTAGCTCAGTCATGTCTGACTAAGATCTGACTAAAGGTGTTTCTACAACCACTGTTATCTATGTGTTGTATTCTAAGTGTTGTATATATATATATATTACATTTGTTCATCCCTGGTGCTTTATTGATTGATTGTAACTCTGTAGTAGGTAGGTAGGTGTATGTATACCTATGTGTATATGCATGTTTGCTTTGTATGTATGCCAATGTATATATGCATGCTTGTTAAATGTATCATTTTCTCTTGTATTATCCAGCTCCTGAAAACTAATTCTGTGAACAACTTCAGCATGTCCACCAAGTTACATAAGCAGTGTGATAAACCAGTCAGGAATAACCCATACAGTTCTCATAAGGTCAAGGGCAAGGTCAGTGGCCCATCTGAATCTTATAATTTGTTTGTAATAAGTAATTGAGTGTGTTACTTTAACAATATACATGTGTTAAAATATTGACCATATTCGTAAACTGCATGCATGGACTGCAGACTTGCTGATGTGCAGCTTTGATATCACATGCTCCAAGCTACCTTTGGCCTACCAAGGCCTTTGTTCAAATATAACGCAAGACATAGCGAAAGGCTAAATATACCTCATGTCCCTAAACCTAGGATAGAGTTATATAAAACAAGGTTAGCATACTCTGCTACTCAGTTGTGGAACAATCTTCCACAAGAAGTCAAAGACACCACCAATCATTATACATACAGTCGGAACGTGTTTGAACACCACCTCAGTACAGACTACACCCCCCCCCCCCCCCCAAAAAAAAATAATAATAATAATGGTAAATTATCTCAAACGACAACTAATTAATAAACATTCTCATATGTATGGCACATTACACCTTCCTTAGGTTTTTATCATGCCCATGGTAAACATTGCCTCAGTAAGTCATGTATTATTGATTATTTTTCATGCGCATAAATGCTTATTATTCTTTTGTTGTCTAATATTATCTTTATAAGTGATGTTGAATGAAATAATGTATGAGAGGAATTAGAGAAGGACAGAATGTCAGATGGGCCTGCGTGCCCAATTCTTAACCCTTTGAAAATAAAGATTGTTCATTTGTTCGTTCATACTGTCCAAGACCCCTCCTTGGTGCATGAGGGATGCCCTGGGGATGAACTTGTCCAGCTACCAAAGGGTGGATTAATCATAATTGATGGCTGATTGGCTAAGAATGCTGGGTTCTCCTTCAGGGGTTTGAATCCTCAGTAAGTTGTGAATTGTTTTCAGTCGGGGACAAAAAGAAAACCCTAACCTGCAGTTCGCAGCAGCTGCACTAGCCAGGCAGCCTTAATTCCTCAGGCTCAAGGCCCCCCACCCCCATGACCAGCGCTCAGTTCTTCAAGTGAAGAATTCTATAAGAGTGAACAGTTGAGTCTATGTGGTTATTACATTCTGTATGCATGACCCAAGTTCTATGGAAGTTGCACTGTATACTGACCACTTTCATGTTGCGAAACCGTATATCAGGGAACAAGGTTGAGTGACAAGTGAATCGAATAACCGGGAAGGTTAACCCGGTCAACAAATGCCCGCAGAAGTCGGATGTGTCGGCCTAACGGCGCAAGAACGCAGCTCTGCTGTAAACAGGCACAACGCAATCACATCCGGAAAAAAAACTCAGGATGAACGAAGAAGAAGAAGAAGAATCGAATAATAAACTAATGAGTATTTTCTGTAATGAGCTACCAGCTCCATTTGGAGAAAAAAAACAATGAAGATGGCAACAATCTTGAGTTGAATACTGCTTTGAATATGTTCATGTTGAGGTCTGAGTGTGTATGATGAAGAAGAAATGAGGTGTGTAAATATTGTTTCACAAAAATATCTAGACTTGAGTTTGTGTTTTTGCCTGGCCCAGCAAATGACTGGCACCTTGCCATCTTGATAGACAATAGTTTGTACAATGAAATTATACCTCTCCATAGCACAAAGCCTGGACTGCATTTAGAGACCATGTGTTGCCATTGCACCATGATCCCTCTCTCAACCTGCCTAGTTTACTCCAGATATCCCTGGAACAAGACAAGCAGCAGAAGCTGCCAGATCAGCAAAGCAATGTTCTGTCCGCATGTTGGAGCTTTGATCTTAGACTAGCTGCCAACCAAGGCTTAGGGCCTTGTCTGCCCTACCATGACATTTAGTCTTTAGGTTGCATTTCCTTGCACTAGGGTAAGGCTTATACTCTCTCAATAAATACTACCTAATTATATAAGGGAACACTTACAGTATTGCTCTAACTGACTTAATATTATCATTCCAGAGCTCCACTACCAAGGACTATGTAGCTACAGATGTCTCTAAAACCCAGCCACCGTTTAAAACATCAGCACCTTTAGCAACCTTTAAACGTTGCCAGAAAGCCCCAGCTTCTCGTGTGAATACTTTTGTGCCTATACCTGAACTGGGAATTTACAGCCCTGATCAACATGTATTGCAGAATGGAACATTTGCTCAGCATTGTCATACCAGGGATGTCAACAACAGAATGAGTGCTGCTACTAACTCGCATCATGGGGATAATAACAGCAGCATTCCTAGCTCTAACTCTTCCTTCGACGAAACTGGGAACAGTAATGGGTATCAGAATAAAGGTGCGTTACGTGGTTTTAACAGCCAGGACTATAGACACAAGAATGTTCCCAGTGCAGATATGTGTCGTATGCCCAATTCTCAGCAACAGAATCACATTTTCAACCAGCAAGACATGCATAATCTTAGCAAAAAACCTGGCAGAAATGACATGGTGACCAATAATTATCGCAGAGTCACCAATTCTGTTCGATCAAATAGAAATATGGACACCATTAAAAAAGAGAAACTGAACCCGAGTGCCAGATCTCACTCACTCAGTGACCTTTCAACTGGCCTGACATTATCTCTGATTGGTCAGAAGAAGTATGACAGTGTGGTCAGTATTAATGGTCATTCTCAGTTGAAATCGGCCGGCTGTTCCAGCAACAGTAGAAGGCATGTCACAAGAGCAGCCTCATCATTACAGGACATTGAGAACAGGTACATGGGGACTGCCATGAGTTGCCAGAGCAGTGTAACATCTCTGTCTTCACTGTATAGTAATTCACAACTTCAGACTGATCAAGATCATGGTTCTTACAATCATTATTCTAGTACTTCAGTCATAAATGGGTATAATCACATGATTCATCAGACTAAACAAAATAATTTGACAGAACAACCCTATCAACAAAAGTTTCAAAGCCAACAGTTGCAGTATTCTCAACACAAGCCACAGCAGCAGTTGCAACAGGAATATCCAGTGTGTGAGGATAAGTCTCACATGGGGCAGCAGATGTCATTTCCAAGATCTAGACAAGATTCAGACGATACTATCTCAAGTCCCAGAAGTGCTCTTTCTGATGTGACATTGTGTCAGGACCATGGCACCAAATATAACAACAACAGAACAAATATACCAGCACAAACTTCAGACACCAGCAAATTGACCAATAAAACTGTTAGCCCATTTAGCTGTGTTTCAGCACATAATACAATCAGCAGTTTGAAGGGCAGTGACAACGCTGACAGAGCTCATTCTGCAACGTTGAACTCCCAACCTGGCCACCTAAATAAAGGGCAGCCTGTAGTTAAACCCAGGAGAAGTCTTCCACACGTGCCTTTAAATGAGGCCTCAGAGAGGATTAAGAGATTTACTGAAATGATGAAATCTCGAATGGCTGCTAACAACAATGGGACTAAAAGTAGCCCTGCTGATAGCTACAGTTCAAGATATGGTTCCTCTAGAATGTCTTCTGTGGGAAGTGCCTGCTCCCAGACTGGTCATTCCATGCAAACCCCTACACAACCATCAGACAGTGGTGTCTGTGTTAGTTCTAATAACAGTCATTATCGAGCTATTCTGGACCTTTCCCAACAAAATGGCTTCGTAAGTGTTCACAAAGTGTCAAACATCAAACCTCCGGATATAAGTTCACCTCGAAAATCACCTGGCCATTGTAGCCAGAGTGATTCAGGGGCTAAAAGTGCTGACACATACATGAATGGCAGGAGGCATGTTGAAGAGGAAGTCAGTTTTCAGAACCTTGATCACAGAATGAATCACAGTGGCATTCTAGAAGCAAGTGGTAGTGACATTTTATCACAGAAACTCTAACCAAAATGGTTGGCATGGTCAGTGTCATAACATGCTGACACTTGGGGAGATGCCACTGGCAGCAGCAGACGGAAGCCTGGATTCTGGGCAGACTACAGAAACCAACAATAGCTACAACGGCAGCGTGTTGGATTCTGGGTACACTACCAACAATGATGGTGAGAATGATTCATGCAGGAGCAATCCACCTCATCCCAGTCACTATCATCACAAAACATACAAGGAATACCCACAACATGCAGACCAGCATAATGAGATTAGCCAGAGCAGTTCAAGGAATGATGAAACACCTCACTGTAATTACCACCACTCACGTAAAAACTCCATGAATTTGGTAAATGCCCATAATTTTGGGAGTGTTCAAAATATCTACCCACAGCCCCATGGACATTCCAAGGATTTGCATCTTCAGAAGTGCAATCATGTTATAACTAATGATAAACACCAACACTTGGCAGCACAAAGTCCTGTTTGTTGTTTCCAAAACGTGGGCAGTAAAAACATATCTGAGAGCATCAAAAATGGAAGCATTCCCCCAGCTTCGGCCAGAAATGTGCTACCTGTGAACCGACTGCAGCTGCAAGACCTGGCTCTATCAGCTAACAGGAGAAGCTGGGATTGTGCCAATGATGCTCAAGGTAGCTTCAGTGGTGGCTTTCGTTCAGATCAAATTAAAAGATACGAACGAGCTGATGAAAGGTATAGATCTTCCGATGTTCTACCTTCCTCACGAGGATTTGTTGGCGGGAATTATATAAATAATCATCAGACTGGCAGAATTCACATTAATGAATATCAGCAGTTGAAAACTTCCAGACAGTCAAAACCCTCGTCTGAGAATTCTGTTTCAGACATTCAAATTGCACAGCTGAATGGTCTGAAGGAGTTCACACCTCTGTCACAGTCATCTCACAGTGAACCTAAGCCTGGAAGAGATATTTTCGATCAGCGCCTCACTGAACGTAGCCATGAACATGCACAGAACCCTCAACAAGCAGCACATAATGGCAATGTACAGCTCAATGGCCATCAACAAACAGTGGATGGCTGTCAGATCAGCCATCACTACAAAATCAGCAATGGGGTTCACCAGCAACAAGATAAACCACAGCAGGTACCATCTTCAAGAGGGAGTAGATTAGATTACACCCATCCCAGTGAATCTGATTGCACTATCCAGCACTATTCCACGCTGGCTCAGAAAATGTCCCTGTTTCACATGACACAGAAATATGATCTTTCACCAGTGTTAATCAACCTTCCGCCAAATCTGCTGTTCAAGGACATGGTAGAGCTTGATGAATCTTGTGTAGAAATGACCTTGGCTGGGGTGTCTGCTTTGCCAAACAGCTTTCATGGCAAGGCACCCCAGATCGGAACTCCAGGATCAGCTTTTACTCCTGTAAAACACTCTATGGATCGTGATAAGCCCCTAACATCACAGTTGCAAGTCACATGTGTCTCTGGCATGTCTGAAGATGTTCACAAGTACACAACCTTGGGAAGGCTGCTGAAAAGAGACATTGTGATTGAGGTAACTATTTGTCCACTGTTGGTTATGGCAGATCATCATCATCATCATGTGCCATGCCGATAATTGTGTTTGGTAATGTTTTGCCATCTTACACGAACACCAGAGTCATGGATCAGCTCTGTGTTCTGGTCTCGACAATGCCATGGGGTTAAGCCATCCAGATATTATATTATATACCGCAAATAAACAAACAGTGAGGTCTGCTGTATAATCTCCAGAACAAAAATGTTTAAATAATGATAAGTTTATATGCTAAATGTCATCATTTTCTTTCAATTGGTTACTGAGTTATGGATTTTTATATGGAGGAAAACATTTGTGAATGCACAATACCACCAGACATGGAATTTAGTGGGCTTAGACATTGCAGCTTGATGATCCTCCTGTTCTATACATGAAATGAGATGCAATACAGTCACACAAGTGATAACTGTTTAAACTGCAGAAAAAGTGGATTATCTGTTCAGGCTTTGACGCAACAGAGATATGGTTTACGTGACGAATGTTGCAGATTCACTGCGACATTAACTAATGATGAGTGCCTGGAAGAGGCTAATGGAAGTAGAACATTATATACAACTATAGGAAAGAAACAACCAATGTTGTTTGATCATGTAATGAGAAGAGAAGCATTACAAAGTACTGTGACCACAGGAAAGATCAGCGGTAGAAGAGGCAATTAGTTAATTGCATATCCTTTACAGGACATCACGGTCAACCTTAGAATTTTTTGGCTGCTTGTGATCTCTTGACAAGTTTACATTCAGTAGTTTGCCATTGCTTTCTGAAAGACTGGCACTCATACCATTTTCATTTAAAAAAAAAAAAACAAGGCAGTTTGCTGCCAAATTGCCCCTGCAGCTGTGTTTCAACAGCAGTATGAGGGATTACAAACTATGTCCATAACTTCTTCATCATGGAGCCGGCAGAAGAAGCATACCAAGAGCAATAATGCTGGATAACCTAAGATGGTGGCATAAAGGATTAACAGAATTGATTCAACGATTCAGATCACCAGGAACTGAGATCTGTGGAGATACATGAATGCCTACATCGTTTGGCAGGGCAGATAATGATGGGCTCAAGCTGAGTATTGTTTTACACCCATTCCACACGTCTTATGGGATAATTCTTTCTGGAAGAGGTGTACTCAGCATACAAGTGCCAACGTTGGGTATGCAACTACAAACATTGAGTACTCAAACACTAACGTTGAGTATACAACCACCAATATTGGGTATGCAACCACTACCATTTGTGTTTACTGCTACCAGCATTGACTATTCATCTACTAACATTGAGTATATACCCACTAACATTGATTATACAACCACCAACCTTGAGTATTTAACCACCAACTTTGAATATACAACGACCAACATTGAATATACAACCACCAACATTGAATATACAACTACCAACATTGAATATTCAACCACCAACATTTACTATATACTCACTAACTTGGAATATATAACCACCAACACTGAGTATTCAATCACCAACATTGAATATACAACCACTAACATTGAGCATACAGCCACCAACATTGAGTATACAGTCATGAACATTGAGTATACAGCCACTAATATTTAGTAACAACCACCAACATTTGGTAAACGGCTACCACAGTTGAGTTAACAAATACCAACATTGAGTATCCAACCACTAACATTGAGTAAAATCGGCAATATTGAGTATACAAACTAGTAACATTGATTATATAGCTACCACCATTGAGTATATAACCACCAACATTGAATACATTCAGCAGTATTGAGTATATAAATAGCAACATTGAGTATACAACCACCAACATTGAGTATACATAACCAACATCGAGTATACACAATCAACATTGAATATACAACTAGCAACATTAACTATATATAGCTAACATTGTCTGATTCTGCACTTAACTGCATTCAACCACAAACATTAAGTATACAACTACTACCAATGAGTATACAACAACCAACTCTGAGTATACAACCACTACCATTGAGTATACAACAACCAATATTGAGCAAAGAATCATCAACATTGTCCGAGTCTGATTTTGCATTGTGTGTTATTTAGGTTTTCCAATTCATATTTTTCTTTAAATATTGAGCACAACCCACTACTGGCAACGCCGATCGTATTCTGGTATGAACCTAAGGCCTACCCACGTCAATATGGAAGCACTATACTCGAGTCTCGCTCTCGTTTGAGCTCGTCAGTAGTGCATATCCCTGACCGAATCCGGAACAAGCCCCGGATCACTCATATTTTTCTGTAAAAACAAAAAATTACTATTATTTCCACTCTTGGAAGTTAGAATTGGCAGAGTCAGACATGAGAGGCACATTGGGAGAATGAGGGGGCCTCGTCAACCAACACAGAACCGACACAATTAGCCGCTGGGCTAATGTTGGGGTGAGGATCTGAGCACCATATGGGCTTGTCCGTTGTGCAAGGAGGACACCCTAACAGATAACTATTTCTACCTTTGTCTGTGAGTCCTCTGAAAGACTGAGGTTTAACTCTTAATCTAAAGCATTGGTGTCCATGTGGCCCGAGTATTGACAGTCTCTGGCATCTGTCCAAGGGAGGATGGTATTGAGTCAACAGGTCCACAAGAACTGTCAGCAGAGCTCACCTACACCCCAACATATGCACAACGCCCAGCAGCTAATATTGCCAGTTCCGCGTTGGTTGACTTTTTTTTTAATGTTCCATATTCCTTACAGGACGCTGCAGTCAACCAACTGCAATTTTCAGCTGCTGTTGATATACTAGGCAAGTTTTACTTCAGTAGTTTGCCATTGCTTTCTGAATGACCGGCTCACGTACCCCCATAAATTACCAGCACGGCGCGATCCGCTGTCGAATCTCTCACTGCTGTTTTCCCCCACATGGATATACAGAATTACGCTCAGGGCCGTTAACACCTTGGCCAGGGAGACCAGCGGGGGTGGCCAGAGTATCGACAGTTGGTTGACTAGGCTCCCTCATTCTCCTGATGTGCCTCTCGTGTCTGACTGTGCCAGTTCTATTGCTGACAAGGCTCCCTCATTCTCCTGATGTGCCTCTCGTGTCTGACTGTGCCAGTTCTATTGCTGACAAGGCTCCCTCATTCTCCTGATGTGCCTCTCGTGTCTGACTGTGCCAGTTCTATTGCTGACAAGGCTCCCTCATTCTCCTGATGTGCCTCTCGTGTCTGACTGTGCCAGTTCTATGGTTGACTAGGCTCCCTCATTCTCCTGATGTGCCTCTCACGTCTGACTGTGCCAGTTCTAACTTCCAAGAGTAAAAATAACTCCTAGCTCAGAGACCTGAGGGGTGTGCATGATGCATGCTGCAACTTCACGTCTGCAAAGAAGCATATTAGTATGTAACTAGGTCATGATTCAGCACTGCACAGACTGGCTGGACCTTGACCTTTGTTGGCCTTGTTTCCTCTACAAGTTTCACTTTTTTTTTTGGGGGTGCTCGCTTGCTTTGAACTCAAGCGTAGTCAATACACACCATTTCTAGTAGTGGTGGACTGAATTTTGTGTGTGGGTTAGCTTTTCCTGTTAACAATGTCCCTTGCCATCATGTGAACTTACTTCAACTTCAGAGGCACTAATAATTTATGTCCCCAAGTCAAGGATTTTAGTCCAACTGTCCGGTGCAGGGGTTGAACCGCTTACCTCAGCATCAGGACACCAGATGTTTAAGAACACTCGTTCTTATCCATTCGTCCACGCTGACCTCTGGTTTCAGGTGTTTAATCGTCCAAAGATTCCAACCAAATTCCCAGAAAAACAGGCTAAAACAGTGTTTGTTACTAGCAGCTGTCCTGCTGTGCATGGTTTATTCTTGTATTATAAAACTTGAAGTATTGCAGCAAGGATTTAAAACAGAATTTACATTTTTAGGTGAATGGTTGGTTCTGCCTTGGAGCTGATGTTGTCTATGTAAGGAAGATTATTGAGAACTGCACAGAGGCAGTAACGTTGACTGTTGCACGGCTAAAGGAGAGTGATGACTTAAGGGTAGGTCAGGTTTGTTGAAATACTTTAGAGAGATATAGTACAGTCTGATTTGTTATAGGAGTATGTGATACATATTACATTATCAGATTTGTTATAGGAGTATGTGATACATATTACATTATCAGATTTGTTGCCAGGAAGGTTAACCCGGTCAACAAACACCTGCAGAATGTGTTGGCCGAAAGGCGCAAATATCACAGCTCTGCTGTAAACAGGCACAACGCAATTACATCCAAAACAACATTTCGGTTGAATGCTGAAGAAGAAATTGGCAGAAGTATGTGAGAAAGATATGGCATAATCATTTGTTGTAGAAGTATGAGAGAGATATAGCATAATCAGTTTCGTTGTAGAAGAATGAGATAGATATAGCACAATCAGATTTCTTTATAGAAGTATGAGAGAGATATAGCATAATCATATTGTTGTAGTAGTATGAGAGAGATATAGCATAATCATATTTTTTAAAAGTATGAATGGGCGTCAAATTAAAACCTGAAATGTTTTTTTTTTAAATTTTATTTTGGCTGAATGTACTCTGAAAAAGTAAAGATTAAATGTATAATTTTTCGATGTAGTCGCCACCGTGTTTGGTGCAAGTCCTCCAGCGCCGATAAAGTGCTTGGATTCCTATAGGAAAAAATTCTCGGGGGTCACTACTCAGTGTGCCTGACCCGGTCGTGAATAGTCTGTCACAGAAGTCATGCCAGTTTGAAACTTCCCACTTCACTGCGATGTGACAGACTGCAGCTGAAATGATAAACATACTTAGGTCAAGTGTCTGGTGAAGTGGTAGCAAACGCAATCACAATCTCGCATACCGTCCGATCACAATCTCACATACCGTGATCACAATCTCACATACCGCGTGATCACAATCTCACACACCGCAATCACAATCTCACATACCGCAATCACAATCTCACATACCGTGATCACAATCTCACATACCGTGATCACAATTTCACATACCGCACGATCACACACTCTCATACCGTGATCACAATCTCACATACCGTGATCACAATCTCACATACCGCGCGATCACAATCTCACATACCGTGATCACAATCTCACATACTGTGATCATAATCTCACATACCATACCGTGATCACAATCTCACATACCACGATCACAATCTCACATACCGTGATCACAATCTCACATACCGTGTGATCACAATCTCACATACCGCAATCACAATCTCACATACTGTGATCACAATCCCACATACCGTGATCACAATCTCACATACCGCGTGATCACAATCTCACATACCGTGATCACAATCTCACATACCATGATCACAATCTCACATACCGTGATCACAATCTCACATACCGTGATCACAATCTCACATACCGCGATCACAATCTCACATACCGCGATCACAATCTCACATACCGCGATCACAATCTCACATACCATGATCACGATCTCACATACCATGATCACGATCTCACATACCGCGATCACAATCTCACATACCGCGATCACAATCTCACATACCGCGATCACAATCTCACATACCGCGATCACAATCTCACATACCGCACGATCACAATCTCACATACCGCATGATCACAATCTCACATACCGCATGATCACAATCTCACATACCGCATGATCACAATCTCACATACCGCGCAATCACAATCTCACATACCGCGCAATCACAATCTCACATACCGTGATCACAGTCAGATGTGGGCGAATTGGAAGCAGACCACCTTGTATTGGTGTTTAACTATGACACGAGTGTCAGTCATTTGGAAAGCAATGGCAAACCACTGAGCATAAAACTTGCCTAGTAAGCCACAAACAGTTGAAAAATGTCAGGATTGATTGTGATGTCCTGTAAAGGACATGCAGCTAGCTTTTGTTCCATCCATCATATGCCATGCCGGTAAGTGAGGGCAGTCATGTTCTACCATCTCACTCGATCACCAGAGTAGTGGATCAGCTCTGTGTTCCTGTCTCGACCATGCCATGTGGCCAATCCATCCAGGTATTTACTTCTCGGTCTTCCCCTTGGTCTCTTCCCTTCGATCTTGCCAGTTGTCACCAAGTTCTCCAAGTCATTTCTTCTCATAACATGCCCAAACAATTTTGACTGTCTACGTCTAATGACTCTAATCAGTTTACGATCTTCATTTGTCTCTTGAAGGACTTGCTCATTGGTTTTTCTGTCCGTCCATGGTATTCTTTGCATTTTCTTCAGAAACCACATTTCCACAGCTATCAGCTGTTTTTCAGCTTGACTGCTTATTGTCCATGCTTCACATCCATACAAAAGCACAGGTTCTATGTAGCACCTCAACACTCTTTTTCTCGTTTCAAATGATATATTTTTATTGGTCAGTATGTTTTTCATCTTGCAAAAGGCTACCTTCGCAATGGCAATTCTTGTTCTAATCTCTTCAAGGCATCTCCCATCAGATGTTATGACTGTGCCGAGATAACAGTATCGATTCACTTGTTTAAGAATATGCCCATCTACTCGTATATCACATTGTGGTATTTCCTTCTTCCCAGTAACGACCATAATCTGTGTCTTCTTAATATTCAGTTCTAACCCTAGTTGTTCACTGTGTGCAACAACCGCATCTACTAAATTTTGCAGGTCCTGTTCATTGTCTGCAATCAAGACTGTATCATCTGCATATCTAATGTTATTGATGTATCTTCCCCCAATGTTGATTCCTTCCATATCTACTATATTTCTGAATATATTTTCACTGTACAGGGAAAAAAGATCTGGAGACATTACACATCCCTGTCTCACACCTCTTTTAATAGGCTGATATTGACCTACATCGTTATCAATTTTGATGGCAGCTTGTTGTTTCCAATATATGTTTTTTTACAAGTCTAAGGTCTTTTCCATCAATTTGTAGATCTTCAAGCAACCTTATCATGTCGACATGACTCACTTTATCGAAAGCCTTTGTGTAGTCAATAAAGCAAAGATATAGATCTTTGTTTACTTCGTTAACCTCGGTGAAATATGTCCAGATATGAAATCTGCCACAGCATTTTCGCTTACAGATGTTTTAAAATACACATTATTTTATTTGTCATAGGATATTTTAATGTGGGCCTAGAATTTATTGCAGAATGTGGGCACAAACTCAACAAAGGAGCGTTTGTGAGGTTACATGAAAACAATGACAATTTGCAAGTCACATGTAAAATCAAAATTTTGAAATGGAAGAAATAAAGAAAACCACAAACAAGTGAAAGTTGGAATGCAAACTACTTTAATAAACAAACACAAATGAAGTGGGTTTAACTGTGGTAAAGCTGTGAAGATTTAAATAATTGATAGATAACAAGTGAATGTAAGCTTTACAAAATTACTATTACATATGACAGAGGTCATTGTGGCAACAAGCCTTCAGCAGCAAACTACTACAAGAAACTAGCCACAACACACAGAAAATAGAAATTCACACTAAAGTGTAACTACATTAAGACATTATGGAATCATGTGAAATAAAAATAAGTTAGCTGATGACATGAAACATGTGATACTAAACTCAGAGGCTGCAAATATAAAATCCAGTGCTTTAATGTAGGCGTTGCATTTTTGTCATTCCCATTTTGTATGGTTTGTGTCTTGTGTGCTGATGGAGGCTTATCACTGCAATGTGCTCTGTTTTCTTTTTCTTTTTTTTTCTGTTTGTAATTATAATTTTGTAAAGCTTGCCTACACTGTGTTTTGCAACTGTTGTAATAAACAAACAGTTATCTTATTGGTTAAAAGTGAGAAGCATCAAGTGCCATCTATCTCCTGCCTTGTAGCTAACAAGTTTTTTATGTTTGTGTTTTCAGTTCAAGGGACAGACAGCGTTTGAAAGAATCAAGGGACTTGAATCAGAGATTTCACGGCTAGATGATTTGATCCAGGCACGCGATGACAAAATTAAAAACCTGACTGTTGCCACAGAAGTTGTGAATTTCAAGCACCACACTGGAACACTTTGTGAAATCAATGGGAAGATTCCTTTAGAAGGCATGGTCATTGGTGGTGATGAGTACGTGGTGTGAGTGTACGTGGTGCAAGCATGCATGACGTGAGCGTACATGGTGTGAGCGTGCAATGTGTGAGCGT
This sequence comes from Cepaea nemoralis, assembly GCA_014155875.1. NCBI lineage: Eukaryota > Metazoa > Mollusca > Gastropoda > Stylommatophora > Helicidae > Cepaea > Cepaea nemoralis. The sequence goes on from JACEFZ010015801.1 coordinate 44,660, forward strand.
ACATGTGGGTTTGCATCATGTGAGTGTCAATAACATTACTGGAGTGTCTGCACCAACATGGCAGCAGAATATATAGGTGGACCAAAATAGCAATCTGATGAATAGTACCAGAGAGCCCGCAGAAGTTGGATGTGTCGGCCTAACGGCGCAAGAACACAGTTCTGCTGTAAACAGGCACAACGCAATCACGTCCAGAAAAAAAAACTCCGGATGAACGCAGAAGAAGAAGAAGAAGTATCGGAGAGTGAACAGAGAGGTTATAAACAGCAGGTTGCACAATGTATTGTCTGACACATTTTGCTGTGTCTCATCAGGTGCATACTAAAGTTAGATAGTATATGAGGTGAATAGTTGAATCCATGTTGGCTGAAATATGAAACACACAGTCACAGACAGTACTCACATTTAACACATGTGTTACCACTGTAGTAGTCACACATTCACTATCAAGTCTTTCTATTACACATCAGTGTATAAGAAAAGGAACGTTTTGACATGTCTTAATGCACATTGGGCAAATAGTGTTACACCTGTACTTTTATAGATCTATTGGCTCTCAGTGAGCAGGGCAGCATAGTGCATGAAATAGACCTAGCAGTACAGTGTGTGACCTGTTGTTTCTCACTTGTTTATTCAAATTTACAGGTGTCAACATTGCTTTAAGAGAGATAGAAGGAACTACAAGAGATAACTAAAAAGGGGAAGGCTTGGCTACAGGAAGTGACCGGAGGTTCTGGCAACACTAAAAACTCCAAGGAAGGGCCAGGCGGACGCATAATCAGACTGCCACTGGTACCATTAGTATTGGGACTCGCCGCTGGTTGTTGAAGATGAGGACGAAGCATGTACTGCAATGTCCTGAGTACTGTGATGTCGGTACTTGACTCTAACTCAACTTGGGGATGAAAAGTAAAGAAGAAAAATATATGGTGGTATAGTTGTATTTATTGCTGGAAAACAATGCACTTGAGATATTGTCGCTTGTGTTTGTATATGTTGAGCGCCGTAATCATGAATACATTTTACATATCTATATCTATACATATATTTAAGAAAATGTTTGCAGCACATAAGAGATTATGAAATTATTAGTAAATATACAGTGCCCTTATAATATTTAAATTTTATATATGTGTGTGCATATATTTGTATTTACGATGTATACTGGAGTTGATATTTAGCAAGTTGAACTTGTATATTCAGTGACATAATCATTTTTACATTTCATGTGTCTTTATTTTTATTTAAAAAGACTTGGTCATGCAGTTGAAACATCGTTTTCAAGTTGTTTGTAAATATTGTTTGTGGTAATAATTTTTTTTAAATATATGCACACGTGTTTGCATTTGGACAGTGTGTTCAGGTGCAAATTCACACACATCTGTTTTAAGAGTGTGCTAGTCAAGACAGCAACTAGCAACTGATGTAGCAGAATGTAACACTTTATCTTCTTCATTGAACCTGTTTACAGAAAAGATCTTTAGTCAACCAGTATCATTTTCTCCTCCTCCTCCTGATTCTTCCATTTCTTCTTCTTTCTTCTCTCTCCCCCTCTCCTTTTCCTCCCTCCCACCCTCTTTCTCTTCTCTCTCTCTCTCACACACACACTCACTGTTTACTCCTCCCTCACTCAGTTTTGAAGTAGTCTTCCAGCACACATTTTCATCAGCAACCCTAGACGTAGTATCTCATTTCATTGATGCAGAAATGTGAATTGAGACATGCAGAAATCACATCCATACCATTGTTGCAGAAATGTGAATTGAGACATGCAGAAATGTGAATTGAGACATGCAGAAATGTGAATTGAGACATGCAGAAATCACATCCATACCATTGTTGCAGAAATGTGAATTGAGGCATGCAGAAATCACATCCATACCATTGTTGCAGAAATGTGAATTGAGACATGCAGAAATCACATCCATGCCATTGTTGCAGAAATGTGAATTGAGACATGCAGAAATCACATCCATGCCATTGGTGCAGAAATGTGAATTGAGACATGCAGAAATGTGAATTGAGACATGCAGAAATCACATCCATACCATTGTTGCAGAAATGTGAATTGAGACATGCAGAAATCACATCCATACCATTGTTGCAGAAATGTGAATTGAGACATGCAGAAATCACATCCATACCATTGTTGCAGAAATGTGAATTGAGACATGCAGAAATGTGAATTGAGACATGCAGAAATCACATCCATACCATTGTTGCAGAAATGTGAATTGAGACATGCAGAAATCACATCCATACCATTGTTGCAGAAATGTGAATTGAGACATGCAGAAATCACATCCATACCATTGTTGCAGAAATGTGAATTGAGGCATGCAGAAATCACATCCATACCATTGTTGCAGAAATGTGAATTGAGACATGCAGAAATGTGAATTGAGACATGCAGAAATGTGAATTGAGACATGCAGAAATCACATCCATATCATTGATGCAGAAATGTGAATTGAGACATGCAGAAATCACATCCATGCCATTGGTGCAGAAATGTGAATTGAGACATGCAGAAATCACATCCATATCATTGATGCAGAAATGTGAATTGAGACATGCAGAAATCACATCCATGCCATTGGTGCAGAAATGTGAATTGAGGCATGCGGAAATCACATCCATATCATTGATGCAGAAATGTGAGTTTAGGCGTGCAGAAATCACATCCATACCATTGTTGCAGAAATGTGAATTGAGACATGCAGAAATGTGAATTGAGACATGCAGAAATGTGAATTGAGACATGCAGAAATCACATCCATATCATTGATGCAGAAATGTGAATTGAGACATGCAGAAATCACATCCATACCATTGTTGCAGAAATGTGAATTGAGACATGCAGAAATCACATCCATACCATTGTTGCAGAAATGTGAATTGAGACATGCAGAAATGTGAATTGAGACATGCAGAAATGTGAATTGAGACATGCAGAAATCACATCCATATCATTGATGCAGAAATGTGAATTGAGACATACAGAAATCACATCCATACCATTGTTGCAGAAATGTGAATTGAGACATGCAGAAATCACATCCATACCATTGATGCAGAAATGTGAATTGAGACATGCAGAAATCACATCCATACCATTGATGCAGAAATGTGAATTGAGACATGCAGAAATCACATCCATATCATTGATGCAGAAATGTGATTAGCTTCTACAATAACTTTCCTCTTCTCACTGCCATCAAATTGACGCATTGGATGTCAACAGCCTCTCTGAACCTTCCTAGTTTCCCTTCCAGGGGGACACAGTGCTATCGGAGATCCTCCATGCTACCTTCTCGCTGGCCAGTAGCAACTTGATTTTCACTCTTGGACTGTTGGAGAGGTGCCCAAGTTCATCTCCGGGACGATCGGGTTGAACATTCTCAGCTCTGTGGGGTTTTTCCTGACTGCGACCTTCTAGAGTCTTCTCCGTTGAGACAGTGCTGTTAATCACCCTGTGATCAACTACTGCACTTCTGAAGTCTAGCTGTCATTTCCATTCTCCTCTGTGGTAAAATTGTTCCACAAACATACAGCCAGCACGGTCATATGGCTGGTCTCCAAGTTCATGAATCGGGCTGTGTCGCTATCATATGGTCATCTAATAATTCTCCCCGCTTCCCTTTTCAGTAGATCTCGCGGGCATGTGCTTTCGACTTCTTTGCATGACACATTTTAAACAGCAGTGGGTCTTGTAGAATCTATAGTGCAGTGGCTCTCAACCTTTTTTTGGCTGATGCACCCCTTCACCATATGTTCAGAATGTCATCCCCCCCCCCCCTCTTCGTATTTCCTCCCTATAAATTTCCCCCACCCCCGCCCCTATATATATATATATATATTTTTATTCGCATATCCTTTACAGGACATCGCTGTCAACAGCAGCATCTTTCAGCTGTCTGTTTATTTCTTGGCAAGATTACGCTCAGTAGTTTGCCATTGCTTTCTGAGCAGCCGGCTCAGTGTCCCGCAAGTCACCAGCGGAGGGCGAACCGCTCCCAGCTCGCTCCTGCTACGAGACTCTGCGTGACAAACAGGATTATGGAGAAAGTGTTGTAACCCCTCAGCCAGAGAGACCGGCCCGCCCCTATATAGTATACGTAAAATGGAAGCTAAATTTAATAACACATACTAGAACAAGTCTAGATGTCTACATAAAACATGATTTATGGGTCTACTTACGTAGTAAAATGAATTTCAGAAGAGCGAGAAGTACAGAAACGTATAGTATGGAGGGAAAAACATTATCAAGTAATAGGTTCTTGTATTGACGCTATCTTGAAATAATCTTAATGATAGACATACAGAAGACTTTCATAAGCATACACAAAACGTGTCATAGAGTACACAAGATGCGTCATAGACGAACACTAGGAGTAATGAATATACTAGGCGTAAGTGAGATGAGATGGAAGGTATTGGGCAAAATTATAGCTGACAACCACAGAATAATCTATTGAGAAGAAATCTTAATGCTGATGGACAAAAGAAAACAGAGTAAAAATGACAAACAAGAATACGCTAAGATAAATAAAAAAAATAAAACATAAATGTGTGAAGGCAAAAGAAAGTTTGTTAAACGAGCAGTGCAAAAAAATTGAATTAAATTCCGTTAAAGACACACAAGATATGCACAGACAAATCAATGAGCTCACGGGAAGAAAAATAAGAATAAATACAGGGTGTTTGAAATAAAAAAACAGGAAAGATATTATCGGAGGAAGGTGCTATAATGAAGAGGTGGAATGAATATATAAGAGAATTATATGATGGAGAAAGAATGAATGGAATTAACAGAAGAAAGTAACTTAGAAGGTCCACCTATTCTAAAAGACGAAGGCGCTGATGCTGTAAAACATAAAAAGAAATGAAAAACAGCAGGGCCAGACGAGATCACAATAGGAGAATTTGGAGTGGATATATTAACCAAAATATTGAATGATATTTACAGCAGTGAATATTTACCCAGTGATATGCTGAAAACTGTATTTATAGCTATACCAAAAAGACCAACAGCAATTGAATGTGAAGATTTTCGTACAATTAACCTCATAAACCATGTCACTAAGCTTCTACTCAGAATCATAATGAGAAGAACCAAAAAGAAAATGAAAAGGAAATTAGTGAAGTGCAGTGTGGAGGGAAAGGGCACAAACAATGCAATATATACATTACGGACATTATAGAAAGGTCAACAGAGAAACAGAAAGACATATATGTGTGCTTCATAGATTATACTAAGACAATTGTTAAGTAAAACATTAACTGATTAAAATTTTGGAAGATATCAACATTGATGGGAAGATTTAAGAATAATACAGAATATTTACTGGAACCAAGTAGCAACAATTAAAATGGGAAATAACGAGGGTAGTTACGAACAGATAAAGCTATGAGTACGACAGGGATGTGTCTTATCACCAGATCTCTTCTCCCTATATAGCGAAGTAATAATGAGGGAGATCAAAGAATACTGGTTGGACGTTACAATGTGAATAATATACGCTATGCAGAAGACACAGTATTGGTGACAGATAATTCAACAGACCTACCAACAATTGCTGAACATTGTAGTAATAGATAGTGCAAGGAAAGGACTCTCCTTGAACATCAAGAAAACAGTAACAATGGTGATATCAAAGAAGATGGTGACACCAAAATGTGAAGTAGAAATAGAAGGGAAAATTCTTAACCAAGTGGATAATTTTAAATACCTAGGGGTATTTATAACATCAAGATGGAAGATATACAGCATAGATTAAGAGCAGAATAGGGCAAGCAAAAGCCGCATTTAAGAAAATTAAGAGTATCTTATAGAATAAGTCACTGTCACTGAATGTCAGAAAGAGAGTGCTGAAATGTTATGTAGAACCAGTTTTGCTGTATGGCAGTGAATCTTGGAATGCAAACGAAGAAATTAGAAGCAACAGAGATGTGCGGCTGGCCGAGTGGATAGAACGCCGGACTCTCATTCGGGAGACCCGGGTTCGATCCCCGGTAAGGTGCGGGATTTTTTTCTGTCGGGGGCAAAAAGAAAATCCTAACCTGCACAGTTCGCGGCGACTGCACTAGCCAGGCGGCCTTTATTCCTCAGGCTCAAAGACCCCTCTGCCATACACCGCAAGGTACCATATTGGCAGTAAATGACAGTTTTTGACAGAGATGTGGTTCCTGATACGAATGTTGCGAATTCCTTGGACTGCCAGAGTAACTACCAACGACTGCCTGAGACAGGCTAATGAAACTAGAACATTATATACATATTACAACAATAGGAAAGAGACACCATAAGATCTGGAGTACGACAAGGTTGTGTCCTGTTCCCTCTCTTGTTCATAACATATATAAACAACATATGTAAAGAAACCAGCCAAACAGAGCCACAAGAATACCACATGATAACACAGAGGAAGAACCATCTGCAAATCTAACCATTAGAGAACTCCTGTTTGCGGACGACCAAGAACTAATAGCAAAATCAGAAGCTGAATTACAAGACCACATGAATAGTCTAAACGAAATGTGTAGGGAACATAACATGAAAATTAGCACAAGCAAAACAGAGGTAATGATTATAACTAAAGAAGAAAAAACAACAATTCACCGAAACGAACGTCCCTTGAAACAAGTAAAGACAAAGAGTTTCAAGTACCTAGGAAGTATAAATATCAAATGGCAGATCAGAAGACGAGATTGAAAATAGATGCAATAAGGCAAACCAACTCATTGGACAAATGGCACCAAACTAAAGAACAAACATGTATCAATAACTACTAAGAAAGCACTTTAAAACACAATCTTTCTACCAACTCTATGCTACCAATGCCAAACCTGGACAATGACAGAAAAAGAGAAAAGACAAATCACTACAGAAATGAGATTTCTGAGAAGAATACTCAACGTATCAAGAAGAGATAAGATCAGAAATGAAGAAATCGGGGCTAAAGTGGGGGTTATAGCAGCAGATAGATTTTATAAGAAAGCAGCAAGTCAAATGGTTTAGCCATGCAAGTATGTTACCATTCAACAGCATACCACAACAAGCAATGATGTGCAGACCAGATGGAAACAGAGGAAGAGGCCGACCACGTAAACGCTGGACGGAGGGAATAACAGTGTCCATGGGAATATCGATACATGAAGCCCATAATCGGGCACTCTCACGATGTTTATACTTCACCTCGACACTGCAAGGTACAAGAGGATGAGATAGGAAAGAGACAAACAGCTTTCGTCGGTCATGTGATGAGAAGAGAGGCATTGGAGAACATCATAACACTGGAAAGATCGAGGGGAAGAGAGGCAGAGGCAGACCAAGAGAAATGATGCTGGATGGATTGAGGCGGTGGGATGGAGGAATATCATCAGCAGAGTTGATCCAGAACACCAAAGACCGAGATCTGTGGAGAGCCATGAACGCCTACGCCAGCTGGCAGGGCACTTGATGATGATGATGATGATGATGATGATGAGACGAACACAAAACGTTTGATAGGTGTACAGAAAACGTTTGATAGACGTACACAAAGCGGTTGATAGAAGTACACTACGTATAGTCGTACGCAAAACGTTGATAGACGTACACACAACGTTTGATAGAGGAACACAAAACGTTTGATAGACGTACACATAACGTTTGATAGAGGAACTCAAAACGTTTGATAGACGTACACACACGTTTGATAGAGGAACACAAAACGTTTGATAGACGTACACACAACGTTTGATAGAGGAACACAAAACGTTTGATAGACGTACACACACGTTTGATAGACGTACACACAACGTTTGATAGAGGAACTCAAAACGTTTGATAGACGTACACACAACGTTTGATAGAGGAACACAAAACGTTTGATAGACGTACACACAACGTTTGATAGAGGAACTCAAAACGTTTGATAGACGTACACACAACGTTTGATAGAGGAACACAAAACGTTTGATAGACGTACACACACGTTTGATAGAGGAACACAAAACGTTTGATAGACGTACACACAGCGTTTGATAGAGGAACTCAAAACGTTTGATAGACGTACACACACGTTTGATAGAGGAACACAAAACGTTTGATAGACGTACACACAACGTTTGATAGAGGAACACAAAACGTTTGATAGACGTACACACAACGTTTGATAGAGGAACACAAAACGTTTGATAGACGTACACACAACGTTTGATAGAGGAACACAAAACGTTTGATAGAAGTACACACAATGTTTGATAGACGTACACAAAACGTTTGATAGATGTTCACAAAAACCTACATCTGTAACTCATTGACGACACGAAAGCTGTCGACAGAGTAAAACCTGCCCACATGATAAAGGCGCTTGCAGATCTACACATTGATTGGAAAGACATAAGACTTGTGTTTTAAACATATACACAACAGCAAGTTGCCATACAAATTTATAATGAAGTAGGTCATTACAAGTCTATCAAGAAAAGTGTGCGACAGGGATGCTTAATAGCTCAAGATCCCAGACTCCCCCTCCCCCCAACCGTATACAGAACATATAAAAAATGTAAAGGACATGAGAGGAATAGCCATTGAAGTATGTATTATATACGGCTGTTGGTAGGACAGCATGGCTGAATGGATAAGAACGCGTGTTCTTGAACATCCTGTGTGCTGATGCCGAGATAAAGGGTTCAACCCCTACACTGGACAGATGGACTAAATGTTGACCTGTCTTCCTTCTTCCCTCTTCTACTTTGATGAGCGCCAGACATTACATACGTGTTTATTTTATGAACTGTCTTAGTGGCCTCAAATGACTCGCAATTTATATTCCCGTAGGATAGATCTCAATTGACAGACAATTGAAAGAAGTGATATGTTAAAACATCAAGGTTTGAAAATGTGACTGTATCTTGTCAAATAAGTAGTGTATACTGTATAGAGCAGACTATTTGTTCCTAGACAAAAAGTTAGTTCATCAATCAATCAATCAATCAATCAGGTGCCGTCTCCACAATGAAGGCTGGCTGCAAAGGATCTCCAAAACTGTCTATGTCTCGATCTGATTGTAGGCCTACATTCTGTCAGATTCAGGTTCGTCCATCTCTTGATGTTATCTTCCCACTTATACTATTTTCTACCTCTTGCTCGCTTGCCTTCAACCTTGCCCTCCAGTATGGTTTTTAAATAAGTATTATGTCTTTTACCGGACTCCGCGGCGAAGGAGTTATGTACGCAATTCGTAATGCCGTATACCCTGGTTCAAAACACAGCAGTTCTGTTGATTATGTGGTTGTTTCGGGATTTGAAATTTAAATATTGAGCACAACCCACTACTGGCAACGCCGATCGAATTCTGGTATGAACCTATAAGGCCTATCCACGTCAATATGGAAGCACTATACTCGAGTTTCGCCCTCATTTGAGCTCGTCAGTCAGCAGTTCTGGTTTTTTTTTTTTTTTCGAAAAAAGGTATTGGTGCTGGTCGTTCAGAAAGCAATGGCAAACTATCGAACGTAAAACTTGTCCAGGAATCATGAACAGCCAAAATGCTGGGTTTGGCTGCTACGTCCTGTAAAGGATATGCAACTAAAATATTATGTCTTTTAACGTGGCCGAAATATTTCAATTGCCTCTTTTTTATGTCTTTCATCAACTCTCTTTCCATTCCCAGTTTTTCTAGAACCTCTGTGTTTGTTTTTGTTTCAATGAAATACGACATAATCTATCATCTCCAGGGCATCTATTCGACTTTCTAGTTGCTTAGTCAATGTCCAGGCTTCCGCGCTATACAGTAGTGTTGAATATACGTAGCATTTGACAATTCTCATTTTTAATGCGTTAATCGCAAGTAAGTTAGTTGTCTGATTATCTCATGGAACCCTTCAGTCCATAAGTGTTCGGACCCCCTCCTCGGTATCTCCATCAGCGTGTAGCTGACTACACCAGTTTTGTGATGGTTGACTATTCCTCTTTTGCCTGCAACATGGCTGCAACGACGTCTACTAACTGGGTCATTGCTAGCCACCGAGGCGGAGATGAAGACTGAGGCCAACTGTGAGAGAAAGAAGATGGCTTTCCCGCAGTCAGTCACGGTGCATTGATAAAACCACTAAATACTAAATGCAACGGGTATCTAATATTCGCCCTCAGAGGGTTGGATGGCCTCTTGGCAGACACACCTTAACGGTGTCGGTATGAGAATTGCACGCTTACAAATGTCTCGAAGGCGTCTACCCACGACAGGAGAAAAAAACTACCGGGAGTGTTGGGAAGGTAAAGAGCCTAAACATTCAGAAACGGAGAAAAGCTTCTGATGATCAGAACCCCATCACCTCCACCCCCAAAGTGATGCGAAGCCAGACAAGAGCGCTATGCACGGAGACGGGGGAGGGGGGCGGGTTCTCCAATACCAAAAAAGAGCAACTTGAAGTTATGCACCACCTATAGAACTATTGCTATGATCAGTCATGCAAGTAAAATTTTTACTAAAAATCATAATGGGAAGACTTCGTAAGAAAATGGAAGAGATTAACGTGGTTCAAGCTGGATTTAGACAAGAAAGAGGAACAAGAGATCACATACTCAATGTGCGTTTAATTAATAGAGAAGTGTAGATAATTTAATGTAAACTTATAAACCTAAATACCTAAAAAAAAAAAAAACCTATGGTTGACAATTCTAATTTTTAATGCGTTAATCGCAAGTAAGTTAGTTGTCTGATTATCTCATGGAACCCTACAGTCCATAAGTGTTCGGATCCCCTCCTCAGTATCTCCATCAGCGTGTAGCTGACTACACCAGTTTTGACATGGTTCTGACCATGGTTGTAGATTCGCAGTCATCACTTGGTTCTCGCAAAAGTCTCACTTCTCGTAGAGCATTCAGAATGTCAGCCTGCCCATGCGCGTCCGCCCTCCACATTAGCCTTACCTGCGAGCATATCAGCCCGCTCATTTCTTTGTACTCCCGCATGCCCTGGCACGAAGATGAAACTAATCTATGTCAGCCGAGACCGCTCCAGAGACACCCCGTCTCTATCCTCTCATGCATGCTCATTGAGTCTCAAAGGAAACACACCCTATTGAATGTCTGTGTCTCGAGCCATGTTATTGTTTTACTTACTGCCATGACATCCATAGAGTCAGGCTACTTGTGGTCTCAACAAAAGCACCAGAGTCCCCCTTCACACTTCGCCCTCCGGCCTGCGCCGTAAAGGCCCACGAGCTTCTCACATGTCGGACTACCGACACATCTGTGTAAATAACAGCATCACCGTCTAACGAATTCTCGAAAATCAACGTTTGCACTTCCGCCTCCACAGCAGCCGGATTTTCTTCTCTGCATTTTCTGTCTAGTTGGAAGCAAACTGAAAATGACGTACAGAAATCTGTTGGCACTTGTACCCACTCCTCGCCAGGTTCTAAGTCCTCCAGCGAGCACACCTGTTGAAGAATGTCTTCGGCTGGACCCATCCACGACCTTCCTCTTTTTAACCTGCTGCACTTCACCTTCCTAATTTCACTATGCAGTGGATGTTGCGTGTTTGCGTTAACTCTGGGGTAGGCACGTGCTCTGCAAATTTGTATTCTGTCTTCAATGGTTGGAAAATCAGGAAGGTACCGCAAGTAGTATATAATGTTGCATACACCCCCCCCCCCCCCCCCTGGAGAAGGAGCTAAAGGAGCGCTCCTGAAGGAGCGCAAAGGAGCCTGAAGGAGCGGGTCGTGAAGGAGCGCGAAGGCGTCTGAAGGAGCGGGTCATGTCCGCTCCTTCTGTGTTGTGATATTGACTCCTTCTAACACCTCCCTAGTTGTGTGATTGGCTTGTTAAGCTCGGTGTTTTTGGAGGGTAAAATTTTTTAAAAAAGAAAAAAAGTCTGATCTAATGGGTGATAGGTCTCATCATGTGTGTATGTGGCCAGGGTGGAGTGGAAGGAGCCGGTGTAAATAGTAAGCGCAAAGAAGGTGGTGCCCGGTGGTGCGACGTGTATAGTGACGTCATCGGTCCCTCGTAGTTGTATGTTTGGGCTATTAGGGTCGAATTTTTGGTGGAAAAGTATGGTCTAAGGGGTAGCGGGGGTATTAGGGATGATGTCTCCGCACCTCCTTGTCGCATCTTTACCATGTTAAGATCGCTTGTTTTGGCAGGAAAAGTATGTTTTTTTAATTAAATTAAAATAATTTAATTTTTTTTTAAATTTTTTAATTTAAAAAAATATTTCAATGGAAAATAAAAGATATTGGTTAATAGTGGTTGGGTGGGGCATAAAATCTATTATCAAACGGTGTTAGCTCATTAAATGAAAATCTTAAAAAGAGTAAAGATGGCCGCTAGTTCGTGTTGTAGTGGTATGGCTTAGTGTTATTTGATGTTAAGGGGTAGGGTGAGTGAAAGCGTATCTCGATGAGTGCTTCCAAACAATATCATCATAGGTATCAGATCGTTAAAGAAACAAGTAAAGATGGCCGTCGGTGTCCTCCGTGGGTGCCGGGTTCGAATCCCGGTAGGGCGGTCTAGCGGGGTAGAAGAAATATTGATAATGTTTTTGTTACTTAGTTGTGATGGCGATATCTGGTGGTAGTAATCAGGCTATGTGTAGCAAAGGAGAGGTGGTGTGTTGGTTGAAGCTTAGGTGCTGCCCCAGACGAGGTGACAGGGTCGAATCTCGGTGCTGTGCCACTGGTAAGGGTAATAGGCCCCAGCGTGTGGGGTGTCTAGATGGTCATACGGGTTATGATTAGGGACGGTTTGTCTCTCCGTATCGCTGTGTCCACAAGTCCAATGGGGAAAACAGGCAGCCGATTTCACCTTTGTACCTACGAGTCACAAAATATAACCTAACTTAAAAATCAGAATATGATTCATAACCTCAACAGGTGTTACCAAAAATCAGTACTCATTTTCATAACGGCTAATCCAGGGGGGATTATCGTCGTCGTAATGAACTAGTTTGTTTATTAATGTTATTGATGTATCCGCCATGGCAAATAGTTCGCAAGATTAATAAAAGTTCATATAAATATCGATAGGGGATTAAGAGATTAACACCCATTGTTGGGCCATCCACAGAAAATCAAAACCAACACGCTAGATTCTTCTCATAATTACGACCAGTGGCTTATAGATATAACCATTATTGCAGACGCAGCTGTGTGCAGACTAATCTACCAGGTCACGTGGTCTAGGCCATATCGACAAAAACGGGGTATAAATGCTAAGGAATATTCACTGTACAAAACAGTTTCTACCAGCCGATCAGAGCGAGGAAACCTCTTGATACGAGTCCACAGCAGCAGATATCGTGTATAAAAGACGACCAGTCTATATCATATAGAACTACCGCTCTCTGACAACACCAAAAACAGAGCTCACCATGTGGCAAAGCATTAATGGTAAGTTGGACTTTGATAAATCTTTCACATTTTTGTTATGTTTCTTCACATCGACACGTTGTTAACCTAACAATACTAGTATAATACAGGGGGATATATAGGCCTAGACGTATATAACAGCTGAGGAACAACACAATAGGTTCGTAACAGTTCATATTAGGCTGTGTCAAAATGATGTGAACATAGCGTTACGGTGGTACCTTAATATACACTAGTAGTATTGGGTAGTCGTATGGGGAGTCAGAATTGTTTCTGGTGAGGTCTACATGGCCATGTTCGCTATGACTGTACGGTCTTATAAAAAGGAGGGGGTCATCACCGATCCAGAGCTAATAATGATATTAGGTGTTCCCTGTACAGATGGTATAGTATCTTATTTTTATCTATGTTTTACAGATACGGATGACCAGGAAGTCCTAATTCGGAAACTGTGGGGTCTATTAAGATCGGAACCACACAGCGATTGCCTGGACTGCGCTATTCGCAATATGCAGCAAGCCCAGCCACTCATGGATTCGCTTATGGAGTCTTGGGTTAAAAGAGATAGTTTTTATGATCTAGTAAAGTGTCGACTGCAGTCTGTACTACAAGAACACTTTACCAAGGAGGACATAATCACGCTAAGTCTCAGTAGACTTGAGGCATGTCTCCACGAATATAACGACGAACACGCAACTCCCGAGCCCTCGCCAACCAACAACGAACGTCCATCGCCACCAACATCACCGACCTCATTAACGTTCAGTCAATCCACACTGGTGGATGGGTGGTAAGCGGCTACATTTAGGTCGTCAATAACGAACAAAGCTCAATGTAAATATACGTCGTTGTAGTGTTCTGTCTTCTCACGGTGTGTTTCATAGGGGTAGATACAGAGTGGTATATCACTCGAATGATCGTTTACTGACACAAACACCCCACATTCATCAGGGCTCTCACTAGTGGTAAATCGATGTCTCCTAGTGTGAAAAGCGTGAATATCAGCGCACAAGCTATCACAGTGTTGTGACCAAGTGCAACTGTTATTATTCGTGAAGAACACAGACTAAGCAAGCGTTATAAGTTCGGTGACATTGGTATCAATTCCACATTTGGTCAACAAGAAAAAAGATGTCTACGCCACCAACAGACTCTCATCAGGTTGCCCTAAGACCGGTTGTCACTAAAAATTATACACTGAACCAAGAAAGAATAGTTAGGAACAAAATCAACAGAGATGCAACCAGGCGGGTGTACTCGTTAAACGTACATACTCCGGTCAATGTGGTGCTATAACATTTGACAGTACAAGTCACTATGAGTCGTTTTGAACCCGTATGTTTAGCTATTACAAGAGGCAACGCATTGAAACCAAACAAGACCTGAATGGGATACATATTGAAGAACTGTTGTCAACACCGTTGGCTAAACTCCATATGCAACACAGGACATATGAAACTTTTTCGCTCAAGGAAAGATTGATAATATTAATTCTTGGTTAAAAATAGACGTGATCGGTCTTGAAGGACGCGATACAGACGAGTAGACACACAAACAACCTGCCCAAGTCAAAGATATGATCGGTCAGTAGATCAGTAAACAACTTGAACATTAAAATATTCTTGGACACTAAAAATTGTTGTGTTTGCTGTTTTCACAGGTGTGGTAAACTGATCAACTAGGTGAAATATAAAGACGCTGTATTCTCACAGACCGTGTACCAAGCTACTGCTATCAACCAACTAGTATCAAGATATAGTATTGGCACCCAGAAGCATTATGCCCACTCCTAAGAAAGAAGGCCACTTGTGTATCACCTGTGGGAAAGTATTTACTGAAAAATACAATCTCACACGTCACGCTAATACAGTTCACAATTCCACAACCCACAAATGTCACAGCTGTGGGCGTTTGTATCAACGAAAAGACAATTTACAACGTCATATAAGAATACAACATCACACACCCTTAGACACCTCTCAAGCAGGGAAAAACACTACTGCTCACATAGTAACAGAGGAAACGGATACCCAACAAAAAGATAGAGCCAAATTGACAGCCCTTAGGAATTACTGCAAGGCGCTGTCGATCATGTTACCCAACCAGGTATTCGTATTAGAAAAAATAGAAGACCAACAACAATGGGTGCTCATGGACACGTATGATATTAGCGACTGACTACTCAGACAACGTGTATAGCTATCCATCTATGAAAATTAAAAGAGAAAACAAATGAAAATCTCTGTCTTTGTTATTTGTTTTGTATCATTTTTGTAAACATTTGTCCTTTTGTACTTGTGACATTCTTCTGGTGTACTTGGGTCGTTGGCAAATATTTGTGTATGTGTACTTTTTATGTATTGTACTTTTGTGTATGTGATTCTGTCTCGCTATACCAATGTGTATTTATTCTTGTCTCTCTGTTCCAATGTGTACTGGCGTTCCACTGTGTGCACGTCTCGTTTTTTTATTGTCTGTTTGTGTGCATCAATTGTTCCACAACCAACATTTCACATCCAGACAAAAGTACAGGTTCTATGTACCACTCCAACAGTCAAATAAGAAAAACTGTTAGCCAAACTGACAAAACAGTTGGCCAAAATAAGAAACGCCTCGACCAATATTATAAAAAGTAGGAAAAATTGTAACCAAACTAATTAAAAATGTTGACAAAAATAGGAAATAGCTCGACAAAACTTATGAAAAGTAGGAAAATTGTTCGTCAAATGTGAAAAATATTGAGCAAGTAGGAAATCATGTTAACCAAAGGTGAAAACTATTGACCAAGTAAAGAAACTTCTCGGCCAAACTCATAAAAAGGTAGGAAACTTTGTTAACCAAATGGGAAAAATGGTGGCCAAATACAGAAATATCTCGACCAAACTAATAAACATTAGGAAAATGTGCTAGCCAAAGGTGAAAAATATTGGTCAAGTAAAGAAATATCTCATCCGAATTTATAACAAGTAAGAAGACATGCTAGTAAAATCAAGAAATATGTCGACCGAAGTAATACAATAGGCAAAACGATGGACAAGCTTATAAAGCTTCACACTTTGTCATTTCACAGCTGCAATAACGACAAGTCTGCAACCAACACTGTCTGTTATGAAGTCGACCTTTCTTAAAACCACGTCTGTCTTAATGAGCCCTTGAATACCCTCTACCAGATCTTATAACCGACTTTCAACGTTTCATACCAAATAACATTAACACTCTCTTAGATTACAGAACAACCGATTTTCTGCTGACTAGGCAGGTTTCCCAAGCTAATGGAGATACATCACCTGTCCCCCTAACATACTAGGCGGTATTCTAGACAATGAATATGGTCATCAACCATCACCCCTAAGAAGAACTTGAAAACAGCAACAGAGATTGGGTTCCTGAGACGAATTCCTTGGCCTACCAGAGTAACTGACGCTGATCGCCTAAAAGAGCCTACAAAACATAGAGCCTTATATACATCAAACACAACAAATTCTTTCTTAAGAGACATAGATACAAACCAGTGTCAGAAATGTGAAAAGTTAAAATGTAATTAAAATTTAAAACTAATAAATCGCAATTTTATTGCGCAAGATGTAAGCTCGATATACGTCCTATACCTAACTTACACCTATACTTAGGCTATATCTGTATATTAAGTGAAGCGGGCAATAAAATTGCGTTTATTAATTTGGTCGAGATATTTCTGTATTTGGCCACCATTTTTCCCATTTGGTTAACAAAGTTTCCTACCTTTTTATGAGTTTGGCCGAGAAGTTTCTTTACTTGGTCAATAGTTTTCACCTTTGGTTAACATGATTTCCTACTTGCTCAATATTTTTCACATTTGACGAACAATTTTCCTACTTTTCATAAGTTTTGTCGAGCTATTTCCTATTTTTGTCAACATTTTTAATTAGTTTGGTTACAATTTTTCCTACTTTTTATAATATTGGTCGAGGCGTTTCTTATTTTGGCCAACTGTTTTGTCAGTTTGGCTAACAGTTTTTCTTATTTGACTGTTGGAGTGGTACATAGAACCTGTACTTTTGTCTGGATGTGAAATGTTGGTTGTGGAACAATTGATGCACACAAACAGACAATAAAAAAACGAGACGTGCACACAGTGGAACGCCAGTACACATTGGAACAGAGAGACAAGAATAAATACACATTGGTATAGCGAGACAGAATCACATACACAAGTACAATACATAAAAAGTACACATACACAAATATTTGCCAACGACCCAAGTACACCAGAAGAATGTCACAAGTACAAAAGGACAAATGTTTACAAAAATGATACAAAATCAAATAACAAAGACAGAGATTTTCATTTGTTTTCTCTTTTAATTTTCATAGATGGATAGCTATACACGTTGTCTGAGTAGTCAGTCGCTAATATCATACGTGTCCATGAGCACCCATTGTTGTTGGTCTTCTATTTTTTCTAATACGAATACCTGGTTGGGTAACATGATCGACAGCGCCTTGCAGTAATTCCTAAGGGCTGTCAATTTGGCTCTATCTTTTTGTTGGGTATCCGTTTCCTCTGTTACTATGTGAGCAGTAGTGTTTTTCCCTGCTTGAGAGGTGTCTAAGGGTGTGTGATGTTGTATTCTTATATGACGTTGTAAATTGTCTTTTCGTTGATACAAACGCCCACAGCTGTGACATTTGTGGGTTGTGGAATTGTGAACTGTATTAGCGTGACGTGTGAGATTGTATTTTTCAGTAAATACTTTCCCACAGGTGATACACAAGTGGCCTTCTTTCTTAGGAGTGGGCATAATGCTTCTGGGTGCCAATACTATATCTTGATACTAGTTGGTTGATAGCAGTAGCTTGGTACACGGTCTGTGAGAATACAGCGTCTTTATATTTCACCTAGTTGATCAGTTTACCACACCTGTGAAAACAGCAAACACAACAATTTTTAGTGTCCTTGAATATTTTAATGTTCAAGTTGTTTACTGATCTACTGACCGATCATATCTTTGACTTGGGCAGGTTGTTTGTGTGTCTACTCGTCTGTATCGCGTCCTTCAAAAACGATCACGTCTATTTTTAACCAAGAATTAATATTATCAATCTTTCCTTGAGCGAAAAAGTTTCATATGTCCTGTGTTGCATATGGAGTTTAGCCAACGGTGTTGACAACAGTTCTTCAATATGTATCCCATTCAGGTCTTGTTTGGTTTCAATGCGTTGCCTCTTGTAATAGCTAAACATACGGGTTCAAAACGACTCATAGTGACTTGTACTGTCAAATGTTATAGCACCACATTGACCGGAGTATGTACGTTTAACGAGTACACCCGCCTGGTTGCATCTCTGTTGATTTTGTTCCTAACTATTCTTTCTTGGTTCAGTGTATAATTTTTAGTGACAACCGGTCTTAGGGCAACCTGATGAGAGTCTGTTGGTGGCGTAGACATCTTTTTTCTTGTTGACCAAATGTGGAATTGATACCAATGTCACCGAACTTATAACGCTTGCTTAGTCTGTGTTCTTCACGAATAATAACAGTTGCACTTGGTCACAACACTGTGATAGCTTGTGCGCTGATATTCACACTTTTCACACTAGGAGACATCGATTTACCACTAGTGAGAGCCCTGATGAATGTGGGGTGTTTGTGTCAGTAAACGATCATTCGAGTGATATACCACTCTGTATCTACCCCTATGAAACACACCGTGAGAAGACAGAACACTACAACGACGTATATTTATATTGAGCATTGTTCCGCTATTGACGACCTAAATGTAGCCGCTTACCACCCATCCACCAGTGTGGATTGACTGAACGTTAAGGAGGACGGTGATGTTGGTGGCGATGGACGTTCGTTGTTGGTTGGCGAGGGCTCTGGAGTTGCGTGTTCGTCATTATATTCGTGGAGACATGCCTCAATTCTACTGAGACTTAGCGTGATTATGTCCTCCTTGGTAAAGTGTTCTTGTAGTACAGACTGCAGTCGACACTTTACTAGATCATAAAAACTATCACTTTTAACCCAAGACTCCATAAGCGAATCCATGAGTGGCTGGGCTTGCTGCATATTGCGAATAGCGCAGTCCAGGCAATCGCTGTGTGGTTCCGCTCTTAATAGACCCCACAGTTTCCGAATTAGGACTTCCTGGTCATCCGTATCTGTAAAACATAGATAAAAATAAGGTACTATACCATCTGTACAGGGAACACCTAATATCATTATTAGCTCTGGATCGGTGATGACCCCCTCCTTTTTATAAGACCGTACAGTCATAGCGAACATGGCCATGTAGACCTCACCAGACACAATTCTGACTCCCCATACGACTACCCAATACTACTAGTGTATATTAAGGTACCACCGTAACGCTATGTTCACATCATTTTGACACAGCCTAATATGAACTGTTACGAACCTATTGTGTTGTTCCTCAGCTGTTATATACGTCTAGGCCTATATATTTCCCTGTATTATACTAGTATTGTTAGGTTAACAACGTGTCGATGTGAAGAAACATAACAAAAATGTGAAAGATTTATCAAAGTCCAACTTACCATTAATGCTTTGCCACATGGTGAGCTCTGTTTTTGGTGTTGTCAGAGAGCGGTAGTTCTATATGATATAGACTGGTCGTCTTTTATACACGATATCTGCTGCTGTGGTCTCGTATCAAGAGGTTTCCTCGCTCTGATCGGCTGGTAGAAACTGTTTTGTACAGTGAATATTCCTTAGCATTTATACCCCGTTTTTGTCGATATGGCCTAGACCACGTGACCTGGTAGATTAGTCTGCACACAGCTGCGTCTGCAATAATGGTTATATCTATAAGCCACTGGTCGCAATTATGAGAAGAATCTAGCGTGTTGGTATTGATTTTCTGTGGATGGCCCAACAATAGGTGTTAATCTCTTAATCCCCTATCGATATTTATATGAACTTTTATTAATCTTGCGAACTATTTGCCATGGCGGATACATCAATAACATTAATAAACCAACTAGTTCATTACGACGACATTATCCCCCCTGGATTAGCCGTTATGAAAATGAGTACTGATTTTTGGTAACACCTGTTGAGGTTATGAATCATATTCTGATTTTTAAGTTAGGTTATATTTTGTGACTCGTAGGTACAAAGGTGAAATCGGATGCCTGTTTTCCCCTTGGACTTGTGGACACAGCGACACGGAAAGACAGACCGTGCCTAATCCTAACCCGTATGACTAACTAGACACCCCACTCACTCTGACGACTATTACCCTTACCAGTGGCACAGCACCGAGATTCGACCCTGTCATCTCGTCTGGGGTACCACCTAAGCTTCAACCAACACACCACCTCTCCTTTGCTACACATAGCCTGGTTACTACCACCCACTATCGCCATCACAACTAAGTAACAAAACCATCAATATTTCTTCTACCACTAAACCGCCCTACCGGCATTCGAACCCGGCACCCACAGAGGACACCGACGGCCATCTTTACTTGTTTCTTTAACGATCTGATACCTATGATGATATTGTTTGGAAGCACTCATCAAGATACGCTCTCACTCACCCACCCCTTAACATCAAATAACACTAAGCCATACCACTACAACACGTACTAGCGGCCATCTTTACTCTTTTTAAGATTTTCATTTAATGAGCTAACACCGTTTGATAATAGATTTTACGCCCCGCCCAACCACTATTAACCAATATCTTTTATTTTCCATTGAAATATTTTTTTTTTAATTAAAAAAAAACCAAAAATTAAATTATTTTTAATTTAAAAAAAACAACAACATACTTTTCCTGCCAAAACAGCGATCTTAACATGGTAAAGATGCGACAAGGAGGTGCGGAGACATCATTCCTAATACCCCCGCTACCCCTTAGACCATACTTTTCCACCAAAAATTCGACCCTAACAGCCCAAACATACAACTACGAGGGACCGATGACGTCACTATACACGCCGCACCACCGGCCACCACCTTCTTTGCGCTTACTATTTACGCCGGCTCCTTCCACTCCACCCTGACCACATACACACATGATGAGACCTATCACCCATTAGATCAGACTTTTTTTCTTTTAAAAAAATTTTACCCGCCAAAAATACCGAGCTTAACAAGCCAAAGACACAACTAGGGATGTGTTAGAAGGAGTCAATATCACACCACAGAAGGAGCGGACATGACCCGCTCCTTCAGACGCCTTCGCGCTCCTTCACGACCCGCTCCTTCAGGCTCCTTTGCGCTCCTTCAGGAGCGCTCCTTTAGCTCCTTCTCCAGGGGGGGGATGTAGGCAACATTATATACTACTACCGCATCGCCCTGCATGCTGTATCTCTTGTACACCCAAGAATAATGTGCATAGCTTCGTTTTGTATCCTTTCCATCCTTTCTATCTGCTTACGACTTAAGAGTCAGGATCACCATCGCATACTCAAAAACTGACATGACCAGCCCCTCATATAGGAGGTATAGATGGCGCTGCTCACAGTTTGCTGCCGCCATCATCCGCATTGCAGCCAAACCCCGCTTGGTCTTTGTTATTACCTGGTTTATGTGCTCATTATAAGCAAGGCTTCGATCAAAACGTATCCCCAGGCAATTCATTGCCTGCGTTCTTTCCACAGTTTCTGAACACAGATTAACAGTTGGTGTTGGAGTGTTGACACTATGATTATTCAAAGAGAACCATGCCACTGTTGCCTTTGCTGGGAAGAAAATCATAACTTATAAAGTTATATCTTAACATGGCAAAAACAAAGATAATGCATGCAGATAAAACTAATGTGAAGAAAGAAATATATGTTATTGAGGAACAAATGGAGGTGGTGGAAAATTTCGAATATCTTGGGTCGTTAATTATCAACAATGGTGACACAATGAAAGAAAAGTAAAGACAAATGTCTATTGCTCTTCAGAAACTAAAACAACTGAATAAATTGTGGAGGGGGACAGATAGAACTACCAAAATTAGATTTTTAAGAACATGCATCGTTCCCATTGCAACATACGCATGTGAGACCTGGACGCGTAGGCCTACTACTAAACAAGCTGAACAGCACATAAATGCCTTTGAGTATAAATATTATAGACATCTCTGAGAATATCTTGCTTACAGAAAAGAATAAATGCATCATACGCCAAGGGAATGAATATGAAGGGGTTGGCTACTACAGAGAATAACACAGATAACATTGAAATATTTTGGTCACTTGAAGCGTCACGAAAGTTTGGAGAAAACAATCACGGACGGGTACATGCCCACAGTGCTCGACCCATACTGCCCGATCAATGATTGAAACCATCGAAGACATCCACTTTTAGCGTGTACCACATCCTCCGTACTTGCCAGACTCAGCCTGGGAAAAGAGGAAGAGGAAGGCCAAAGAGAAGATGGGTGCAGATGATCTCCAAATGGGTGTATCGGAGGCGGGACATCTCGCTTACGATATGACCGAGAAGTTTTCCGGAGACGGCTTTTATGGGAGTGAATTTCTGCAAAGGACTTGTTACTGAATGAATGACTGGTTTCGTGACTATTCTGTGGCGAAGTGGCTACGGACGCAATTCGTAATCCGGCATACAGGGTTGGAAACACAACTGCCGGGAATTTGGCAACAGGCAGCCATTCGTTGGTTTTCATACAATGGATTGCACGATTTATTGCCTGGCATATTTAGCTGCATCTCGTCGGGTACATACTGCAGAATTCACACAACATGAAGTAAAATAACTAGGTAAATTCTTCAAGCTGAAATATAAACATGTTCGCACAGTAATGTCAATTACTTACCGTGGTAGACAATTGACATTACTGTGCGAACATGTGTATATTCCAGCTTGAAGAATTTACCTAGTTATTTTACTTCATGTTGTGTGAATTCTGCAGTATGTACCTGACGAGATGCAGCGAAATATGCCAGGCAATAAATCGTGCAATCTATTCGATAAAGTGAGACATGTCGACATGATAAGGATGCTTGAAGATCTACAAATTGATTGAAAAGACCTTAGACTTGTAATAAACATATATTGGAAACAACAAGCTGCCATAAGAGTTGATAATGAAGTAGGCCAATATCAGCCTATTAAGAGAGATGTAAGACAGGGATGTGAATTGTCTCCAGATCTTTTTTACCTGTATAGTGAAAATATTTTCAGAAATATAGAAGATATGGAAGGAATCAACATTGGGGGACGATGTATCAATAACATTAGATACGCAGATGATACAGTCTTGATTGCAGACAATGAACAGGGCCTGCAAAATTTAGTAGATGCGGTTGTTGCACACAGTGAACAACTAGGGTTAGAATTGAATTGTAAGAAGACACAGATTATGGTCGTCACTAGGAAGGAAGAAATACCACAATGTAATATACATGTAAATGGGCATTTTCTTAAACAAGTGAATCGGTACAGCTATATCGGAACAGTCATAACATCTGATGGGAGATGCCTCGAAGAGGTTAGAACAAGAATTGCCATGGCGAAGGTAGCAAGATGAAAAACATACTGACCAATAAAATGATATCAATTGAAACGAGAAAAAGAGTGTTGAGGAGGAAGGAGATCAAGGAGGAATGGTTACACAGCTATCTGATTCCCTTGCCGAAGCCTGACAAAGACCACAAAAAAATTCAGGGATATCGAATTATAACCATGCAGAATACAATAGGCAAGCTGCTGGAGAAGGTAATTGCCAGGAAAATATCAAGCCAACTAGAGAGGCAAGGTGTTTTCCCACCTACCCTGGGTGGGTACCGTCCAAAAAGAGAAACCTGGACCAATGCAGCAGTCTTTGCCCATGATGTCTATGAAGGTTTCCACTCAGGCACTGAAACCGTTGCTGCAGCGATTGATCTTGAGGACGCATACAACAGAGTACCACTGGATTTTTTAATGTTTCAGCTTCTTGAACTAAATGTAAGTCCATTCCTCCTTAGTTGGATCGCTGCAGCCCTCTTCCAACGGAAAGTAGTTTTTAGATGTGGCAGTTGGACTTCGGAACCAACAACAATATATCCTGGCCTACCACAGGGGTCACCATTATCTCCGGTACTGTTCAACGCCTACACAGTGAGAATCACCAGTGAGCAGATCACTGGACCTGGCAGGACATTGTCGTATGCCGATGATGTTTTAGTGTATCGTCAGGGTAAGGATAGAGAGGAGGTTGCTGTGGAACTACAAACCGAACTCAATCGCATAAGTACTTGGTGTGATGAAGCTGGGGCAATGGTCAACCCAACAAAGGCAACAGTGACTTGGTTCTCGTTGAATAATCATATTGTCAACAATCCAACACCAACTGTAATGCTGTGTTCAGAGACGGTAGAAAGAACGCAGGCAATGAATTACCTGGGGATACGGTTTGATCGAAGCCTTGCTTATAATGTGCACATAGACCAGGTGATAACAAAGGCCAAGCGGGGTTTGGCAGCGATGCGGGTGATGGCGGCAGCAAACTGTGAGCACCATCTATGTCTTCTGTACGAGGGGCTGGTCATGTCTGTTTTGGAGTATGCAATGGCAATCCTGACTCTCAGCCATAAGCAGATAGAAAGGATGGAAAGGATACAGAATGAAGCTATGCGCATTATTCTTGGATGTACAAGAGATACAGCATGCAGGGCGATGCGCTACCTTCTTGATTTTCCAACCATTGAAGAGAGAATACAAGTTTGCAGAGCACGCGCCTACCTCAGAATTAACGCAAATACACAACATCCACTGCATAGTGAAATTAGGAAGGTGAAGGGCAGCAGGTTAAAAAGAGGACGGTCGTGGATGGGTCAAGCCGAAGACATTCTTCAACAGGTGTGTTCACTTGAGGACTTAGAACCTGGCGAGGAGTGGGTGCAAGTGCCAACAGACTTCTGCACATCCTTTTCAGTTTGCATCCAACTAGATAGAAAATGCAGACAAGAAAATCCGGCTGCTGTTGAGGCTGAAGTACAAGCGTTGATTTTCGAGAATTCGCTAGACGGTGACGCGGTCATCTACACAGATGGGTCGGTCGTCCGACATGTGAGAAGCTCATGGGCCTTTACAGCTCGGGCCGGAGGGAAAATTGTGAAGGAGGACTCTGGTGCTTTCACTGAAACCACAAGTAGCCTGACCATGGAAGTCATGGCAGTAAGTAAAGCAATAACATGGCTCGAGACACAGACATTCACTAGGGCATGTTTCCTTAGCGACTCAATGAACATGATCAAGAGGATAGAGGAGGGGTCGATCCGAAGAGAATGGCTGCTGCCTCTGAAGCGGTCTCGGCTGGCAAAGATTAGTTTCATCTTCGTGCCAGGGCATGCGGGAGTACAAGGAAATGAGCGGGCTGACAAGCTCGCAGGTGAGGCTACTGTGGAGGGCGGACGCGCCATGGACCAGGCTGACATTCTGAATGCTCTACGAGAAGTGAGACTTTTGCGAGAACCAAGTGATGACTGTGAATCTACAACAATGGCCAGACTGCGGGAGCAGCAAATTAAAAGAGGGGTGGCCAAACAAGAACACTACGCAGGAAGCCAAAGAAGATTGATAAACCAACACAGAACTGGCGTCGTTAGCCGCTACACGCTGCGGGATTTGCTGAGGAGGGGATCCGAGCACTTATGGACTGAATGGTTCGATGTGCAACGAGGATGATCTGTCGACTAACTAACTAACTAAAGAGTGTTGAAGTGCTACATAGAACCTGTACTTTTATATGGATGTGAGGCATGGACAATGAGCAGACAAGCTGAAAAAACATCTGACGGCTGTGGAAATGTGGTTTCTGAGGAAAATGCAAAGAATATCATGGACAGACAGAAAAACCAATGAACAAGTCCTATAGGAAACAAATGAAGATCGTGAACTGATTAGAGACATTAGACGTATACAGTCAAAATGTTTTGGGCATGTTATGAGAAGAAATGAATTGGAGACAATTTGGTGACAACCGGCAAGATCGAAGGGAGGAGACCAAGAATTAAATACCTGGATGGCTTGGCCACGTGGCATGGTCAAGACAGAAACACGGAGCTGATCCACGACTCTGGTGATCGAGTGAGATGGCAAAAAATGACTGCCCACGCTTATCGGCATGGCACGTGATAGATGGATGGATTGTTTGTATCTTCGTTATTCGAATTTCATTCAATAGCTTGAGTGCCAGTCGTTCAGAAAGGCAAACTACTGAACATAAACCATATCTCATCTCATCGTTTCCTCTTCTCTTGTACCTTGCGGTGTCGAGGTGAAGTATAAACAGCGTAAACTGAACGTAAAAATTGCCATGAAATTATAAACAGCCCTAAAATGCTGGGGTTGACTGCGACGTCCTGCTCAATATATGCAACTAACTTAACTGTCTTAGTGGCTGCAAGGGTTCCCCAACAATTGTTATTTCTGTGAATGTCTGAATATGGCCGACCGTGCTAATAGTCGGCAATTTTCGGACAAACTCGTGACTCCGAATCGTCTACTTCCGGTGTAATCCGGGTAGATTGGAGCGACGAAATTGTGTGTAAATTATCAGCTCTAAGCTGCCAAATGGCCTCAGTACCTTTGTCTGTTGACACTGTCTCAGAAATACAAACAGTGGACGTAATTTAATGTCGGTAAGAACAAAGAAGAATAACACTATCACGCATTTCTTGAAGTTAATGTCTGCTATCTTGCGCTGTCAGCTGATGGCATAACCACTGTTTTTGTTTACAAACTGAATTAACTTCTTCTGCAACAGCACAGACACCCCAACCAGTACCAGTCATATTAAAAATAGGAGGATAGGGACAGGGTCGGGCAGTAGGTGACTAATATCAATATCAGCGAGTATCACACCACACCTCTCACACGTTAAACCACAGAGGAGCATACTAACATAATTAACATAGTAAAAACTAAAAAACAGATATTTGAGATATGATATTTTTTATTACTTTGTATGAATAGTATTAGTAATAATATAAAATAAGCATAGTATTAGTATTAGTACAGTTCTTTTCAGGTAATCTACGGGAACCAGCAAATTAAATATTCAGCTAACAGTAACTCAGTAATGAAATGCACTAGAATAAACATTTTATAGTTTGCCAGACAAAAACACATTTAGAACAGGATGGATTGTTAAATTACAGAGAGCAGAACTCAGAAGTTGCTTGTTCCTTTTATGCGTCTTCTTTGTTGATGGTTTCTCATACTTGGAGTACTTGTTGGTTGTTACTTCTTCTGGATTTCTTAGTTTTTTAGATAATCTTTTATCAATCTATGCAGTGATAAAACCTCCACAGAGAAAGAGCAAGCACCTCTGAATTACCACAGGTTTTCTGCCACTGCCTCTTCAGTCTACCATCAGCTCCCAGTCCTCCATGCTCTGGAGGATGGATGGAAAGCTTTCAGAGCAGTCAATTCTACTGTTTGATTTCTACCCATCTTTTAAGAACCGTATCCACCTGGCCCCATGTTAGCCTGGCATCTCGCTACATCCATTATGGCTGCCAGCTCTGTAAGTACCTTGTTATGTATGGCAGCACGGTAATCAGCCTTTCCCAAGGACCACCTTGCACACGGACACGTAGATGAGGATTGGTTTGTCCCAGTTGAGATCCCAGATTCTGCATTGTCCAATGATCAGTCTGTTATATCTGTGCAGGTAGAAGATGTTGCTGGTTTGTCTTGAGGATTCTGTTTGCCTGAACCCGTCTGAGGTACCAGATTTTGTATTGTCCAGTGACCAATGTACAGTCAAGAGTGCAAAGGGAGATGAGAGCAAGATTGTTTTTTATCTGTGTAAAGGAAATATGCTTCTTTTTGTATTCCTGCTTCGTCTCTGCACCTGTTTACAATTTCAGTTAGACCTGGTTTTGTTCTGTGCTGAGTGCTTCTTCAGATTCCTCTGTTAGTTTTTAAAACTTGTGTTCTGGTGTTTTGTCAGTCAGCTGACTGAAGTTTGTCATTAAATTATTATGGCTTGATCTGTTGCTCTGAATGTGTTTGGTTTATAAGTTCCTTGAATCTTTCTGCTGTGACAACTACAAGGGGTGTAGCCAACAATTTATGTTGTATGTTAGCAGTATGGCAGGAGGATTAGTACAGTTGATAGGAATCTATGTTGATGATGTAATAATGTATAGAGCCTAAACTGACCAGGGTGTGGTGCCTGCATTCATTGTCCACAACCGAGGACAAGACTGGCCATATATTCCAGCGTTCATTCAGGCCTACACAATGTGGTGACCCTTTCACATGACCTTTCTGATAGCAAGTTCCTGCTTCAGAACTTGTTTTTATTCTGATAGAATACTGATAAGAGGGAAATCATGGATGGCTCAGGCGGAGGATACGATCAGACAGGTGTGCATCTTGGAGAACATTAGGCAAGGAGAGGAGTGGGTCAGAGTGCCAGCGGAGCAGTCAGACTTGTGCAGAGTTATAATCACATAGAGCCGGGAGTGCAGGGAGTGGCCAGCAGGGGCCACGGAAGTGGAAATCCAGCAACTGATTCAGGATAATGCTCGCCCGGGTGATGTGATTATCTACACAGATGGGTCGGTGTTGAGAGGTAGTAGAAGTGCCTGGGAGTTCTTGGCAAAGGCTAATGGTCGACGTTTGGTGCAGGATAGCCTGGCATATGATACCACAACATCTAGCTTAAGAGTGGAGGCAGTCAGTGCAGCTTTCCGCTGGATGGAGAATACGATACACACACACATCGTGATTGTAACTGATTCAGACAGCATGCTGAGTAGGGTGAGGACAGGCAAGCTTCGTGCAGAGTGGCTATCTTCGCTTCGGAAGTCACGGGTGGCAAGTATCATCTGGATCTTTTCTCCAGGGCATGCTGGTGTGCTGGGGAATGAACAGGCAAACAGATTGGCTGTCTCTAGAAAACTTGGTGGAGTATTGATGCATGATAAGGCAGATGTGGTTGCGGCCTTGTGGGAGCACGTGTACACCTCGGAGGAGCAAATGGATCATCATGGTCTGGCAAGAATGCAACAGCGAGGAGTGACGAGAGGATCTGGCCGATACTCGACGCTTAGAGGACAGGCGAGACACACATATGATCAGGTTGCTACTGGTACTATTGGGTTTGGATGGGGACGGAGCACTTATGGGAATGCCCCGAATGCTGTGATGTCGGTTCCTAAATCAATCAATTCTTTTAGAATGATTAGCAGCATGATGATTACTTGGTCCACTTTCTTAGCTTATGCTGATCCATGAGTAGCTGATTGCTGGTCTTTAAAAAATGCTTTCTCTTGCCAATTGACAGTCATTGATAGAATTTCTGTCTTGTGGTTTCGCTTATCTACCGTTTCACTTGCAGTCATTGAAGGTGCTTTTAAGAGCAAGCAATCGTTGCACTCTTTCATACAACAACTGATATTGTGATCATAGTATTGTCTCTTTCTGTGTAGTTTCTTCATAATGGTTTCTTTTCTTGACAATTAATTCATGCCTGGCCATTCTTGGTTTTCCAGTCACTGGTTGTTAAATACAATAACACTCCTCGCCTCATAGCTATTCCTCCAGGAGGGCTTCAAATGAAAACTTAAAATTGTGATAGAAATACAATAACCATGCCATTGTCTTGCAACCTATCAATATTTTTGTTAAGGATGTCATTAGTGTTAAGCACATGACATCACAGTGCAAAGGAACATGGTGACATCATAAAGATAGTCTATAGATGGCTGGCTCACTTTTGACATGCACTGAAAAGGAGAAGTATTCTGTTATCCGTTTTTTGATCAGTGAAAGGGTGAAATCTTTAGAAATTCATCGACGAATGAAGGTCCAGTATGGTGATGCATGCCTGTCAGTCCAACAAGTGTATTAGTGGAGTAGGAAGTTTCAAAATGGCGTGACTTCTGTTAAGACTGTTCACGGCCAGTTCAGGCACACTGAATAGTGACCCAGAGTCAATTTCAGCCATTGAAGGCCTCATAAAGGAAAATCGCCAATTGATGCGAGTGACATTGCCGCACATCTTGACATCAGTCAAGGTTCAGCACACCACATCATCCATGATGTGCTACAGTACCGCAAAGTGTCTGCAAGATGGGTGCCACGACAGCTTACTCCAGAATTGCAACGACGCATTGATTCTTGTCAGCTGGATTCACTACAGTTTCTGATCTTTACCCTCCACGCAACACAATCAGCAGTGACAAGCTCCCAAGATGCAATATCAGTGCCTGTATCAGTCATGTCCCGCTTACACACATCTTTGTATCATAGTCTTATATGACTATATATATATAGACACACACATACACACACACACACACACACACCCACCCACCCACCCACCCACACACACACACACCACCCACACACACACACACACACACAGAGAGAGAGAGAGACAGAGAGAGAGAGAAAGAGAGACCCTTCCAGCCCTGACTTTGATGATGAGGATGACTGTGGGCTGCAAGCACAACTTGTATCGCAGTCAGATATTTTGGCATCAATTGACAAAATTGACATGATGCAGAATGGATGTTCAGATGATGCAGCCTCACCATTTTGTGCCTTTAAACAGGCAATGGGAAGACATTTTTCACAAGTCAAGAAGCAAAGCAAAATCACAGACTTTTTCTTTAATTAATTTGGAAATTTTCAAAATTAAACATTTCAACATTTCTGATATTGTATTGCTATCTATTTGTTCACTACCTGTGTTTCCTAAGTGGTACAATCATTTTACTCAATGCTACTGCATGGTATTAGTGTAAATATGTGTGCAGTCTGGATAAGTAGAATTTCTGATAAGTAGAACAAATTCCTTCGGCCCCTGCGACTTCTGCTTATCCAGACTCCACTGTGTATATATATATATATATATATGAGGTATATATATATATACACACACGCATGCACAGAGAGAGAGAGAGAGAGAGAGAGAGAGGCACCATGCTGTCTTGAGAGAGGATAGTTTGTTACTCTGTGCTATCAAAGAAGCATAATAACTACAACCCATGGCGGTAGCGAATGTGACTGATAAGGCCAATTCGCGCTGTAAATGTGCGTCCACAGTGGATGCATGTGAAAACATGGTTATTTCCACCATCATGCATCATCTTACTCATTATATATACATATTTTTTCTTTTGCATATCCTTTACAGTACATCGCTGTCAACACCAACATTTTACTGCTGTTGTGATCTCTTGGCAAGTTTATGTTCAGTAGTTTGCCATTGCTTTCTGAACGAACAGCTCTCAGACTAATTTGTTAAAACCCAGCGCAGCATGGTCTGCCATATATAGACATGCTGAAGTCAGGTCTTAGTCAGATATGACTGAGCTACCGTATGACAGTAGACGGTACTATCTACTTTCTGTTAGCGACGATTGTTGGGCGGCACTCACCTAACCTGACACCCTACGTTGTGACAGCAGCTTCGGGCGGAAGAACTTAATTGGGAGGGTACAAGCCTTATCCTAGGATGAGGAAATGCAGCCTAAGACTAAATGACTTTGATGGGCAGACCAAAACTGGCTTGGTCTGCAACTGGTCTAGAATTGAAGCTCCGACAGGAGGACAGGTAGAGCATGTCTTTGTTGATCTGGCAGCTTCTGCAGCTTGTCTTGTTCCAGATGTATTGTTGTTATCTTTCCTCTAGAGTAAAGTGGGCGGGCCGAGAGATTGATCATGCTGCATGGGCAACACATGGTCTCTAAATTCAGCCTGGACTTTGTCCTATGGAGAATATAACTCCGTTTTACAAACTATCGTCTATCAAGACGGCAAGTCACCAGTCATATACACACACATGCACATTTGGAGATTAAGACAGGCATCAGGCAAATAGAAGTGCTTGCTTGTGTTCGTTGGCTTGAGTTCCAACGCGAAGTCCTGTCGGATGAAGGCATCCTGTTGTCCAACATCTGTGATGTCATACAGGACCTGAGGTTTGCGTGAGTATCCGTTGTCCCATGTCTGGCTTATTGGTGTGCAGACTGGTGGTTCCTCGCCGTACAGGCAGACACTCTCCGACTTCGGAGGAATCGGGGATCCTACTGACTTTAGCCAGGACCTTGAAGGGACCTGTTGCCCAGGATGCTCGACGAGGACGCGTCAATAGGTCTTGGCCAGTATATAACCCGGCCCTGGTGCCTTGGAAACACCTCTGCGTCCCTGCAAATAGCAGTAAAAAGAATGCTGCATTTGTTTTCTAACTTGCAAATTTGAGTAACAATTCTGAAATGTATTCATATAGCACTTTGTTCTCCATAGCACCATTGCTTTCTTTGCACAGAGTAAAACTATTGATTGAACTTTACTTTTTCAGAGTGCCTGTTACATAGTTATGACTAAGCTTTCAGCCAAATACGAGTAAATACAAATACGGTGGTCAGTTATGGGAAGTTCATCTTCAAAATTTCGCAAGCACCTACAGGCCGGAGATGAAGTTCAAGCATTGGAGCTATACCGCAGCAATAGTGAACTGCGCAAAGCTTTAGAACCAAACTGTTCGTACGGAGATTCGCACCAACATGAAACTCCGCTTCATCTGGCTGCAAAGCATGGGATGCAGACATTACTGGGGTACAGTAATTATTTGTGTGTTTGCTTATTCGCTTATGTGAAATGACTAGGTAACTTTTTGCTGGCTATGGTAGCATAGTAGTTAGCATGCTAGCTTGTCAAGTCAGTGATCTGGGTTTAGTATGTAGTATTGTTGTATCTCTCACTCTCTCTGACCCCAGCAGTGGTATGAATTTGTTTCCTGATCAGTGTTACACTGTGGTTCACCTGGCCTCATGAAATGAATGGCAGGTAACTTTCTCGGAATTGTCTGAGAAGGAAAGGTGGAAATAAGAGAACTGATCACTCCACCATGTTTTGTTATGACCTTGAATATGTGAACGTTTAACTTTCCGTTCCGACAGTGGTCTCTACCTCATACCTTTAGATTGCTTTAAAGTGAAAGAGTTAAGAAAAGCCATTACCACATAGAAATACTAGCTTCTCAGACTGCAAGGGCAGTGTACTTATGCTGGGGTAGCAGGTTCAACCCATTCAATTGGACTAAAATGTTGACTTCTCGTCCTTGGGTTGGGGACGTAAATTACAAATACCTCTGAAATCAGAGTGAGTTCGCCTGACGGCGAGGGACACTGGTAATAGGGAAAGCTAATCCACGTGCACAAATCAGTCCAGTGCACAAGTAGTAGCATGTGTATGGACTACGCTTGAGTTCAAAGCAAGTGAATGCACACACAGAATACAGCAAGGGGAGAGTCAGACTGCTTCAGACGTAGGTTTGTGCTTGAGAAAGTATTGAGTTTGATGTTAACAGTGAAAATGTCTATTTTTGTCGGTCCAATTATACTTCTTAGTTTTTCTACGAGCATTATGAAAATTCCCTGCTGGCTTGCTAGGTCAGTCGTGGGTTTAGGACAAAAATCTGACCAGGGGGAGTCCCCTCTTGTGAGCTAGAGCCCTGTTGGCTCATGACATCACGGTCATGGTTTCCCGGTCTACACCACGGGGAGGTATGGTTGATTTGTGTAGTTTGCAGGTCATTGGCAGGCTACTCACTTTTCACCCCTCCTGGGAGAGGCTAGCAGATCCTAACCCTGCTGGTTGCAGGGCCAGGCGCAGTCCACACCTTTTATACTTCACCTCGACACCGCAAAGTACAAGAGGAACAATATGAGATGAGATGAGATGAGATTGAGAATATCATTGATGGAAATGCTTTCAGAACTAGTTGCTAGCATTGGAAGCAGTTGCTTCAACCTGATCTCTTGGCTATTGAGACTGGATTCTTAATACCTTTCTGGAATTAAACCTGTGGAGATATTGCAGTTTGGATAACAATAGTAGCTTGAAGCAGTTTATTTTTCTTTTGGAGTTCTCTTTTATGTTTCTGTTAATTCTATCTTGTATTGCTCTTAAGATGTATATAACATTGTCCATGTCTTTTTTCCACACTTTGACACTGCTTGTCCCCATTTTCTAGTTTTACTAAATTTCTTATTCTTCCCATAAATAATTCTCAACATCTTAAATATATAACTGATTAAAGCAATTATTCAATGCTCATCACATGATAAATCCTTAATTTCTTTTGCAGAGTTATGAAAGTAGGTGTAAGTAGATCAGCAGGTTCACTATGATCGATTTTATTCAATAATTTTGTGATCACCCATGATAGATTTTATTCAATAATTTTGTGATCACCTTTGATAGATTTTATTCAGTAATTTTGTGATCACCTTTGATTGATAGATTTTATTAAATAATTTTTGTGATCACCTTTAAACCCAGTTTACTAGTAGCTTTTACTATGCTGTCTTCTGGTCTCGAGGATTTGTTTATTCCTCATACACTGTCTAGCATCTTCGTCTGGTTAGTTTAAACACCCAGTATTCAAAGTTAATTTCTATCTCTATTTCTTTATCTATATTTTGTGTTATCTTCTTGTACTTGAAACTCCCTGCACTTTCCATTTATCCGGTCTTCTTTTGCTAATTTACATTTCTTTACTGCTTCTGGTTGTGTTTGTTTTTACTTTCGATCATAGTTGTAGAATTTCTTTTGTTTCTTTTATTTTTTTTAAAAACAATTATTTCTTGTGATATCTGTTATGTTGATTCTTTCAGAAGGTGTCATTGTTCTTCTGTACAGCTTTCTTTTATATGGCTTTGAATCTATTATGTTTAGTATTGTTGAATCTCTCACTTATATCCTTATTTGTCTTGAGATTAGCCAAGTTTAGCTTAGCACATCTTGGATCTAGTTTTCATTTTTTCTTTCCATCCTATGTTTATTTTTCCAATTACTGGCATGTAGGAGTCACGGTAATGCATTTTCCCAATTACTGTACATGGGAGCCATGGTAGTGTATTTCCCCAATTACTGGCACATGGAAGCCATGGTAGTGCATTTCCCCAATTACTGGCACATGGGAGCCATGGTAATGCATTTTCACAGTTACTGGCATATGGGAGCTATGGTAGTTCATTTTCCCAATTACTGGCACATGGAACCATGGTAGTGCATTTTCCCAATTACTGGCACATGGAACCATGGTAGTGCATTTTCCCAATTACTGGCACATGGGAGCCATGGTAATGCATTTTCACAATTACTGGCATATGGGAGCTATGGTAGTTCATTTTCCCAATTACTGGCACATGGGAACCATGGTAGTGCATTTTCCCAATTACTGGCACATGGGAACCATGGTAGTTCATTTTCCCAATTACTGGCTATGGGAACCATGGTAGTTCATTTTCCCAATTACTGGCACATGGGAGCCATGGTAGTGCATTTTCCTGATTACTGGCATATGGTAACTATGGTAGTGCATTTTCCCAATTACTGGCACATGGGAACCATGGTAGTGCATTTTCCCATTTACTGGCACATGGGAGCTATAGTAGTTCATTTTCCCTACTGCTGGCACTTGGGAAATATGGTGGTGCATTTTCCCAATTACTGGCACATGGGAACTATGGTAGTTCATTTTTCCTATTACTAGCACTTGGGAACTATGGTAGTGCATTTTCCCAATTACTGGCACATGGGAATCATGGTAGTGCATTTTCCCAATTACTGGCACATGGGAGCTATGGTAGTTCATTTTCCCTATTACTGGCACTTGGGAACTATGATAGTGCATTTTCCCAATTACTGGCACATGGGAGCCATGGTAGTGCAGTGACTAGCATGCTGGTCTGGTGACCTTGTAATCCAAATTCCCCACAGGCTTGGATTTAAAAAAAACCCAGGCCGAGCTAGCCTATAATGGTTAGCAAGAAATATTCTGGAAGTAACATGGTCTGCGTGATTTTGACCACATTATCTGTGGAGAGGCAATTGGTCTATAAAATATGTGGCTAGCAACATTTACCCAGGGAATCATGGTAATGTAGTGGCTATCTGCTCGCCTTCCAGCCCAATGGTCATGAGTTTAAATCCACATTGGGGCAGGTTTAAACATTGACTTGGGCTGCCAGGTTGACTCAGCCTAACATCGAAACCATGACATGTCCATGGAAGTAAACCGGCAAGTGTGATACTTCTTCTGCGTTCATCCGGAGTTTTTTTTCGGATGTGATTGCGTTGTGCCTGTTTACAGCAGAGCTGCGTTCTTGCGCCGTTAGGCCTACACACCCGACTTCTGCGGGCATTTGTTGACCGGGTTAACCTTCCCATGGGAGTGTGATACTGTCCATGACACTGACCCAGTGCCAATTGGGGTAATCAACAAATAGGCCTAGCACCATGTGCCCATGCGTCTTAAGGGGTTAAAAGGGTCCTTTTTCTTATTTTTTAAAGTTGTTGCATATTCTTTACAGTATGTAGCAGTCAACCCCAGCATTTTTTGGCTGTTTGTGATTCCTGGGCAAGTTTATGTTCAGTAGTTTGCCATTGCTTTCTGAATGACCAGCACCCATACCATTTAATAAAAAACCAACATTAGGCGGCCAACTGCCTAATTGTGTTTGTAACTCCTTCGCTATGAAGCCGGTTTAAAAAAAAACACAAAACAATATGCCTAATTTGCCTCAAGATTTAGGAAAAGGTTCTTTACTTTCACTTTGTTTAATGGCACAAGATCGCTATTGCTGTCTGCTTTACCTCCCACAAAAATATCCCAGTACCAATTTATTGAGGCTGGGTTAATCACACAAACATGCAGTCTTGGGAGGCATTCCACCTTGAGGTGATTGGGGCCCACGGTCATCAGACTGGCAGGCAAGGGCACTAACCACTACACAACCACTGCTCTTTTTACAGGGAAACCAAAAAGTTATGTACTGAACAAACACAAGTAGTTCACACTAATATAATGGCCAAGTAGGTCAAAGGGCATTGCAACATGGTCCCTAGCGGGCTAGGCATGTATATGTGTGTGAATGTGTGCATGATTGTTTGGTTTGAATATGTGCATGAATGTTTGGCTTGAATGTGTGATGAATGTTTGGTTTGAATGTGTGATGAATGTTTGGTTTGAATGTGTCCATGAGTGTTTGGCTTGAATGTGTGATGAATGTTTGGCTTGAATGTGTGATGAATGTTTGACTTGAATGTGTGATGAATGTTTGACTTGAATGTGTGATGAATGTTTGGCTTGAATGTGTGCATGAGTGTTTGGCTTGAATGTGTGATGAATGTTTGGCTTGAATGTGTGATGAATGTTTGGCTTGAATGTGTGCATGAGTGTTTGGCTTGAATGTTTGGCTTGAATGTGTGATGAATGTTTGGCTTGAATGTGTGATGAATGTTTGGCTTGAATGTTTGGCTTGAATGTGTGCATGAGTGTTTGGCTTGAATGTGTGCATGAGTGTTTGGCTTGAATGTGTGCATGAGTGTTTGGCTTGAATGTGTGATGAATGTTTGGCTTGAATGTGTGCATGAGTGTTTGGCTTGAATGTGTGATGGATGTTTGGCTTGAATGTGTGATGAATGTTTGGCTTGAATGTGTGATGAATGTTTGGCTTGAATGTGTGATGAATGTTTGGCTTGAATGTGTGATGAATGTTTGGCTTGAATGTGTGCATGAGTGTTTGGCTTGAATGTGTGCATGAGTGTTTGGCTTGAATGTGTGATGAATGTTTGGCTTGAATGTGTGCATGAATGTTTGGCTTGAATGTGTGATGAATGTTTGGATTGAATGTGTGCATGAGTGTTTAGCTTGAATGTGTGCATGAGTGGTTGGCTTGCATGTGTGCATGAGTGTTTGGCTTGAATGTGTGATGAATGTTTGGCTTGAATGTGTGATGAATGTTTGGCTTGAATGTGTGATGAATGTTTGGTTTGAATGTGTGATGAATGTTTGGCTTGAATGTGTGATGAATGTTTGACTTGAATGTGTGATGAATGTTTGGCTTGAATGTGTGCATGAGTGTTTGGCTTGAATGTGTGATGAATGTTTGGCTGAATGTGTGATGAATGTTGGCTTGAATGTGTGATGAATGTTTGGTTTGAATGTGTGATGAATGTTTGGCTTGAATGTGTGATGAATGTTTGACTTGAATGTGTGATGAATGTTTGGCTTGAATGTGTGCATGAGTGTTTGGCTTGAATGTGTGATGAATGTTTGGCTTGAATGTGTGATGAATGTTTGGCTTGAATGTGTGCATGAATGTTTGGCTTGAATGTGTGATGAATGTTTGGATTGAATGTGTTCATGAGTGTTTAGCTTGAATGTGTGATGAATGTTTGATTTGAATGTATGCATGAGTGTTTGGCTTGAATGTGTGATGAATGATTGGCTTGAATGTGTGCATGAGTGTTTGGCTATCTGGATGATCTTGACACACCATTGCGTGTGAATATATATATATATATATATATATATACATATAAATCTGCAGTGAATGATCTGTTGATCATTATTTTGTGTGCAGGTTTCCACTTGCTTCAGAAAACAATTTGATGAAGTTGTTGAGCCTGTAAGCTTCCACACAGTCTGTAAAAATACTCCAACAATTTAGTTCAGATTTGCCTTTTCTATTACTGTTGACTTTTTGTAGTTTTGGGTTTTTTGTGTGTGTGTGGTTGCTAATGGTTTAGTTTTATTAATAATTATGTTTGTGTTTACAAATTGCTGGCGTCTGCCTTTCATGTTAGTGTTGCCTTCTGTTAAAGAAAGCTTGCTAAGTCCTGAGGAAAATAATATATTGGCCAAACCAAAGAAAACAGAGTTCTGTGTGACAACATTGGTTGCTAACGTGTCTGGTTCAAATCCAGTTGATAAAAATTACGTCAGGACAGTTTTGTTTACAGGGACCCAATGATGGTTTACTCACATGTCATCTCTGGTTGGTGGATTACAAGCTGAGCTTTCTCAATGTTGGTGACAGATAAATCACTTGTATCATCTATATTTCTTGTAGAGCTGTACTCTCACAGGAGACAAAGAACAACAGATCCAGCTGTCAAATACACATATTGCAGCAGAATTATTTACATTTTGATATAAAGAACACAACATGAATGCTTGCACAAGAAAAAAAATCAATATGTATGCAGACCAGCAAGAACTGTTGTAGTGAAGTGCTGAAAGCCAGCCTGATTTGGGCATGCCACTCATCATGATTCCCTTATTTAAATTATCCTCCAAGGGAATAGTTCTGGGCATACAAAGAAGAGGAAGGCAAAGACAATCCTGGACTGAGAACATCATAGATGGGCCAGGATTTGTATTTGTGTTGTCTTTTATTGAGAGCTTGGTGACACTGTGGCGAAGGAGTCAGAATGCAGTTCATAATCCCGTATACTGCATTCAAAACACAGCTGCGGGTGATTTAGAAACAGATAGCCTTGCGTTGGTTTTCATACAATGGTATGAGTGCCGGTTGTTCAGAAAGCAATGGAAAACTACCTAACTTAAACTTGCCAAGAAATCACAAACAACCAAACAATGCTGGGGTTGACTGTGACATCCTGTAAAGGATATATATATATGCAACCAAGTTAACATTTTTATAAAAGGTAAAGTTAGTCGCATAGCAGGTACTGCCGTTTTGGTGTGAGGGGTTAGACTTTCACACATTCTAGGCTATGACATATTAGGTGGGTTGATCAGTTCCCTTCCTCACGTTTCCTTTCCAGACAGTTCCCAGGAAATTGTCTGGTGCCCATCTTTATGAGGCAGGGTCCACCCCAGAGACATACTGACCTCTGCTGGGGATCGAGCTTGGACCACTTTGTTTGTAAGCACAATGTAACCATGGCTCAAACAGTTTTTATAAATAAGATAGCAGAAAAATAAGATAATGAATGCCATGTCCGTGCTATGTTGGAATATTGAGAGATATGGTCTACATTTGACAGTAGATGGAAGGAACTATGGAGATTTTGGGTTGTCACAGGCGGCACTTACCAAACCCGACACCCCACATTGTGCCAACGGCTTCGGATGGAGGAGCACAACTGGGAGGATACAAGACTTATCCTGGTGCCTGGAAATGCAACCTGAAGACTAAATGTCATGACAAGGCTGACCAGGCCCTAACTCATGGTCGACAATTGGTCTAGGGGGGAAGCTATGACAGGTGGACAGTTAAAGCATTGCTCTGCTGATCTGGCAGCTTCTGCAGCTTGTCTTGTTCCAGATGTTTGTTGTTTCCTTTCCTTTGGAATAAACTAGGCAGGCTGAGAGAGGGATCACGCTCCATGGGCAACACATGGTTTCTAAATTCAGCCCAGGCTTTGTGTTATGGAGAGTATAACTCCATTTGACAAACTATCGTCTGTCAAGATGGCAGGTGCCAGTCAGCTGTCATAGGATGCAGAGTGAGCTGGATAGATAAAAGATCAAATGTACAAATTGTTAATGACACTGGAGAAATAAGACAGCTGTTGAACAGCTTTATGACGTCTTGAAGACTCATGACTGGAGGTATGGTTTGATGATGATGATGATAATGCACACAGAAAATATTCCAGTCAATTCTGCTACTCAAATATTGATGGTAACACGACCTCCTGTTGAAACAAAATTCATATACAGTAAGGTTGTCGACTGTTCAACATCAGAAATTGTGGAACATCATAAGAGATATAGTGTTTCTGTGAAGTGGTCAAGCCACCTGCCTCATACTCTGAAGGTCGTGGGTTTGTTTTCTAACTGATGTTCAGATGACAGGTGTCATTTTTCTGGAGACCCCTGGGGGGTCATCGCTTGAGCTGAGAAGTCCATGCTTTGTGCAGTGCTTTTGGCAAGTGGCTTGCCAGTTTGCAGAGAGAGACTGAGCCACGTGGGGTAAAAGCCAGTGCAGTGAAGTCAATCCCTTTGCCTTTAACCTCTTAATTATATCATGAACAACAAGCAACTGTCAGAGTAGCTAGTGAAATATCAAACTGGTTTGAGGTGACAAGGGAAGTCAGACAGAGCTGCATTCTCTCCCCATGCAGAAAATGTAATGAGAAACATCAACACTGTTGAGACCTAAGATAGTTTTGATCCACTCGCATAAGACACTCACTGATAATCCAAATCTGACTGTGAACTTGAAAAAAAAAAAGAAGAACAAAATA
Source organism: Cepaea nemoralis (assembly GCA_014155875.1). Classification (NCBI taxonomy): domain Eukaryota; kingdom Metazoa; phylum Mollusca; class Gastropoda; order Stylommatophora; family Helicidae; genus Cepaea; species Cepaea nemoralis. The sequence continues at coordinate 86,003 of JACEFZ010015801.1, forward strand.
GGAAACTAAAATAAAAATATTGTTAACAAATAAAACTACTTGCCAACCAAAGATCACAATCAACAATGAAGACATTGAACATATTATAAATTTTAAATGTCTAGGCTTAAATGTCAAATGTCAAATATCAAGGTTTGCATTCTGTTGCAAGACTAAATGTCTTGTCCGTGTGCAGTATAATGAGGTTCATAGAGACAAACCAGGAGTGAAAATCAATTGCTTCATATATACAGTACACAAGTGATCAAAATCGACTGAAATATATGTACAGTAAACCAGGAGCTAGATACAAACATAAACCAGGAGCTATATTAAAAAAAAAAAAAAAACCAGGAGTGAAAATTGACTAACAAATACAAGATAATAAACCAGAATTGAAAGTCTGCTGACAAATACAAGATAATAAACCAGAATTGAAAGTCTGCTGACAAATATAAATAAACCAGGAGAGAATGTTGACTAACAAATACAGATAATAAACCAGAATTGAAAGTCTGCTGACAAATAAATAAACCAGGAGAGAATGTTGACTACAAATACAAGATAAAACCAGAATTGAAAGTCTGCTGACAAATATAAATAAACCAGAGAGATGTTGACTAACAAATACAAGATAATAAACCAGAATTGAAAGTCTGCTGACAAATATAAATAAACCAGGAGAGAATGTTGACTAACAAATACAAGATAATAAACCAGAATTGAAAGTCTGCTGACAAATATAAATAAACCAGGAGAGAATGTTGACTAACAAATACAAGATAATAAACCAGAATTGAAAGTCTGCTGACAAATATAAATAAACCAGGAGAGAATGTTGACTAACAAATACAAGAAATAAACCAGAATTGAAAGTCTGCTGACAAATATAAATAAACCAGGAGAGAATGTTGACTAACAAATACAAGATAATAAACCAGAATTGAAAGTCTGCTGACAAATATAAATAAACCAGGAGAGAATGTTGACTAACAAATACAAGATAATAAACCAGAATTGAAAGTCTGCTGACAAATATAAATAAACCAGGAGAGATGTTGACTAACAAATACAGATAATAAACCAGAATTGAAAGTCTGCTGACAAATATAAATAAACCAGGAGAGAATGTTGACTAACAAATACAGATAATAAACCAGAATTGAAAGTCTGCTGACAAATATAAATAAACCAGGAGAGAAAGTTGACTAACAAATGCAAGATAATAAACCAGAATTGAAAGTCTGCTGACAAATACAAGATAATAAACCAGAATTGAAAGTCTGCTGACAAATATAAATAAACCAGGAGAGAATGTTGACTAACAAATACAAGATAATAAACCAGAATTGAAAGTCTGCTGACAAATATAAATAAACCAGGAGAGAATGTTGACTAACAAATACAAGATAATAAACCAGAATTGAAAGTCTGCTGACAAATATAATAAACCAGGAGAGAATGTTGACTAACAAATACAAGATAATAAACCAGAATTGAAAGTCTGCTGACAAATATAAATAAACCAGGAGAGAATGTTGACTAACAAATACAAGATAATAAACCAGAATTGAAAGTCTGCTGACAAATATAAATAAACCAGGAGAGAATGTTGACTAACAAATACAAGATAATAAACCAGAATTGAAAGTCTGCTGACAAATATAAATAAACCAGGAGAGAATGTTGACTAACAAATACAAGATAATAAACCAGAATTGAAAGTCTGCTGACAAATATAAATAAACCAGGAGAGAATGTTGACTAACAAATACAAGATAATAAACCAGAATTGAAAGTCTGCTGACAAATATAAATAAACCAGGAGAGAATGTTGACTAACAAATACAAGATAATAAACCAGAATTGAAAGTCTGCGACAAATATAAATAAACCAGGAGAGAATGTTGACTAACAAATACAAGATAATAAACCAGAATTGAAAGTCTGCTGACAAATATAAATAAACCAGGAGAGAATGTTGACTAACAAATACAAGATAATAAACCAGAATTGAAAGTCTGCTGACAAATATAAATAAACCAGGAGAGAATGTTGACTAACAAATACAAGATAATAAACCAGAATTGAAAGTCTGCTGACAAATATAAATAAACCAGGAGAGAATGTTGACTAACAAATACAAGATAATAAACCAGAATTGAAAGTCTGCTGACAGATATAAATAAACCAGGAGAGAATGTTGACTAACAAATACAAGATAATAAACCAGAATTGAAAGTCTGCTGACAGATATAAATAAACCAGGAGAGAATGTTGACTAACAAATACAAGATAATAAACCAGAATTGAAAGTCTGCTGACAAATATAAATAAACCAGGAGAGAATGTTGACTAACAAATACAAGATAATAAACCAGAATTGAAAGTCTGCTGACAGATATAAATAAACAGGAGAGAATGTTGACTAACAAATACAAGATAATAAACCAGAATTGAAAGTCTGCTGACAAATATAAATAAACCAGGAGAGAATGTTGACTAACAAATACAAGATAATAAACCAGAATTGAAAGTCTGCTGACAGATATAAATAAACCAGGAGAGAATGTTGACTAACAAATACAAGATAATAAACCAGAATTGAAAGTCTGCTGACAAATATAAATAAACCAGGAGAGAATGTTGACTAACAAATACAAGATAATAAACCAGAATTGAAAGTCTGCTGACAGATATAAATAAACCAGGAGAGAATGTTGACTAACAAATACAAGATAATAAACCCAGAATTGAAGTCTGCTGACAAATATAAATAAACCAGGAGAGAATGTTGACTAACAAATACAAGATAATAACCAGAATTGAAAGTCTGCTGACAAATATAAATAAACCAGGAGAGAATGTTGACTAACAAATACAAGATAATAAACCAGAATTGAAAGTCTGCTGACAAATATAAATAAACCATGTTGACTAACAAGTGTAAACAATAAATCAGAATTGAAAGTCTGTTGATAAATATAAACAATAAATTATAAATGAAAGTCCCCTGACAAATATAAATAACAAATTATGACAAATATAAACAGTAAACCAGAAATGAAAGCCTACTGACAAATATAAACTGTAATAAACCAGGAATGAAAGCCCACTGACAAATATAAACAGTAAACCAGGAATGAAAGCCCACTGACAAATATAAACAGTAAACCAGGAATGAAAGCCCACTGACAAATATAAACTAATAAACCAGGGATGAAAGTTCACTGACAAATATAAACTGTAATAAACCAGGAGTGAACGTTCACTGACAAATATAAACAGTAGAAATGAGTGAAAGTTCACTGACAAATATACAAAGGGCAATAAAAAAGTAATGCACCATAATTCTTTTTTCAGAAACTGTTCAAAATCATAAAATTTACAAATGAACACGTGAACATTTCCTCTAAACAGACTATTTTCTACATAATCCCCATAAACTTGGACGGCCTAATGCCAGCGCATCAGTAGCTATTTCTTCACTGCATGAATCACACCCTCATTATCATCAAATCTTGCCCCACTGCGTGCATTTTTAAGTGGACTAAAAAGATAAAAATCAGGGAGAGCCAGATCAATGCTATAGGTTGGATGACAGAGTACAGTCCAGCCCAATTTGGCAATTGCCTCCAGTATTTTCTGGCTTGTGTGAGCACATGCATTGTCATGTTGGAACAACAGTTCTGTTGGATTCTTGTTAGGCTGAATTCTGTGGAACCGCTTGTTGAGTTTTGTTAGTGTTTTGATGTCAGCTTCAGAATTGATTGTCTCATCTCTAGGCATCACTTCCACAAGAATCACACCATCAATGTCCCTAAAGAAAGATAGTGATCATAACCTTTCCTGCTGATGGAGCTGTCTTGAATTTCTTTCTTTTTGGTGGTACTAGATAATGACACTCCATTGACTGTACTATTGCCTCAGGTTATGATTATGCACCCAGATTTTGCCACTTGTAACGGTCTTTGATGAAAAGATCTCTCCCTCAGTATCAAAACACTCCAGTGTTTCAGAACAAATAGTTTTCCTGTGAAATCTGTGCTTCTTTGTGAGATCTTGCAGAACCCACCTTGTGCAAACCTTTTAAATCTGTGCTTCTTTGTGAGACCTTGCGGAACCTATTTTGCGCACACCTTTGAATATCCAAGAATTTTGACAGGTTAGTTTAATCACATCTGGCTGAGTGGTTAGAATGCTAGGTTCACGTTCAGGTCACCCGGGTTCATATCCTCGCATGGTGATGGATCTTAAATGTCAGAAGCAAAAATGAAACCCTTACCTACACAGCTCACTGCGACTGCACTAGCCAGGCAGTCTTAATTCCTCTAGCTCAAGATCCCCCACCCTCCCCCGGTCCTACACCACAAGGTTCTACAGATAGTAATGACAGATTTTTAATTGCTCTTCCCTTGCTGAGAGACAGCTGCAGGGCCAATTGTTGGCTTGTAATGTGCTTATTATCGTGAATAATGGCCTTAGCACAGTTCAGCATGTCTGGGCTGGTAGTCGTGGTAGAATATACAGAGAGTGGAAGATCGTGAAGCTCTATCTGTTCACTTTCTGAAGATTTAACTGTCTGAGCCCAGTGACTGTCAGTGCTCCCATAGACTGCACAACTTCCGTATACAGCACACAAACGTTTGTGAATATTCACCACAGTTTCTTTTTCCGCAACCAGAAAATCGATTAGAATTCAGTTTGTAGCGCAAGTTGTTTAACACATACCATTTTAACAGATTACTGTAACTGTTATAACTTTCCAAATGTGCAGTTTTGTACAAGCAATAGAGATATTCAAAATTTCAATAGTGCAAAATTTCATGTTTCTAGCGTTATTATTCATTGAGAAAACAATGTTTTCAGTTACTTTCAGACTGACCCTTGTACATTTGAGTATTTTTATTGTGTGACTTGTTTGATCCATATTAGTTTGTCTCCAATTTTCATTTTCCAAAACATTGTCTGTGCAGTTGGCAAAGTGTATAGTTCTTATTTTGATTAATAGTGTATGCAGTTAGATTTGTAATGTTATTTTCATAGTTTTGCTTTTATATCTTTAATAGCAAGGAAGATAATATTGCACATTACATTTCTCAGTTTATAAATGCAATTGTTTTGGTGACCTCTGAGGGTCATCACTGATTCTATGGAGTTTGTTTTGTGCCTGGCGTTTTTGACAGGTGCTTTGACTGAAAACTAAGAGACCGAGCCACTTTGGATAACCCAGGACATTGAAGTCAATCATCTTGTTTTTGACTCTTTTATGACTATTTCCTTGGTTCGTCTAAACATTTATATTGGCACATATGTCTTCCAGGTCTTCAAAACTATGTGCTTCCCTCTGTCTGTCTGACTGTCTCCACTGTCTAGACAGTGATTTTGGTCCACATGTGATGTTAAGTGTAGAAAAGTGTTTAAGTTTTTGAGCTGTGACGTTATGTGTCATATTCTTCAATGCCAATCTATCAGATTTCCTTGTCTTTTCCCAGCTCAAATCTTCCTTTCCTCTTATATCTCTTGCCTGAACTTTTACTGTGCGGTCACTCTAGCAGTCACCATGTCAGATACGACCTGAGGGAATTCATCTGCCTGATTTTATATTGTTCACATACTTATTTAACTATATAAACACTACACTGTCTGTTTGCCATGTTATTTAGTTCAAACACTTACTTAACTGTATACAACACTACACTGTCTGTTTGCCATGTTATTTAGTTCAAATACTTACTTAACTGTATACAGCACTACACTGTCTGTTTGCCATGTTATATAGTTCATATACTTACTTAGCTGTATACAGCACTACCCTGTCTGTTTGCTATGTTATATAGTTCATATACTTAACTGTATACAGTACTAAACTGTCTGTTTGCCATGTTATATAGTTCATATACTTAACTGTATACAGTACTACACTGTCTGTTTGCCATGTTATATAGTTCATATACTTAACTGTATACAGTACTAAACTGTCTGTTTGCCATGTTATATAGTTCATATACTTAACTGTATACAGCACTACACTGTCTGTTTGCCATGTTATATAGTTCATATACTTAACTGTATACAGCACTACACTGTCTGTTTGCTATGTTATATAGTTCAAACACTCACTTAACTGTATACTGCACTACACTGTCTGTTTGCCATGTTATATAGTTCAAATACTTACTCAACTATATACAACACTACACTGTCTGTTTGCCATGTTATATAGTTCAAACACTCACTTAACTGTATACAGCACTACACTGTCTGTTTGCCATATTATATAGTTCAAATACTTACTTAACTATATACAACACTACACTGTCTGTTTGCCATGTTATATAGTTCAAATAAATACTTCATCACCATCATCCAGTGCCTTGCCGACTGGCATGGGCAATCATGCCTCCTCACAAACTGCGATCTCCGATGACATGGATCAATTCATGTATTGACTCCCTTCCATGCCGTGACACAAGAATGTCAAGAATCTTCTCACACTGGCTTCCTCAATATCTCTGACCACAAATCTTTCCAGTTGTCACAGCATGCTCCAGTTTTTGTCTTCTCATTAATGTATCCAAATAATTCGGACTGCTTCCTTCTGATGTTTGTGACAAGTTGTCTTAGTGAGATGTGGAGAAGTATGATCACCAACCCTGGTTGGCATGGCACATGATGATGATGATTTTATCATTTGTAACATGTTAAATCAGTAGTGAAATATTGTAGTGAGCTGTGAGAGTTTTTAAACAAGTTTTATTTTATTTTTCAGAATATTTCTGTTTTCAAAAGGAGGAAATCCCAAAAAGACTAACGCCAGGAAAGAAACATGTCTACACTGCGTCTGTATGGAGACTAACGCCCAATCTGTTCATGTGGACAAGCGAAGAGCTGATTGCTTGAGTTACTTGCTCAAATGGCGTGGGGCAACTCTGGCTGAGGGTCAGATAGAGAAGGTTGATCTAGCAGCTCAGGATGAAGTGAGGTTCCAACTTTTGTCTTCATTCACCATTTGTTTGTTGTTGTTTTGTATAGAGCAGTCTTGAAAACAATGGTTGCCATTCAGATTGTGTCCCTGGTTTTCCGCATCTTTTGTCAGTTCCATTCTGCATTCATCACTAATCATGGTAGTGGGGTATGAGTGAAGTAAGGATGGGGTAAGGGTGGGATAATAACACGTTAAGAGTGGAAATAATGGCAGGGTAAGAGTGGAATAATGCCTGGGTAAGAGTGGGAATAATACTGGGGTAGGAGTGAATAATGACATTGTAAGTGTGGAATAATAACAGGGTAAAAGTGGGAATAATAACAGGGTAAAAGTGAGAATAATGCCAGGGTAGGAGTGGAATAAGGACAGGGTAAGATTGGAATAATGATAGGGCATGAGTGGAATGCCGGTCTCCCTGGCCTAGGGTTTAACGTCTTTCTCCGTAATCCCATATATCCACGTGAGGAACGTAACCTGCGTGAGAATCTCGCTGCATTGGTAACTTACGGGTTATTTGAGCTGGCCGCTCAGAAAGCAATGGCAAACTACTGAGCGTAATCTTACCAAGAAATCAACAATCAGCTGGAAGATGCAGATGTTGACAACGATTTCCTGTAAAGGATATGCAAAAAAAAAAAATGAGTGGAATAATGACAGGGTAAGAGTGGAATAATGATAGGGTGTGAATGGAATAATGCCAGGGTATGAGTGAGTAAGAGTGGAATAATGATAGGGTGTGAGTGGAATAATGCCAGGGTATGAGTGGGTAAGAGTGGAATAATGATAGGGTAAGAGTGGAATAATGACAGGTGAAGAGTGGAATAATGACTGGGTAATATTGAGATAATGATTGTGTATGAGTAGAATAATGACAGTGTAAGAGGAATAATGATAGGGCATAAGTGGAATAATGACAGGCTAAGAGTGGTGTCAAAATCTCCAATAAGTGTTTAGAGAGTTAAGAATATAAGTAATAGAGTTAAGACAAAGTCTAGTAGGGAGACACCAGACAGGAGAGACACCAGCCCTATAAATAGCTTCACAAGGGGACACACTTGTGTCAACCAAGGGAGCGTTGAGTACAGTTGAGCGAGGGCTTCCCCAAGACATTGGGAAGCTTGCCTCTACGAGTAACCGTGGAGTACCCGGTTACTCAAGTTAACGGGCCAGCGTGCTGGGACACTATGCACGCAAGACTCGCTAATGCACGGAGGATACAGCGTCCGTGTTTGAACACGGAATGTGTAGCGTGAGGACAGACGGGACTGAGACGACTAGAGAGTAGACGTGTTCCTTACGAATGCTATAAGTTTCTAGACAATAGTTAATATTAGGCTTTAGAATCAGTTAGTGATTAATAGTATCATTCTCACCACTTCATTACATCTATGTAACGTACCATGTTGTTTAATGTCAATGAAGTATGCCGCTCGCAGAGCATGTGTATTACCAGCTCTAAATAAATTGCATTCCTTTTGCAAATGACACGAGTTATTATTTCGTGCGGTGCAAAAGTAGGGGAGTCCTGAAAGACCTGTCGCAAGCAAGTTGCTGACAGGCAGGACCCCAATTGGTGTCAGAAGTGGGATCTGAACCCATGCCCACAAAAGTGGACTGCGAAACAGTGACACTGTAATTGCTAAGGAAATCAGTGCCGTATGTGGTGAATAAGTTACACTGTAAGTGCGTTATCATCGCCAAACATGTATAACTGTGTAGGAGTAACAGTGCCATTAAGAATGAAACGAACAGACGCATAAGTAATATGTCTGCAGCGCTAACACATATATAAGCCATATTAACATTGAAGTGTTAGCTGTGAACCTACATAAGTTGGTAGGGAACTATATTTATACACTATCCAAGAAGGAGAGCATATAAGACTTTGGCTAAATGAACTATGATATGAGAATAGTCTACAAAGAACATTGCTCCATCTTCACACCTGAAAGGACGACGTCAGTTAGTGTAATTAGATATAGAAATGTAACTGTGATATGTATATAATATTGTTTTATGAACAGTACACATAACTTCGTTTTTCTATGAATAATTGAATTGCAAAATGTTCAAATGCATATATAACTTTATTTATGTCATGTGATAGTTAGAAATCACCATCATTTAGTTAATAACCTATTTAATGTAACACCGATAATAGAAATACAATTGTTAGATAGTACTTTACCTTATCACCGCATAATCATACTCATTTATAAATTCATTTATGTAAAATATCATTTCTAAACTAACCCAACCATTTAGGAATTAACATCGTTTCATTTACCAATAACACTTTAAGGTAACTAACCCAATTTGCTTAAATGTAATTAATTAGTTAGATTATTTCCCTTAGGATAATTTAGAACAGCACACCAAATTACAGTAGTTAATATTACAGGATCGGTAACAAACCATCCTCACAACCTTGTATATTTTGTATAGGCATGACACGTGCAAACAAACCGCACAGTCATTTGGCGTGAATACTTGTATAATTCAGCCAATCATTTATTGTAAATATGTAATGTTCATTTATTTGATGCTATGAACCATATTTTAAAGACGATTGAATGTTTTAGCAAAGCGAGAGTATGAAAGTGGATGAAAGATGTGTAGATGAGATGAGAGAATGTAGAAATTAGTAAACATGGAAAGAAAGAGAGAGAGAGAGAAAGGTAGCGGCAAATTTTTTGTTCTTGTTGTGACTTGTCTGTGTCAATCTGTGTAACCAATGTGTTGTCAAGTTTTATGTGTGTTACCGCCATACTTCAGTAGATTAGATAGGGAAAATACTTTGAGCATCTTGAAACGGAATTGTGGTCATAAATAAGAATAACAAACATTTGTAGCCACAATAAACTGATTTACGGCGCTCGAAGGAATACACACATGTAAGATAGTAACGCATACACATGTTAGCAAATTAAGTACACTGTAGTTTATTAGAAAACACGCAAACAAACAGGAAAACAAACACATAAAAGTTGCACACACCATTTGTTTCAAAGAACGGTAACTCAAATCAGGGGACACAATAACCTCTTAAAAACCTTAATGTAACATTGAAAATATCTTTTCACGAGCGGAAGCGAGAAGGTGAAGAGTAGAACTGTATGTATACGAGTTGGAGTTGATAATATTGGGAACATGAACATTTTATGCTCATGTGTTGTACTCATAACAGAGTCAACTTGTATTGGGTTGTCATTTCGGGCAATATGAGGACAGGTCAAAAGACATAAGTCAATAGACTGAAGTCAGAAGACAGAGGGTCATAAGACGGAAGTCAGGACATAAGTCATAAGACAACGGTTCCGGATCAAAACAATTCCCAAGAAGATCTATAGCCAACTATACTGATACGAGGGGCTACTCAATTAGCCGAGTGAAGAAATAGAACAGTGTGAGTAAGGGAAGAAGAGAGTTTGTTCTATCCCCAGAAGAGAGATTTACAACTTATTGGATCTTTGACAAAATTGGACAGCCAATTTTTCTTTGTGACCATACGTGTTACAAGCATGAGTTAAAGGGTTGTAACACTACACAGAGGGGAGAGGAGCCTGTTAAAATCTCCAATAAGTGTTTAGAGAGTTAAGAATATAAGTAATAGAGTTAAGACAAAGTCTAGTAGAGAGACACCAGACAGGAGAGACACCAGCGCTATAAATAGCTTCACAAGGGGACACACTTGTGTCAACCAAGGGAGCGTTGAGTACAGTTGAGCGAGGGCTTCCCCAAGACATTGGGAAGCTTGCCTCTACGAGTAACCGTGGAGTACCCGGTTACTCAAGTTAACGGGCCAGCGTGCTGGGACACTATGCACGCAAGACTCGCTAATGCACGGAGGATACAGGGTCCGTGTTTGAACACGGAATGTGTAGCGTGAGGACAGACGGGACTGAGACGACTAGAGAGTAGACGTGTTCCTTACGAATGCTATAAGTTTCTAGACAATAGTTAATATTAGGCTTTAGAATCAGTTAGTGATTAATAGTATCATTCTCACCACTTCATTACATCTATGTAACGTACCATGTTGTTTAATGTCAATGAAGTATGCCGCTCGCAGAGCGTGTGTATTACCAGCTCTAAATAAATTGCATTCCTTTTGCAAATGACACGAGTTATTATTTCGTGCGGTGCAAAAGTAGGGGAGTCCTGAAAGACCTGTTGCAAGCAAGTTGCTGACAAGTGGAATAATAATAGGATATGAGTGGAATAATGACAGGATAAGAGTGGAATAATGATAGGGTATGAGTTGAATAATGACGGTAAGAGTGGAATAAAAATTAACCGGTCTTCCTGGTGAAGGGGTTAAGGACGCTGTTCGTAATCCCGTATACTGACAGCAGTGGATCACATCGCGTTGGTTTCTTACGGAATGGTGTGTGAGCCGGTTGTTCAGAAAGCAATGGCAAACTACTGAACGTCAAACTTGCCAAGACATCAACAGCAGCTGAAAATTGCTGGTGTTAACTGCAATGTCCTGCAAATAGGATATGCAAAAAATAATGATAATGTAAGAGTGGAATAATGACAGGGTAAGAGTGGAATAATCCCAGAGTAAGATTGGAAAAAGGTGAGGATGAAATAATAGGTTAAGAGTGGGAATAATGTCAGGGTAGGAGTGGAATAATGCCAGGGTAAGAGTGGAATAATGCCAGGGTAGGAGTGGAATAATGCCAGGTGCCAGCGAGTTTTTTCTCATGTGTCCAGCAAGTGACTTATGGTGTGTTGCGAGTTAGTATTGATTTCCTGGCGAGTTAGTTTGTATTGGGCGGCGAGTTAGACTTGGGCACGTGCGAGTTATTCTGCTCTTCTTAGGTTGCTGTATCAAGCTGTTCTTTGATAGCCGACCATACTTGTAGTGACCACCCTGTTCTTAATTGGCCGATTATAGTTTCTTAGTTGTGGGCAGAACTTCTCTATTGTCACTGACCAGCGGCCTTCTATTTAATGATCGCTGTCTCAATCATCATTGTGTCTGACACTCGGCAGTACCTTTGCATGGCTGGATTCTGGTTGCGGTGCTCGGCCACCTGTACATTTCTATGATGTGGCATAAGTATTCTACAAGCGCTGCTTCTGCACTATTCACAACAACTACCTCTTTAAATACTGAACACAGCTCAAGTAACAGAACGCAATTCGTATTTTCAATCTTATATTGACTCTAGGTAGAAAACAATTCACAATAGCATTTACACAACATTTACATAATACCTAGAGTCTACACAAATACATAATTAACTACAAGTGTAGTGGCACAGTATATGGCTATATTACACGGACTATAGACCCATGTCCCACTCGGCCCATGGTTCTAGCCCCAACTGCTCGCTTACAGGAGAGTTCTCCCCTGCCCAGCGATATGCCTTGCTATTTCCGTGCAAGGCATGGACATCACCTTGCTTGGTTTTTACGCTAACTACCCACAACTCCAGATGATCTGCACTGCATACCCCTTGACCTAGTTTGGGACATGGCACCAGGGTAAGAGTGGAATAATGCCAGGGGTGGGAGTGAAATAATGCCAGGGTAAGAGTGGAATAATGCCAGGGGTGGGAGTGAAATAATGCCAGGGTAAGAGTGGAATAATGCCAGGGGTGGGAGTGAAATAATGCCAGGGTAAGAGTGGAATAATGCCAGAAGTGGGAGTGAAATAATGCCAGGGTTAGAGTGGAATAATGCCAGGGGTGGGAGTGAAATAATGCCAGGGTAAGAGTGGAATAATGACAGGGTAAGAGTGGAATAATACCAGGGTAAGAGTGGAATAATGACAGGGTAAGAGTGGAATAATACCAGGGTAAGAGTGGAATAATACCAGGGTAAGAGTGGAATAATACCAGGGTGAGAGTGGAATAATGACAGGGTAAGAGTGGAATAATGACAGGGTAAGAGTGGAATAATGACAGGGTAAGAGTGGAATAATGACAGGGTAAGAGTGGAATAGTGACAAGTGAGGAGTGGAATAATGCCAGGGTAGGAGTGGAATAATGCCAGGGTAGGAGTGAAATAATGCCAGGGTAGGAGTGGAATAATGCCAGGGTGAGAGTGGAATAATGCCAGGGTAGGAGTGAAATAATGCCAGGGTAGGAGTGGAATAATGCCAGGGTAGTAGTGGAATAATGCCAGGGTAGGAGTGGAATAATGCCAGGGTGAGAGTGGAATAATGCCAGGGTTAGAGTGGGAATGCTGGTGTCTGTGGTAGTGGATAGTGAACATGATTCTCAATTCCGCATACTGCTGCAAAATCAGCGGCAGGTTATTTAGAAACAGGCCACCTTGTGTTAATTTTAATAATGGTATGCACATCGATCGTTCAGAAAGCAATGGCAAACTACTTAATGTAAACTTGTTTTGTAAATCACAGACGGCCAAAATATGCTGACGTTGATTTTGACTCATGTAAAAAACATGCAACCATTTTTTTTCTAAGGGTGAGAATAATGACAGAATAAGAGTGAGATAATTACATAGAGTTGAATAATTATATGATAAGAGCGGAATAATGACAGATTAAGTATGGAATAATTACAATGTAACAGCGGGATCATTACTAGAGTGTGGAATAATGACAGGTTAAGTGTGGAATAATTACAAGGTAACAGTGGAATAATGAGCATGTAAGAATGAAATAGCGACAATAAACCTTTACATCAAAATTTATGAAGAAATAAAGATGATGTTATAGGAAGCAGAAGAAAGAAAACATGATTGTGCATGGATGGCAGGGACAGAAAACAGTTTGATTTGTGGAAATGATGTGAAGAGAAATGCAGACTATTGACATATCGTTATTACACTTGGCAAGGAGTGCTGAGGGTGGGGCAGTGGACAGATGGAGCATGTAATCCAATTGTTGATGACTGGAAACAACTGGAAATGACAATATAATCTCCACTTGAACCTCTCTGACTAGACTGGGCTTGGTTGTATTATGGTTAGAGCCGATGCCAAAACTCTAAGCCCATTGGCCTATGTTGACATATTTGACATTTAACTGGATTGGCTGGATTGTATACTAGATGGCTGCCAGAACTCTAAGCCCCCACCTTTATCTTTGTTCCGGGTCATGCGTGAGTTGAACGAACGAACGAATAAACAAAAATCTTTATTTTCAAAGGGTTTAGAATTGGGCACGCAGGTTCGTCTGACATTCTGCCCTTCTTTTCTATTTCCTCTCATACATTCTTTCATTCAACATCTCTTATGAAGGAAATTTTTGACAACAAAAGAACAATAAGCATTAAAACGCATGAAAAATAATCATTAATACATGACTCACTGAGGCAATGTTTAACATGGGCATTATAAATACCCAAGGAAGGCGTAAAGTGCCATAGATATGGGAATGTTTTTTGGCTAGTTGTCGTTCGAGATAATTTACCATTATTATTGTTTTTATTGTTTTTTTTTTATGGGGGAATGTAGTCTGTCCTGAGGTAGTGTTCAAACAGGTTGCGACTATATGTCTAATGATTGGTGGTGTCTTTGATTTCTTGTAGAAGATTGTTCCACAACTGAGTGGCAGAGTATGCTAAGCTTGTTTTATTTAAGTCTATCCTAGGTTTAGGGACATGCAGTATATTTAGTCGTTCGCTATGTCTTGCATTATATTTAAGCATTTTGAAATAGGATTTTGTGAATTAGCTTAGCTTTATTAAAAAGTAGGCATTTGTGGAGAGGCAGTAACTGAGGGAAAATGAGCTGATAAACTTACTGGTGCTGCATCTCCTGCAGATGGCCAGCCCACAGATCGTGGTGAAGTTATTAACATACCCTTAGAGAGATGTCGAGAGCGGAGGATTTTGACGCCAGTGAATCCACTTTGTTGTCCAGAATGAGAGACTTGGAGAGAGTGTATGAGTGATTAACTGACTCTAAGTGGCCATGGTGCAAGATAAAACTATTGCAGAAGAAAGTGAATTATACAAGATTGCAACATGGATTATGTGAATAGAGATAAAGGCAGTCGCTCCTGCCCTACAGTAGCTCACTTGTTGCTCTTGGTCCATTGGTGCTGAAGAGAGTTGTTGCTCCACTAGGAGTCTCAAGGACAAAGGATGAAGAGGGATAAATCTGTGAAATCCTTTAGTTGATTTAGCTGCTGGTTTTCAATATAGATCTCTATTTCTATTTGTTGCTCCACTAGGAGTCTCAAAGACAAAGGATGAAGAGGTATAAATCTGTGAAATCCTTTAGTTGATTTAGCTGCTGGTTTTCAATATAGATCTCTATTTCTATTCCTGTGCATGTGATTTTCAATAATTCTGTGGTTCTCAACATGTTCATCTCTTCATGTGATGATAAAATGGTCTCCGGTCTCTTCTATCTCTGTCTCTGCTCTCTTTGTCTTGCTTTTCTGTCTCTCTCTATAATTTCTCTATCTGACCTGTCACTCTAATTTTCTATCTCACCTCTCTTTGTCTCTCTTCTGTCAGTCCACTTGCTGTTTCACCTCTCTCCTATGATTCTGTCTCTGACATCTCTATATCTCTCTCTGTTTCTCTCTGTTTCTCGGTCTGTGTCTCTCACTGTCCCTCTGTTTCTATCTTCTATGTCTCCATTCTGCCACCTGTTATTTTAAACCCATGTGTTTATTACCACAGAAGCTCAACACAGCCTTACATTATGCAGCAGCATCAGGCCTGGCCAAGTGTGTGGAGGTATGCCAGTGTTGCTCTTGTGAAAGCTGTACCCTACCCACACATCTCTGTTTTAATTATAGTAGTTACAATCTGTCAGATCAGACTAGGGGAGGGTTAACATGTAGTGATTGTCATGTACTAATGAGTTTATGTGTGTGTATGTGCGCGTGTGGTTGGTTTGTTGTTGTTGTTGAAAACATAAGCGTACACATACATGTATTTGTGTGTGCATGTATGGCTGAACATGTGCTGAATAAACTAACCATTTCATACTTACTGCTTCACACTGACAATCACTGCCTTACACATACCACTTCATACTCACCATTCACAGTCACCATTCACACACACACCACTTCACACTCACCATTCACACACACCACTTCACACTCATCATTCACACACACACACACACACACCACTTCACGGACACCACTACACACTCACCATTCACACACACCATTCACACACACCACTGTACACTCACTACTTCATACTCACCACTTCCACACGCACATTGTAACCTGTCAATATTGTTGTTAAGAATGTCAAAAGAGTGTTTAGCACATGACATCACAGTGCAGATGAACACTGTGACGTCACCTTAAAGATGGCCGCCCCACTTTTGACATGCACCAAAGAAAAGCAGCATTCTGTTATCCATTTTTTGATCAGCATTGATGGGTGAAGCCTTTAGAAATTTCATCGGCGAATGAAGGTCCAGTATGGTGATGCATGCTTGTCAGTCCAGCAAGTGTATGAATGAAGTAACAAGTTTCAAAACTTATCGGTCCGATGAAGCCGACAGCAGGTGGTGCATGAGTGGTTACATACGTGACTGAAGAGAAATTATTTCTAAGGAAATCCAAGCACTTTATCAGTGCTGGAGGACTTGCATTGAATGCAGTGGTGACTACATTGAAAAATGATTCATTTATTCTTTACTTTTTCAGAATATATTCATATTCCCCCAAAACAAAAACAAAACATTTAAAGTTTTAATTTCTTCTTCTTCTTCTGCGTTCATCCGGAGTTTTTTTTTCCGGACGTGATTGCGTTGTGCCTGTTTACAGCAGAGCTGCGTTCTTGCACCGTTAGGCTGACACATCCGACTACTGCGGGCATTTGTTGACCGGGTTAACCTTCCCGGGTGACATTCTATATAACCAAAGGGTTACACAGAGGTATAGATGATGCAAAAGTTTTAATTTGAAAACCCCTTGTAATTTCTTGCTGTATTCTTTTCATCTGTTATACATTTCTTTATGTTTTGTTAGGATTCTTCCACTTGCATCTTTTATAACTTTTGTCTGGTTATTACTTTTAGTTTATGATTATGCCCTTTTCTTTGGTATTCTTCAATTTCTGCACACAGGTCTTGAAAGAATTGCATCTTATCTCAGCTTGTATTCTTTCTTCTTTCTCTTTTTAGGTTTTTATGGGTTGTCCTTTCTTCGTTGTTTGATTTTGCCTTTTAACTCCTTTCTCTGTCTTATAAATTCTAATGTCTAATTTATTATCCAGTTGATTTTACTAACCCTTTACATGGCATAATATCTTTGGGTACAGGTGACAGGGTGTCTCTAACATGCGTAGCTGCTTCATCCAATAATATCTCTTCTTGGACTGTTTCAGTATTTTTAACCAGTTGTTCACTTCTATTATACATTCTTCTGGTGTTTTGCTGGTATCATAGTGGACAGTTTTTTTGTTCCTTAATCAAATTCCTGAGTTTAAATTTTAGTATTGCTTTTAATAGTTCAGGGTAGTCTCATGCAGCCACAAATACAGGAGGAAACCACACCTATAATGGGAATGACCAGATTAGAACACAGATTCAGCCTAAAATTGTATGACATCACAGGAAACTACACCTCTAGTGAGAATGACCAGATTAGAGTACAGATTCAGCCTACAATTGTATGCCATCACAGGAAACCACACCTCTAGTGAAAATGACCAGATCAGAATGCAGATTCAGCCTACAGTTGTATTACATGACATGACTGAAGCCTGATATTGGCATTGTTGCAGATTCTGATTCAGCATGGAGCTCCGCTGTTTATTGAAAATGAAGAGAGTTTGACACCGTGTGACACTGCTGAAAAAAGTGGACATGCTCAAATTGCTTTGTATCTGGAGTCTAAAATGGTTTTTTCGGTGAGTACTTTAAGGCTAAAAACTGTCCAAGGTTTGTTTGTCTTCTGGGACAAGTTTCATTTAGGATAAAAAACCGGGTGAGGTTTGCTTGTCTGCTGGGACAAGTTTCATTTAGCTAAACACAAGCTGAGGTTTGCTGGACTAATTTTCATTTTGCTGAAAAGTGGCTCTTGTGTGCTTTATTTGATGGGAAAAGTTTCATTTAAGATAAAGACCTGGGTAAGGTTTGCTTTTTGCTGGAACTAGTTTCATGTAGGATAAAGACCTGGGTGAGGTATGCTGGGACAAGTTCCATTTAGGATAATAAACTGGCTGAGGTTTGCTTGCTTGCTGGGACAAGTTTCATTTAGGATAAAAATCTGGGTGAGGTTTGCTTGCTTGCTGGGAAAAGTTTCATTTAGGATAAAAATCTGGGTGAGGTTAGGTTGCTTGTTTTCTGGGACAAGTTTCATTTAGGATAAAAAAAAACTGTGTGAGGTGTGCTTGTCTGCTGGGACAAGTTTCATTTAGGATAAAAACTTCGGTCAGGTTTGCTTGTCTGGTCTGACAAGTTTCAATTAGCTAAACACTGGCTGAGGTTTGCTGAGACAACTTTAATTTAGCTAAAGAGTGGCTCATGTTTGTGTTATTTGATGGGAAAAGTTTCATTTAAGGTTATAAACTGGCTGGGACAAGTTTAATTTAGTATAAAAAACTGGGTGAGGTTTTTTTTAAACACAGTGTAAAACTATCATCTGTCAAAATGGCAAAGTGCCAGCATGATCATATCAAGAAAAGAGAGGTGTTGGAGAACATCATGACAACTGGAAGGATCAGTGGTAGAAAAGGCAGAGGCAGAACAAGAAATTATGCTGGATAGTTTGAAGACAATGGCATGGAGGAATATCAGTAGAGTTGTTGAACACCAAGGCCAGGGATTGGTGAGGAGACATGAATACCTATATCACTTTGCAAGGCACTTGATGATGATGATTATGACGATGATGATGATTGTCCACTACTGCTAAATAGTATAATGCTGCTATAAATGTGAGAAGTAGAATGTTGGAAAGTAAGAGCTGCATGTGAAATATTTTCTGACAATAATTTTTGTGTGTACTTAGAATGATGAAGAACATCACGGAGAAGAAGACGATGTTTCCATGCCTCCTGTAGAGGTAAGTTGCAGTTTAGATCATTCCTGTGTTCATGGTTTATTTTTATGAAAGCTGTAACAAATTGAGAGCTGTAATGGCATAGTTGTTTGTCAACTTGCCTATCACCACAACATGCCAGGTTTAGTCCCTACTATTGGCAACCAATATGGCTTTGACGTCCACTTACTCGGGTGACAAGGGTTCTGAATAATTTTCTAGAAAGTGTTTGTGAAAAGAAGACAGCTGGCCACCAGCGTTCCCTGAAAGGTGCACTAGAGTGTTGGAGCAGACATATTTAGCCCTAAGCACACATATTTTTGGCACAGCACACAAGCATATTTTTTCATGTCATGTCATGTTGGTCAGTCTGAAGAATGAGATGAAGATTTTGCACCATTTACTGATTGTAACTTGCTCATAAACCATAAACTTATTCTTGGGAAGATAGTGTGGCGGTTTTCCTTTAACTTCCACATCCACATGAGTGTTTGACAGAAATGTCTGACTTTAACTAACTTCCAGCAGTCAGGGCATATGAGTGTCCTTGTATGCTCAGGTGCAGAATGTCCATATCTGGTAAATACTAAATGCTTGCTTGTGTTTGCTGGCTATGAACTCCGGCGTGAAGTCCTGTATGTCGGATGAAGACATCTTGTTGTCCAACATCAGTGTGATGTCATACCGGACAGAGTTTTGCGTGTGTATCCGTTGTCCCATGTCTGGCTTATTGGTGTGCAGACTGGTGCTTCCTCGCCGTGCAGGCAGATACTCTCCAACTTCAGAAGAATCAGCGATCCTACTATGTTGATCCTACTACATTAGCCAGGACCCCGAAGGGACCTGTTGCCCAGGATGCACAACTAGGACGTGTTAGTAGGTCTTGGCCAGTACAGAACTTGGCCCTGGTGCCTTGGAAACACCTCTGTGTCCCGTAAATACTAGATCCACTGACCTGATTTTGCTGGAATGTTTCCTAGTAGTTGAGTTTTACTTCACAGAGCTGAGGCCATGCTGGCACTTCTTATGTGTACGTTATTTAAGAGGACAAGGAGATATACTACAACCTGGTGTACTAGGAAGTTTATACAGCTCACAACTTTGATGCTAATAGCCTAGGAAGTGACATGTTTACTCGAGCGCACGACCGACTGATCGACAGAGACAGGTAGGTAGGCAGGTAGGTAGGTTGGTAGATTGGCAGACAGACGACATGATCAAATAGTTGTACACTTTACTCAGGAACATTAAGGCAGGCAGGTGTGCTCATCAGTCTAAAGACACACTATTGGTTGTAATGTCCCATGTGTACATGGCTGAGGGAGTGCCGTGTGCACGAGAAACTGGTGGGAAACTTGTGCAAGTGTGTATGAAGCAGAGCCATGGACAAAATGGACGCTCATAGCATAATAAAATTTGTGCACCGGCGGCATGGCAAATCTGCAAAGCAAATTAATGATTAGATATTCACCATTTATAAGGATGTCTAACCTTCATATGACACTACTGCTTTGGAAAAATTACTTTCTTAGGCGGGGAAACAGCTTACATAACTCTGCACTGAGCTACAGGCTTGAGAAAACAGTGTTAAATAACTCTGTACTGAGCTACAGGCTTGAGAGTACAGTCTAACATAACTCTTTACTGAGCTACAGGTTTGAGAAAACAGTGTAAAATAACTCTGTACTGAGCTACAGGCTTGAGAATACAGTGTAACATCACTCTGTACTGACCTACAGGCTTGAGAGTACAGTCTAACATAACTCTGCATTGAGCTACAGGCTTGAGAAAACAGTGTAAAATAACTCTGTACTGAGCTACAGGTTTGAGAAAACAGTGTAACATAACTCTGTACTGAGCTACAGGTTTGAGAAAACAGTGTAAAATAACTCTGTACTGAGCTACAGGCATGAGAATACAGTATAACATCACTCTGTACTGACCTACAGGCTTGAGAGTACAGTGTAACATAACTCTGTACTGAGCTACAGGTCTGAGAATACAGTGTAACATAACTGTACAGAGCTACAGTCTTGAGAATACAGTGTAACATAACTATGTACTGAACTGCAGGCTTGAGAATACAGTGTAACATTACTCGCTTTATGATTATACATGGAATGTGGTTGTAAAATGCACTCATGATGCTGTTTTTGCCAGGAATATTCGGGGCTCCGTCCACAAGATTTGCAAGAAGCCAAGGATCATTTGCTGGTTGAAACTGCAGACATGCTGAGCGTGCCCCTGTTTACTGCTGAAGCCTTGCTCAGAAATCATGGTATGTTTTTTTTTTTAGACCTGTGGTGTAGTCATGTTAAAATATACATACGTAGAAAGGAATTTTTTTATAAAGAAATGAGAGAGGAAGTCATTAAGGAAAAGGAATTTTATGAGTAACTTTTTCACAATAGTGCGAACCATAAATGTGTGTGTTATTTCTCATTCTTGTCCCCCTGCCTGATAACACACTTGATCCACTTGTCCACTAGCTTGGTGATGCCTTCTTGGACAACAGTTTTTGGGTGTGACCTTAAACAAAGTTTGTACCGCCTGCATTACCTCATCGTCATCTGCAAATCTCTGACCCTGTAAGTGTTCTTTCAAGGGTCCAAACAAGTGAAAGTCTGACGGTGCCAAGTCTGGATTGTATGCACAATGTTTCAAGACCACAAATTTCACAACACGAAGTAAATCCACATATGAGGGCAGGTGTTGTCGTGCAGCAACAATACTCTTTGAGAGAAGACCCAGTGTTTTGATCGTATCAACGTCTTCAATTTTTTCACTAGCATGGCACTATATCGAGCTTAGACACAGTTCATCCCTTTCCTTGAAATGCACAATATAGGGCTCTTGATATCCCCCAAAATGGTCATCATGACTTTCCCAGTGGATTCCTGTATCTTGAGTTTTTATTTTGTTCTTAATTGACATGGCAAATGGCATGGACGAGACAGGAACACTGAGCTGATCGACGACACTGGTGATCGAGTGAAATGGCGAGTCATGACCGCCCACGCTTTCCGGCATGGCACATGATTGATTGATTGAATTGAAAACAATGAGCATTTCTTTTGAAATCTTTCTATCCATTCATAATTTTTCCCTGACTCGGACAACTGTCTCCATACTGAACCATCATTCTTCCATAGATTTCACCAAAAATGAAATAACACCTCTTTGTTCTTCCATGGTATAAGTTAATTACTGGGGCAGCCATTTTGTAATTACTAATTGTGCATGCACAAACTGTTCAATCATCACGACCCGTACATTGGGTATTGCTTAAGAGCCAATGTGTGTCTTGGAATATATTCTTTTGTCATTACTCTTCCATGCATAATTCCTGTTACTTAAAGACTTTTTCTCATATAAGAAGGAAATGCAGTAGCAGATATTATTTGTAACTGTGGTTGTTTTGAAATCCTCTCTACTGGAGAATTGTTCAGTTCCCTCTTGTACAGCTTGAAGAATTGTGGGCTGGAGGTGACTTCCTTTAGTTCCATCTTTGTAAGCAAGCAACTTGTCTATGAATTATCAAAGTGATTTCATGACATGTTTATGTGATTACATAACTTGTTGATGTGATCCCAAGACATGTTTATGAGATTCCATGACATGTTGATGTGATCCCATGACTTGTTGATGTGATTCTATGACTTGTTTATGTGATTCCATGACTTGTTGATGTGATTCCATAACTTGTTGATGTGATCCCAAGACATGTTTATGAGATTCCATGACATGTTGATGTGATCCCATGACTTGTTGATGTGATCCCATGACTTGTTGATGTGATTCTATGACTTGTTTATGTGATCCCATGACTTGTTGATGAGATTCCATGACTTGTTGATGAGATTCCATGACTTGTTAATGAGATTCCATGACTTGTTGATGAGATTCCATGACTTTGTGATTCTCTGACATGCTTATGTTATTCTATAACTTGTTGATGTGATCCAAGACTTGTTTATGTGATTCCATGACTTCTTGATGTGATTCCAAGACTTGATGTAATTCCATGACATGTTGATGTAATTCATAACATGTTGATGTGATTCTATGACTTGGTTATGTGATTCCGTGGCTTGTTGATGTGATTCCAAGACTTGTTGATGTGATTCCATGGCTTGATGACGTGATTCCATGACTTGTTGATATCCTTTCCTAACTGTTCTTTTATAATGCTGTGAGTTCATTAAACTACTTTTAAAACCAGATGACAGATTCTTGCACCCAATATGTGTTTCCTATTATCCTCAGATCTTTACCCTGTATGTTTAGTTCATGCAGAATGTACAGATAAAAATGACTTAATGTTGCCACTAAAACTTGCGAGTCCATAACTGTTTCAATGTTTGCTCAAATCTGTACCCAGTGATATAGTCCATAACTGTTTCAATGTTTGCTCAAATATGTACCCAGTGATATAATCCATAATTGTTTCAATGTTTGATCAAATCTGTACCCAGTGATATAGTCCATAATTGTTTCAATGTTTGATCAAATCTGTACCCAATGATATAGTCCATAATTGTTTCAATGTTTGATCAAATCTGTACCCAGTGATATAATCCATAATTGTTTCAATGTTTGATCAAATCTGTACCCAATGATATAATCCATAATTGTTTCAATGTTTGATCAAATCTGTACCCAGTGATATAATCCATAATTGTTTCAATGTTTGATCAAATCTGTACCCAATGATATAGTCCATAATTGTTTCAATGTTTGATCAAATCTGTACCCAATGATATAGTCCATAACTGTTTCAATGTTTGATCAAATCTGTACCTAGTGATATAATCCATAATTGTTTCAGTGTTTGATCAAATCTGTACCCAATGATATAGTCCATAACTTGTTTCAATGTTTGCTTACATATGTACCCAGTGATATAGTCTATAAATTGTTTCAAGTGTTTGCTCAAATATGTACCCAGTGATAATAGTCCATAACTGTTTCAATGTTTGATCAAATCTGTACCCATTGATATAGTCTATAATTGTTTCAATGTTTGATCAAATCTGTACCCAATGATATAGTCCATAATTGTTTCAATGTTTGATCAAATCTGTACCCAATGATATAGTCCATAACTGTTTCAATGTTTGATCAAATCTGTACCTAGTGATATAATCCATAATTGTTTCAATGTTTGATCAAATCTGTACCCAATGATATAGTCCATAATTGTTTCAATGTTTGCTTACATCTGTACCCAGTGATATAGTCTATAAATGTTTCAGTGTTTGCTCAAATATGTACCCAGTGATAAAAGTCCATAACTGTTTCAATGTTTGATCAAATCTGTACCCATTGATATAGTCTATAATTGTTTCAATGTTTGATCAAATCTGTACCCAATGATATAGTCCATAATTGTTTCAATGTTTGATCAAATCTGTACCCAATGATATAGTCCATAACTGTTTCAATGTTTGATCAAATCTGTACCTAGTGATATAATCCATAATTGTTTCAATGTTTGATCAAATCTGTACCCAATGATATAGTCCATAATTGTTTCAATGTTTGCTTACATCTGTACCCAGTGATATAGTCTATAAATGTTTCAGTGTTTGCTCAAATATGTACCCAGTGATAAAAGTCCATAACTGTTTCAATGATTGCTTAAAATCTGTACCCAGAATGGTCCAGAGAAATGCTGTTGGAATCCTGGATGAATGATCCAGTTGCATGCTGTGAGAAATGTGGAGTGACTCCCCCTTCAACATTATTCAGTGACAAGCCACAGTTGCAGGAAGATCTGGCCAGTCCCTTGCCTTCTCCATCGCACAAAACTCCTAGCCCACAGGATGCAGAGGTCTGTGTGCTGCATTCACATATGCTTCTTTCTAGTTGCCCCTGTTTATATACTTCTTTCTAGATGCCCCTGTTTATATACTTCTTTCTAGACGCCCCTGTTTTTTCTAGACGCCCCTGTTTATATACTTCTTTCTAGATGCCCCTGTTTATATACTTCTTTCTAGACGCCCCTGTTTTTTCTAGACGCCCCTGTTTATATGCTTCTTTCTAGATGCCCCTGTTTATATACTTCTTTCTACAAGCCTCTGTTTATATGCTTCTTTCTACATGCCTCTGTTTATATACTTCTTTCTAGATGCCTCTGTTTATATGCTTCTTTCTACATGACTTATGTTTATGCACTTCTTTCTAGATGCCTCTGTTTATATGCTTCTTTCTAGATGCCTTTGTTTATATACTTCTTTCTAGATGCCTCTGTTTATATACTACTTGTCAGATGCCTCTTTTTGTGTGCTCTTTACTATATGTACTTCTTTCTAGATGCCTCTGTTTATATACTTCTTTTCAGATGCCTCTTTATTATATACTTATTACTATATGCCACTTTCTACATGCATCTTGTTTTTTTTTTTTTATAAACCTCTGTTTATATACTTCTCCCTAGATGCCTCTTTCTGTATGCTTTTTATTATATGCTTATTACTATATGTCACTTTCTTCTATATGCATCTTTTTATATACCTCTATTTATATACTTTCTTCTATATGCCTCTTTCTGTATTCTTCTTTTATATGTATCTTTGTAAATACTGTGTATCTTCTCTGGTAGTCATTTCCTTTCAGATTTGGCTAATATTGGATCCAGTCATTGTTGTGTGTATGCAAACACTTTTTGACAATGGAAATTATAAGTAAATAGAGAGTATTTCAAAACGAATATCACTGTTTTGAAGGTTTGTAGTTTTGGTAGCTGCAAACTTGTTATTGGAGTCCAACACAATGTACACATTTACATAATGATCTATGAATGTAAATCACTTATACAAATAGTCAGTCTTATAAACAATGGATATCATAAACAATGGCCATTGGTGTATAAACAATATTTATCAATGTTATAAGCAATGGGCATTGTAACTGTAGTTTTAATCAGTTAGTTACAGACAAAGAGGTAGTAAAGGGAAAATGTGAATGGGTGAAATGTGCTGCAGCTACTGTATGTTTGCCTCACTCCTGTTTATTCTGTCACATGGTAACATTTGTGCAGTGCTGTTCCTTTGTCTGACTCCTGTTTGTTCCACTACAGTGCAACATTTGTGCTGTGCTGTTTCTCTGTCTGACTCCTGTTTGTTCCACTACAGTGCAACATTTGTGCAGTGCTATTTCTCTTTCTGACTCCTATTTGTTCTGTTACAGTGCAACATTTGTGCAGTGCTATTTCTCTTTCTGACTCCTGTTTGTTCTGTTACAGTGCAACATTTGTGCAGTGCTATTTCTCTTTCTGACTCCTATTTGTTCCGTTACAGTGCAACATTTGTAATGTGCTGTTTCTCTGACTCCTTTTCTTTCTTTTGCAGTGCAACATTTATACATTGCTGTTTCTCTGTCTGACTCCTATTTGTTCCATTACAGTGCAACATTTGTGCAGTGCTGTTTCTCTGTCCTATTTGTTCCATTACAGTCCAACATTTGTGCAGTGCTGTTTCTCTGTCTGACTCCTATTTGTTCCATTACAGTGTAACATTTGTGCAGTGCTGTTTCTCTGTCTGACTCCTATTTGTTCCATTACAGTGCAACATTTGTGCAGTGCTGTTTCTCTGTCTGACTCCTATTTGTTCCATTACAGTGCAACATTTGTGCAGTGCTGTTTCTCTGTCTTACTCCTGTTTGTTCGGTCACAGTGCAACATTTGTGCAATGCCGTTCCTCTGTCTGACTCCTGTTTGTTCCATTGCAGTGCAACATTTATGCAATGCTGTTTTTCTGCCTGACTCCTGTTTGTTCTGTCACAGTGCAGTATTTGTGCAGTACTGTTTCTCTGTCTGACTCTTGTTTGTTCCATTGCAGTGCAATATTTGTGCAGTACTGTTTCTCTGTCTGACTTCTGCTTGTTCTGTTGCAGTGCAACATTTGTGCCAACACATTTCTCATTGCTGACGAGCCTGTCCACATGACCTGCACACACCAGTTTTGCCAAGAATGCTGGGAAAGGTATGTCTCTTTGACAACTAGGAAAGTTCAGTAGGAATGTGCTGGTTGAATGCAAAGTAAGTAATCACAGATATGTCTGGACAATCTTGATCTTTTTGGAATATTAAAAATATTGTTAAGAGCTGTTGTTGATAGGACCCCATATTTTCCTGTTCCAGTCATTCAGGCTTGCCATCTTCATCATCATCTTCCTCATCATCATCATCATCTTCATCATCATCACTCACTGGCTTGTCTGTGCAGAACTTTCCTCCCATAACCATCATCATCATGTGTCATGCCAATAAGCATGGGCAGTCATAGTTCACCATCTCACATCATCACCAGATACCAAGCTATCCAGGTATTTATCTCTTTGCTTCCCCTTGCTCTTTTCACATCAATGTTGCTGGTTGTCACTAAGTTTTGAAGTTTATTTCTTTTCATTACTCGCTCCAAAAAAAAAAAATTGGCTATCTACGTCTATTTCTTTAACCCTTTACATGGCACAGGTTTTTCCTATTTCTGACTCTAAACGGGCAAGATTTTTTAGGGTTTTAGTCAGAGTTTGGGTAACGTTAGTAAAAAGATCATAACTAAGTTGTTAGTGAATGGATTTTAGTGAAATAAAGAGCAAAATGAAGAGAAATGCATGCAGATTAATAATTGTACTCACATGTCATATGAATAATCCAGTCTTGTTGGTATAATCCACATATGAACACAAATATTTACAAAATATTACACATTATCTGTGAGTGTCAGTCATATATACACTATGTACAAACACTGCCAACTGCTCACTGGCCTCCAAGATGCTGGGGAAAACAAGTGTCCTTGCAGTAGTTCACTTGGCACACATCACAGCCATACGAACTTTCAATGGTTCGTCCTGCAGGGGTACGACGTTTGGCGTGACTGCATGCCACACAGGCTTTCTTCCTGCCCTCAAACCTCATGAGCTTGTGGTTGTGGACACTTTCTGGAGCTACTGCTTGGCCTTTCCTCTTTGCTGCAGCCCTCTTCCTGCTGGAGAATCCTGCGATTAGTTGCTTACATAAATCCAGACGGAAGTCCAGAAGGGCGTAGCATTTTCTGGGCTTTGCTGTGGACTGCTCGAACAGGATGAATGCATTGTTTATGCATGAATCGAAGACAAAACTGAGGAGGTAGCGCCAGTATTTTCTGCACTTCTTCAGTGTAGAGTAATACCCCCTCATTTGATCTGCCTTGTCCACCCCTCCCATGCATTGGTTGTAGAGTTTGATGACAGCAGGGCAGGACACAGGCTTTCTGGTGCGAGTGTGCCGGTCCCATTGCTCAACAGTGGTCAATGTGTGTGAGGTATTGTTGGAGAGCATGAAGACATCCCTTTTATCATGCCACAAGTAGCAAGCAGATCCTCTTTCTGGAAGACTTGATGGTCCCCTTGCTTCATTTTTATTTTTTCTCTGAATGCCAGAGGCAGATCTTTCCGGTTCTTTCTTACTGTTGCTGCCGCATAAGTTTTCTCTTGGAGAAGGTTAGTAAAAAGCGCAACTGACGAAAAAAAGTTATCAAAATAGAGGTGATGATACTTCCCCAAAAAGGGGGCAGCAAGCTGCATCACTACATCATGGCCCAGTCCATGCTGAATGGCACCATCTATTTTGCCACGGTAAACAGAAAACTGGAGGAGGTAACCAGTTGCTGACTCGCAAGCACACCAAACTTTCATTCCCCATTTTTTGGCTTGGCTGGTAGATGCTGTTTTAGTGCATTCCTGCCTTTGAATGGCACCATTGCCTCATCAATGGCAATTTCTTTCTTAGGTTTGTAATGTTGTAAGAAAGTCCTATTAGCCATGTCAATGAGAGGCCGAATTTTGTGGAGGCGGTCACTGCCGTCAGCTGTGTTGTTATCAGCCACATGTAAATACTGCTCCAGCTTCTTGAATCTCTTCAGCGGCATCACATTCTTCACACCTGGCATTCCCAACATAATATCTGCAGACCAGCACAATTCCAAACCAGGAGGTTTGTAGATCCCCAATAAAATGAGCAGACCAAAATAGGCCTGTGTTTAGGTTGCGTTGGTTGGAACCCAGCCTCGATCATCTACTTGCTCGATCTTTCGCCTAGCATACGTATTTGTTTGATCGGCAATCATTTGAAACGTTTGTTCCTCGAAGAGTTGAAGAAAGAATGCACGCTGAGAACGATCGTCAGTTGTTATTGATAAGTTGACGCCAGTTTCTTCACTAAATTCTTCGATATTAAGTGTTGTTGTTGTGTTGCTCCAACCGTTTGCGTCGCGAGACGGCCCCGCCCGACTTTCTTCAGCGACATTTTCTGAATCAGATTCACTTTCTTCAAAGTCCGAAAGATCTGAAGTGTGCACGCTGCACACGCTGATATCACTGAGATCAAACTTTTGATTCATCGTCAATTTCGTGCGTTTCAATGTCACTTAAATTGAACCCATCGAAATCGCCGTTATCGCTTGAAGAATTGAGGAAATCCATTTTCAATAACAACGCACACAAATCACGAAAACTAATGAACAATCTGATCAAATTGAATGAAAACACTTGCAAACGTTACCCACGCTTTCACTCTATCAGCAAGACTGGTAGAAAGGAACAGGAAGTCTTGGAAATTCGCGAGATCGCATGTTTAAAATGACTAGTATTCAAAGCCGGAATCAGACGCTATGCGCGTTTTATGGCATCGGCCGGAATTGGCCGCTGTGCCTTGTAAAGGGTTAATCAATTTACAGTTTTAATGTGTTTCTTGGAGGACTGTCTTTTTCGCTTTTTGAATTTTCTGCAGAAACCACATTTCCACAGTTGTAGACATTTCTTATCTCCTATAATGGCCTTTTGAAATGTCTCTCTTTCATAAGTCAGATGTCCTGTCTCCATTGCTACCATGTGTCAGTTATCTACCACATCTTGAACCCAATGATGACATGGTCTTCCTCTTCTCCTCTTTGCCGATTATGACATGCAGATGATTTGTGAGTGTGACATGTGGATAAATGTTAGTTGTGACATGTGGGTGGCTTATGATTGTGACATGTATGGATGATACTTGATTATTATATGTGAATGACTTGCAATTGTGACAAATAAAAGATTGTGATTGTGATATGTGAATGACATTTGATTGTGACATGTGTGATTGATATGTTATTGTAACATATGGATGACCTGTGATTGTGATACATGTGAAGGATATGTGATTGTGACATGTGTGAATGATATGTGATTGGGACATGTCAATGGCTTGTGATTGTGACATATAACAGGTGTGTGGTTGTGACATGTAAAAGATGTGTGATTCAGACATATAAAGAGTTTGTGATTGTGACATATAAAAGATGTGTGATTCAGACATATAAAAAGTTTGTGATTGTGACATATAAAAGATGTGTGATTCAGACATATAAAAAGTTTGTGATTGTGACACATAACAGATCTGTGATTGTAATATATAAAAGGTTTGTGGTTGTGACATATACAAGGTTTGTGATTGTGTCATATAAAAGGTTTGTGATTGTGATATGTAAAAAGTTTGTAATTGTGATATATGAAAGGCTTGTGATTGTGAAATATAAAGTTTGTGATTGTGACATATAAAAGGTTTGTGATTGTGATATATGGAAAGCTTGTGATTGTGACATATAAGTTTGAGATTGTGACACGTAAAAGGTTTGTGATTGTGATATATGGAAAGCTTGTATTTGGGACATGTGTATGACTTGTGATTGTGGCATGTAAGTTTTCTGCTAAGTATTCTTGATTTCCCTTTTGTGTTCATTGATAAAGAATTTGGTTCTCTTCTATCTCTATGTATCTTTCCTTTATCTCGCTTCTGAGACATATTTTAAGCATTTATTTCTGGCCAGCTTGTGAGCTCACTGCAGGTGGTGTATGCCTGACAGACACTTGAATGCTAGATGATATGGAACTACTAGAATAAATATCTTGTTCACTTTACCTGATAGAACACTTGAGTGCTAGATGACAATCAATAAATATCTTGTTCACTTTGCCTGATAGAACACTTGAGTGCTAGATGATATGGAGCTACTAGAATACATATTTTGGTCACTTGCCTGATAGAACACTTGAGTGCTAGATGACAATCAATAAATATCTTGTTCACTTTGCCTGATAGAACACTTGAGTGCTAGATGATAATCAATACATATTTTGTTCACTTTGCCTGATAGAACACTTGAGTGCTAGATGACATGGAGCTACTAGAATACATATTTTGTTCACTTTACCTGATAGAACACTTGAGTGCTAGATGACAATCAATAAATATCGTGTTCACTTTGCCTGATAGAACACTTGAGTGCTAGATGATATGGAGCTACTAGAATACATATCTTGTTCACTTTGCCTGATAGAACACTTGAGTGCTAGATGATATGGAGCTACTAGAATACATATCTTGTTCACTTTACCTGACAGAACATTTGAGTGCTGGGTGATACAGGAGCTACTGGAATCAATACTATGTTCACTTTAACCGAAAAAAAAGAAACATTTGATGCCATCTGAGTGCTGGGTGATATGGAAATTCATCAACTTCATCATGCAGTGGCTAGTCCTGTCCAGAACATGGCTTTACAATCTTTCCAAATGTCTCTACATGATAAACCAGCTGTCCTGCCTCTGTTGCAGCCATATGTAAATGACCTGTCACACCTTTAATCCATCTATAACATGCTATTCCACCTCTCCATTTCACCTGGTATGCCTCCCACCATAATGATCTTTTCCAGACATTCATGTCTTTTCACATACCCACAATATTTCATTTTCATCAATTTGATTTGTTGCATCTCATCAGGTACATACTGCAGAAATCACACAACATGAACTAAAGTAATTAGATAAATCCTTCAAGCTGTAATATACAGCCCTCATATTCACACAGTAATTTGAATTGTATACCATGGAAATTTTAAACTGACTATTATTATGTCTTTCTGAATTAATAGAAGCCAGTTTTGTGCAAACAGAAAGACATGATAGTCAAAAATTACCATGATAGTACAATTCAAATTATTGTGTGGATATGAGGGTTGTATATTTCAGCTTGAAGGATTTATGTAATTACTTTTGTTCATGTTGTGTGAATTCTGCAGTATGTACCTGACCAGATGCAACAAAATATGCCAGGCAATAAATCGTGCAATGTATTGTTTGTATCTTCATTATTCAAATTCACTACGGGAAAACATTGTTTTCAATTTTATTTGCCTTAAAAACTAATATTCCTCAATATTGAGTTCTTGCTGGATAAATATATTCTCTTTTCCATCTAGTGAGATATGGAAATTACTGGAATCCATAGTTTGTTGACTTTGCTGGAAATGACATGTTTGATGATTGGGGTTAATGTACTAGACAGGACATGTTTGATGATTGGGGTTAATGTGCTGGACAGGACATGTTTGATGCTTGGGGTTAATGTGCTGGACAGGACATGTTTGATGATTGGGGTTAATGTGCTGGATGTAACTGTTCACTAGTAATGATATGCCTGTTCTTGTTGCAGATATTTAAATGTGAAAATCCAGGAGGGAGATGCTCACCACATAACATGTCCAGCATTTAACTGCACCATGCTGGTGCCTATCGATATTATAGAAAGGATTGTTTCGCGAGACATGGCACTCCGATATTTGCAGTTTGATATAAAGGTAAACCACTCATTGATCTTTGTGTCTGGGACTCTTTTGTTAGTTACACACTTTGAGGCATATTGGGCCTCCGTGGTTTGCTAGCTGCATATTTTTATAGACCAATAAAAACTCAAGGGATGATACGGTTTCAAAATCACATGTTTACATTAGCAAAACTATTCATGCGAAGTATGTAAGTCTGGCCTAGAAAATGTCATACCACTCTAGTTTAAAATATTGGAGCCAAACGTGAATATGGTGCACGAGGGTAGGACATTGAATAAGCAGTTATATATATATATATATTTTGACTTTAGAACATCAAGATGAGGCCCTGGTAATATGTTTGTACTCTCTCTCTCTCTCTCTCTCTCTCTCTCTCTGTGTGTGTGTGTGCACACATATGCACACACACACATGCGCACGTATGCGCGCGTGCACACACAGACAGACAGACAGACAGAAAAAAAGTAATATTTTATGGAATAAAAAGAATAAAACATATGTATGTGTTTTAGAGAAGCTGGAATTGAAAAGAACTGGAAAAATGACAAGATTTTGGCCATATTGAAAAACCTGGCATTCTTATAAAAACCATGTTGGAGGATAAAGTCAAAAACAGGAAAACAACCGGCTGATACTTGACGTGATACTTACAGTGTACAACATGACAGAAACTATTTTACCATTTGTGAATCCAGCTCCATATTCATGATATCCTCAGGCTTTTGTAGACAGCAACCCTGACATGAAGTGGTGTCCATATCCAGCCTGTGGCCGAGCTGTCAAACTTCCAGATCTTGATCTTGGGTCAAACCAGAGCACTAAACGCAGTAAGATTCCTTCTGACACCTCAAGGGGTGTGGATTGTGGTGTCGGCCACTATTTTTGTTGGTAAGCTGGCTCGCAACAAATAATTTAGATCAGTGTTTAGGTAAATTTGCCTGTTTCCTAGTTCTTTCTTCATTTTTGTGAGTATAATGTGACAGACTTATAGAAAATTACTCATTTAGGTTAGGAACAATTTTTCTTAGAAATTAGTCTCATCACCCCCCCCCCCCCCCCCCCACCCCCCCCACGATTCCCCCATGCCCTTTCCATCTCTGTTTCTGTCTGTCTCTCTCTATTTTTTTCCACCCTTCCCCCTTTTTTTGCTTTTGAATACGCCAAATTATGAATAGTATGTAAGCTATAAAGTTTCTAAAGGTATCATTTAGTGGCAGCATTTCACAGTTATATAATTAGCTTATAGAGCAGACTGCTAGGTGTCATTTGTGCAGAGCAGATAAAAATGGTCATTCTACTGAAGTGTACAAAGGAGCAGCAGCACAGTATTGTGGTTTCTTTTTCCTATAGGACATCCTGCAAAGAACAGTCATATGCAAACTTTAACTATGCTTCATAAGTTGTGTTTATTGTGACAAGAAATATATAAGTTAGTAAATTCTCTAAAAATATTTTGATGAAGACCAACATCATCATTCCTTTGAGATTGTGACAAAAAGAAATATTTGTGCTCCAAATATCTGTATTTAGTTTGCTTTCTGACTCATAATTGAACCTAATCATAAAGATATATGTTTGCTTCTGTGTTTGTAGTGTGTTTACTGACTCATAATTGGACCTAATCATAAAGATGTCTGACTAATGTTTACTTGTGTGTATCACAACAGGGAGTGCTTGGAGGAGTCCCATGAACCATGTAGCTGTGAAAACTGGAGCAGGTGGTTTCAGAAGATTAATGAAGTCAAACCAGAAACGTGTATGTTTCCATGTAGCTGGTCGTTTCATGTATACTTTTGTATATTATTTCATGTAGTCTGATGTATTTTTGGTGTCAGTGCAATTGCTGCATGTGTTCTTGCTACTTTGACAGAAAGTGAAATTCTCATTGTATTAACTGTATATGACATTGGAAATATTCACTCACTTAAAGGAAAAAGCCCAACAGATGGGGCTGGTTGTCAACCAAGATAAGACAGAATATATGGTAATTTCAAGAGACGGAATGGCTAAAAACTCTGGCCACATACAAATAGATAATATGACCATTAAAAGAACAGAAACATACAAATACCTGGGTACAATCTTCAACTGCTCCAACATCATAAGGGAAGAAATACAAACTAGAATCAACTCTGGAAATAAGATATACTATGCACTACAACATCTACTAAAATCAAAGGCGCTATCTCGTAACACCAAAATCACAATATACAAAACACTGATCAGACCAGTTGTGCTGTATGGCTCTGAAACCTGGAGTACAACGAAAGGAGACGAAGCCTTGTTACAAACCTTTGAGAAAAAAATTTTAAGACGCATCTTTGGACCCATTAGGGATACACAAAGTGGAGAGTGGAAAAGAAAAAGTAACAAAGACATTTATGATCTGTTTAAGTCCCCGCTAATCACTGGTATCATGAAGGCTAATAGACTACAATGGCTGGGGCATATAGAAAGAATGGACGACAATAGGCAAACAAAATTCGCTTACACTCAGGAAATAAATGACCGTAGACCCCGAGGTAGACCAAGAAGACGGTGGAGAGATAATACATGTACAGACCTACAAGCACTTGGAATCAACGACTGGCAAGAGAAGGTCCACCAGAGAGACGAATGGAGACGGATTGTATTTGCAGCAAAGAACCTCAATGGCTCGGAAAGCTGAAGAAGAAGAAGAAGAAGATTAACTGTATATGATCGCCCACATTATGCTGACGTGAGTGCTGTCAGACCAGGGTTCATTGTCAGCTCTTGATGTTTGCTACAAGAGGAAAAAAAAACTGTCCACCTAATCCACCATGCACTCAGGAAGCAAAATGCGATGGTCCTAACATGCAGGTTCCTGTATTCGACTTGTTATTATTGTATTTTTTTTTTATATGATCGCCTATGCTTATTATCATGCCATAAGATGATAATGGTAAATTAGTTTGTGTATGCTTGGATGATTGAAGAGGAGTTGATCACCACCAAGCAGACCTATTATCCACTGAAAGTTTACAGTTATTAGTCTAGAGTATAACAATATACCTAAGACTATACAGACTGTCTGTGGTTATGAAATCGTGAAGTTGTTTGCAGAAATGTCTGTAAGTGCTTGAGAGGAATAATTGATATTATCTTGGCAGTATCCATCCATCACTGTGCTTTATCAGTAAGCATGGGCAGGTCATGATTCACCATTTTACTCGATCACCAAAGTAGTGGATTAGTTCAATGTTCTTGTCTCGACCTTGCCACGTGGTCAAGCCATCCAGGTATTTACTTCTCTGTCTTCCCCTTGTTATTTTTCCCTCGATCTTGCCAGTTGTCACCAAGTTCTCTAATTTATTTCTTTTCATAACATGTCCAAAAATTTTTGACTGTCTACGTCTAATTTCTCTAATCAGTTTACGATTTTCATTTGTTGTTTGTAGGACTTGGTCGTTGATTTTTCTGTCTGTCCATAGGTATTCTTTGCATTCTCCTCAGAAACTACATTTCCACAGCCACCAGATGCTTTTTCAGCACGACTGCTCATTGTCCACGCTTCACATCCATACAAAAGTAGAGGCTCTATGTAGCATCCTCAACACTCTTTTTCTCGTAGCAAATGACCTTTTTATTTGTCAGTATGTTTTTCATCTTGCAAAAGGCTACCTTCGCCTTGGTGATTCTTGTTCGAATCTAATCAAGGCATCTCCCATCAGATGTTATGACTGTTCTGAGATAACTGTACCAATTCACTTGACTTCTAATGAAAGCCAACAATCTGTGATAGAAATTGATACTACTGCCCCATTATTGTGTGTCTTGGGAGTATTGTTGGTAAAATCTTGAACCATTATCTTCCAGGATATTAGCTGAACAGTAAAATTACTGAGTTAGCGGATTATGTCAGTTGTCTGTCAAAGGAAGTTGTTACCTTAACTCTTTCTACCCCAAGCAGTGTTATAGCAATGCATGTATTTGTTTATGATAGGGTTAAATAATGGTGCGGGATAGGAGTTTACATTATTTAAATCAATATTGGGATAGAGCTGGTTACTGACTGGGACAGGAGTTTAGAAAGGTGTGTCATGCATTTATTCATCCAGTGACTTGCTCCATGCAGAACTTGTCCCCCATAATTGCCTATTGAAATGTCTCTCTATCAAAGGTCACATGTCCTGCCTCTGTTGCTGTCGAGTGCCAATGATCTGTCATATAATGAATCTATCCACAATGTGGTCTTCCTCTTCTCTACCTCACTGGCAGACTACCGTCCATAATAATTTTTTCTAGACCTTCATGTTTTGTTTTACATGTCCAAAATATTAAAGTTTCATAAAGTTAGTTTGTCTTAATAACCAGTTTTCTTCAGTGCGGATTTCTTGTTGGAAAGATCTGTCTGTTCCCTTTTCCATCCAATTAATTTGTAATACTGTTCTATAACGAAATTGAGATACATGTGTGTGTTTTAGCTTATTTGTATGGAATAAACAATAAACATACTGTAAGATACTTGATAATGATGTACAGAAGTGAATCATGGACAAATAGCAGACTAGGGAGGACTTATGTGGAAGCTGCAGAGGTTTGGTTTTATAGAAAGACGTCCTGGATGGATAACAAGCATAATGAAGATATCTTGCAAAACATTAACTCACAAAGAGAACTAGTTACTCGCATCAGAAGAAGATAGTCCACATTTTTTGGGCATCATGAGAATATAGACTACAATAATAATAATAGTAATAGACTACAATGGCTGGGGCATATAGAAAAATGGAAGATAATAGGGAAACAAAACTCGCTTACACTCAGGAAATAAATGACCGTAGACCCCGAGGTAGACCAAGAAGGCGGTGGAGAGATAATACATATACAGACCTACAAGCACTTGGAATCAACGACTGGCAAGAGAAGGTCCACCAGAGAGACGAACAGAGACGGATTGTATCTGCAGCAAAGAACCTCAATGGCTCGGAACGCTGAAGAAGAAGAAGAAGAAGAAGATCATGAGAAGGGAATAGCTGGAATTAGTTAGTTAATCGACAGTTCATCCTCATTGCATAACGAACCATTTAATCCATAAGTGCTCGGATCTCCTCCTCAGTACATGCCGTAGCGTGTAGTGGCTCACAAAACCAGTTCTGTGTTGGTTTATCAATCTTCTTTGGCTTCCTGCGTAGTGTTCTTGTTTGGCCCCTCTTTTAACTTGCTGTTCTTGCAGTTTGACCATGGTTGTAGATTCACAGTCATCAATTAGTTCTCACAAATGACTTACTTCTCATAGAGCATTCATTATATCAGCCTGGTCCATGGCTCATCCGCTCTCCACAGTACCTCCACCTGCAAGCTGGAGTACTTCGTGATAAAGCGAAAGTTCGAGAGAAAGGGGAAGACCGAGAGCAAAGATGCTGGACAGTTTGGTATCATGGCATGGAGGAATATTACTTTTAGAAATAACTTGCAGTACATGAGACAGCAGATTGTGGCCTGACATGATGACCAGTGCCATCATGGCATTGACTATAAGAAGAAGGGTTGCTTGATACAGAATGACCAACAATAACATGACGAGAGACCACCAATACTGCTACTATAGCTTTGTCTTGTGTTTCCTATCAGTGGACGGCACAGAGCAGGAGACTGAGTTAGCTGCTAACTGTCTTTGGTTGGTCACTAACTCAAAGCCCTGCCCCAACTGTAAGTCGCCCATACAGAAAAATGAAGGTTGTAACCACATGAAGTGCAGTAAGGTGAGCATGCTGCCATTATTCTGTCAGTGTTTGTGTGCATATTGTGTTGATAATGTTTGTTTTATTGGTATTTGTCTGGCATTGTTAAACATAGTTTTATGTTTGTTTGTTCTTTTCTGTATTTATGTTTGTTATCTAAAGTTAGCCACATATTAGCAAAGGGGTAAAGTTATGAGAATTGACTTCATTGCACCAGGTTCTGGCCCATATGGCTGAGACTACTTTTTTCAGAGTGGCCTGCTGAAAGCCAGTACACAGGGCTCGTACTCCTCCCCAGGGGTCTCCCAAAAAATTGCACTCATGACACGAGTGACGGAGTCCGAAGATGATCCCACGTCTTTTTAGTGTGAAGCTGGTGGCTTGACTACTTCACCAGTCATGTAGCTGGTTCTTTGCAGTGTCACTCTCATCATGGTCTGCTGAAAAGTCTCTTGATCACTCGCCAGTTCACCTGCCTCATTCCACTAATTAGTTAGTTGCATATCCTTTACAGGACGTAGCAGTCAACCCCAGCATTTTTTGGCTGGCTGTTTGTGATTCCTGGGCAAGTTTACATTCAGTAGTTTGTCATTGCTTTCTGAATGACCGGCACCCATATCATAAAAAAACGCAAGGCAGTCTGCTGCCAAATCGCCCACAGCTGTGTTTCAAACACAGTATGCAGGATTATGAACTGCGTCTGTAACTCCTTCGCCACGGAGCCAGTCAGAATTCTGTTGATTGTGTCTAGAACAATTGTTCTGTATCTCACTCAGTGCAAGTCTGATTTCTGTTCGGTGTGTCTAGAATAGCTGTTCTGTATCTCCCTCAGTGCAAGTCTGATTTCTGTTTGGTGTGTCTAGAATAGCTGTTCTGTATCTCCCTCAGTGCAAGTACGACTTTTGTTGGGTGTGTCTAGAACAGTGGAAACGTCACAACAGCGCCACTGGAGGCTACTTCAAGTGTAATCGATATGAAGTTTTGAAAAAAGTTGAGGAGCAAAGTGCCCAGATGGTATCAGAGGTATGTCATTTTTGTAACTTTTAAAATATGCAATAAACATTTGTTGGAGTATGTAAGAAAGCACCTGTGCATAACATGCAAACAGACACATTAGATCATTGACATGATAGATGCAGTGAGGCATATTAGGTCATTGACATGATAGATGCAGCAAGGCACATTAGGTCATTGACATGATAGATGCAGCAAGACACATTAGGTCATTGACATGATAGATGCAGCAAGACACATTAGGTCATTGACATGATAGATGCAGTGAGGCACATTAGGTCATTGACATGATAGATGCAGCAAGACACATTAGGTCATTGACATGATAGATGCAGTGAGACACATTAGGTCATTGACATGATAGATGCAGTGAGGCACATTAGGTCATTGAAATGATAGATGCAGCAAGACACATTAGGTCATTGACATGATAGATGCAGCAAGACACATTAGGTCATTGACATGATAGATGCAGTGAGGCACATTAGGTCATTGACATGATAGATGCAGCAAGACACATTAGGTCATTGACATGATAGATGCAGCGAGACACATTAGGTCATTGACATGATAGATGCAGCAAGGCACATTAGGTCATTGACATGATAGATGCAGCAAGACACATTAGGTCATTGACATGATAGATGCAGCAAGACACATTAGGTCATTGACATGATAGATGCAGTGAGGCACATTAGGTCATTGACATGATAGATGCAGCAAGACACATTAGGTCATTGACATGATAGATGCAGCGAGACACATTAGGTCATTGACATGATAGATGCAGTGAGGCACATTAGGTCATTGAAATGATAGATGCAGCAAGACACATTAGGTCATTGACATGATAGATGCAGCGAGACACATTAGGTCATTGACATGATAGATGCAGCAAGACACATTAGGTCATTGACATGATAGATGCAGTGAGGCACATTAGGTCATTGACATGATAGATGCAGCAAGACACATTAGGTCATTGACATGATAGATGCAGCGTGACACATTAGGTCATTGAGATGATAGATGCAGCAAGGCACATTAGGTCATTGACATGATAGATGCAGCAAGACACATTAGGTCATTGACTTGATAGATGCAGCAAGACACATTAGGTCATTGACATGATAGATGCAGTGAGGCACATTAGGTCATTGACATGATAGATGCAGCAAGACACATTAGGTCATTGACATGATAGATGCAGCGAGACACATTAGGTCATTGACATGATAGATGCAGTGAGGCACATTAGGTCATTGAAATGATAGATGCAGCAAGACACATTAGGTCATTGACATGATAGATGCAGCAAGACACATTTGGTCATTGACATGATAGATGCAGTGAGGCACATTAGGTCATTGACATGATAGATGCAGCAAGACACATTAGGTCATTGACATGATAGATGCAGCGAGACACATTAGGTCATTGACATGATAGATGCAGTGAGGCACATTAGGTCATTGACATGATAGATGCAGCAAGACACATTAGGTCATTGACATGATAGATGCAGCAAGACACATTAGGTCATTAACATGATAGATGCAGCGAGACACATTAGGTCATTGACATTATAGATGCAGCAGGGCACATTAGGTCATTGACTTGATAGATGCAGCGAGACACATTAAGTCATTGACATGATAGATGCAGCAAGACACATTAGGTCATTGACATTATAGATGCAACAGGGCACATTAGGTCATTGACTTGATAGATGCAGCGAGACACATTAAGTCATTGACATGATAGATGCAGCGAGACACATTAGGTCATTGACTTGATAGATGCAGCAAGGCACATTAGGTCATTGACATGATAGATGCAGCAAGACACATTAGGTCATTGACATGATAGATGCAGCAAGGCACATTAGGTCATTGACATGATAGATGCAGTGAGGCACATTAGGTCATTGGCATGATAGATGCAGCGAGACAATTAAGTCATTGACATGATAGATGCAGCGAGACACATTAGGTCATTGACATGATAGATGCAGCAAGACACATTAGGTCATTGACATGATAGATGCAGCAAGGCACATTAGGTCATTGACATGATAGATGCAACAAGACACATTAGGTCATTGACATGATAGATGCAGCAAGGCACATTAGGTCATTGACATGATAGATGCAGCGAGGCACATTAGGTCATTGGCATGATAGATGCAGCGAGACACATTATGTCATTGACATGATAGATGCAGCAAGGCACATTAGGTCATTGACATGATAGATGCAGTGAGGCACATTAGGTCATTGACATGATAGATGCAGTGAGGCACATTAGGTCATTGACATTATAGATGCAGCGAGGCACATTAGGTCATTGACATGATAGATGCAGCGAGACACATTAGGTCATTGACAGGATAGATGCAGCAAGGCACATTAGATCATTGACATGATAGATGCAGCAAGGAATATTAGGTCATTGACATGATAGATGCA
Source organism: Cepaea nemoralis (assembly GCA_014155875.1). NCBI lineage: Eukaryota > Metazoa > Mollusca > Gastropoda > Stylommatophora > Helicidae > Cepaea > Cepaea nemoralis. The sequence continues at coordinate 127,756 of JACEFZ010015801.1, forward strand.
GTGAGGCACATTAGGTCATTGACATGATAGATGCAGCAAGACACATTAGGTCATTGACATGATAGATGCAGCAAGACACATTAGGTCATTAACATGAAAGATGCAGCGAGACACATTAGGTCATTGACATTATAGATGCAGCAGGGCACATTAGGTCATTGACTTGATAGATGCAGCGAGACACATTAAGTCATTTACATGATAGATGCAGCAAGACACATTAGGTCATTGACATGATAGATGCAGCAAGGCACATTAGGTCATTGACATTATAGATGCAACAAGACACATTAGGTCATTGACATGATAGATGCAGCAAGGCACATTAGGTCATTGACATGATAGATGCAGCGAGGCACATTAGGTCATTGGCATGATAGATGCAGCGAGACACATTATGTCATTGACATGATAGATGCAGCAAGGCACATTAGGTCATTGACATGATAGATGCAGCGAGGCACATTAGGTCATTGACATGATAGATGCAGTGAGGCACATTAGGTCATTGACATTATAGATGCAGCGAGGCACATTAGGTCATTGACATGATAGATGCAGCGAGACACATTAGGTCATTGACAGGATAGATGCAGCAAGGCACATTAGATCATTGACATGATAGATGCAGCAAGGAATATTAGGTCATTGACATGATGGATGCAGCGAGGCACATTAGGTCATTGACATGATAGATGCAGCAAGACATATTAGGTCATTGACATTATAGATGCAGCAGGGCACATTAGGTCATTGACTTGATAGATGCAGCGAGACACATTAAGTCATTTACATGATAGATGCAGCAAGACACATTAGGTCATTGACATTATAGATGCAGCAGGGCACATTAGGTCATTGACTTGATAGATGCAGCGAGACACATTAAGTCATTGACATGATAGATGCAGCGAGACACATTAGGTCATTGACATGATAGATGCAGCAAGGCACATTAGGTCATTGACATGATAGATGCAGCAAGACACATTAGGTCATTGACATGATAGATGCAGCAAGGCACATTAGGTCATTGACATGATAGATGCAGCGAGGCACATTAGGTCTTGGCATGATAGATGCAGCGAGACAATTAAGTCATTGACATGATAGATGCAGTGAGACACATTAGGTCATTGACATGATAGATGCAGCAAGACACATTAGGTCATTGACATGATAGATGCAGCAAGGCACATTAGGTATTTGACATGATAGATGCAGCAAGGCACATTAGGTCATTGACATGATAGATGCAGCAAGGCACATTAGGTCATTGACATGATAGATGCAGTGAGGCACATTAGGTCATTGGCATGATAGATGCAGCGAGACACATTAGGTCATTGACATGATAGATGCAGCGAGACACATTAGGTCATTGACATGATAGATGCAGTGAGGCACATTAGGTCATTGACATGATAGATGCAGCAAGGCACATTAGGTCATTGACATGCTAGATGCAGCAAGACACATTAGGTCATTGACATGATAGATGCAGCAAGGCACATTAGGTCATTGACATGATAGATGCAGCGAGGCACATTAGGTCATTGGCATGATAGATGCAGCGAGACACATTATGTCATTGACATGATAGATGCAGCAAGGCACATTAGGTCATTGACATGATAGATGCAGCGAGGCACATTAGGTCATTGACATGATAGATGCAGTGAGGCACATTAGGTCATTGACATTATAGATGTAGCGAGGCACATTAGGTCATTGACATGATAGATGCAGCGAGACACATTAGGTCATTGACATGATAGATGCAGCAAGGCACATTAGATCAATGACATGATAGATGCAGCAAGGCATAGGTCATTGACATGATGGATGCAGCGAGGCACATTAGGTCATTGACATGATAGATGCAGCAAGACATATTAGGTCATTGACATGATAGATGCAGCAAGACACATTAGGTCATTGACATGATAGATGCAGCAAGCCACATTAGGTCAGTGACATGATAGATGCAGCGAGGCACATTAGGTCAATGGCCAGGTAGCACCAATATTACAGAATAGACACCTGTGTGTAGATATACAATTAGCATTGTGCAACAGTCTTGCTGCCAACATTATGCTGCCAGGACCCTAGCTGGCTATACAGTTTCTGTGAAGAATATTTCATGAGACAAAAAGAGGCAAGATCAGCAATGGTCATCATCATCATCATCTTCCACTTCTGCCGTCAAGCGTCATGGGGAGGAATAATTTGCGTTCCAGCGCCTGGTGGGCAGCACTGGATAGTGTCATTCTGTGTGGTAGTACAGTGTCTCTGATGTCGTCAATCAGAAAACAAGTTGGCGCAATGTCAGCAATATTTGATGGACATTCAGCAAGTCGGATGTTTTGGTCTTGAAGATGAGTTCAAGAATGACCATCATTGCAGTCAAGTCATTTCCAATCATGCTCTGTTCCCTTTTTCAGTAGCCAGTGAGGAGTCCCAATGCTGACGATATCAATGGTAGCCCGAATAAACATCTGCCTCCGTTTTCTCTTCTGTGTTGAGTATCACCCAGAATCACTGCTTAATGCCTGCTGAATCAATCTCTGCAGACATGGGTCCTTTGTTTAGCTATCCCACTCTGTGCCACATCAGACTTGTTAAGTAGCTTGCCGGGTGTAATCTTCAGACTTCTTCCCCAAAACAGCATTGACATTTGTACGTAGCAGAAACAGAAGAAGAGGCAGACTGTTATGATCTATTTATGAATAAGGTTTATGTCTGTATGTCTGATAGGGTAGTAGTAGTATTCATGACAAAGTCTATGTGGCATTGATCATGCATGAACCATGGAAATTGTTGTGATCAGCCGAATGAAGTACTGGGTTCATGATCACTCATGGACCACACATGAAATCACATGCCTCAGAATGGCAATGTCCTGTCTGAGAACATATAATGACCCCCAAGAGTGTGGAGGTCCTGCTTCAATATTTCATATGTAAATTTATGTAGAAATAGTAGTTAGGATAGGAAATAGATTTGATCAGTTGTGTGATGCTACACGATGTTGATTAACATAAATTTGATTATGATAATACCATCATCATTCCGTGATCATTTGAGTGAATGGCATCATGTTCACATGTTCACATGCCTTGATCTCAAGCAAAGTTCATACACGTGCTACTACTTTTGTGCTGATGCCAAGGTTGCAGGTTCAACCCCTAGACCGGCCAGTTGGACTAAAATGTTGACTTCTCATCCTTGACTTGGGGACGTAAATTACAAGTACCTCAGAAGTCAGAGTGGGTTCGCCTGATGGCGAGGGATACTGGTAATAGGGAAAGCTAATCCATATGCAACAATCAGTCCAGTGCACTAGAAGTTGTAGTACATGTATGGACTACGCTTGAGTTCAAAGCAAGCAAACTCAAAAACTAAAAAAAAAAGATGACAGCTATATTTTGTTAACCTACTTGTCACAGAATAGGCCAGAGTTGTTTCTGTATATGTATATCTATTATATGCGTGCATGTAGGGTATTCATTGATCAGGTTTATTTCCCTGTCAGTAATCTTACAGTTATTGGTTCTTATTTCTGGCATTGTCCACAACCCAGAACATGAGTTAATCATACTTTTAGTTCAAGTTTTATTTGACATTGATTATCTGTTTGTGGACTTGTGTCAAGGCTGAGGTCAAGAACAGGAACATGCAGGAGCTGAACCGGTTTGTCCACTACTATACCAGGTTCAAAAACCATGAGAACAGTTACAAGGTATTCAAACACTCCTATGTCCATGTTTTGTACGATTTGTGCTGAATTGGTCAGCTTTAAAACAACCCAGTAACAAAAACAGAGTGGATGTTTTGGGGAGAAAGCCTTCATCAGTATACACAAGACAAAAAGACACTGCTATAGACACATTAAGAAACTACAAAAAACATCACCAAGCTTAGGTCATGGAGATATCTAAATCCTAGGGTCAGAAATCACATTGTGCTCCATAGGTCAGCTGACAGAAAGGGATACAGTGATTGAAAGAGAGTAAATGCTGTGTTATTGTAATTAAGGGACAGTAAATGCAGCTTTAGTGTCATTGAGGGACAGTAATTGCGGCATTAATGTCATTGAGAGACAGTAAATGTTGCATTATTGTGATTGAGGGACAGTAATTGCTGCTTTATTGTGATTGAGGGACAGTAAATGCTGCATTATTGTGATTGAGGGACAGTAATTGCTGCTTTATTGTGATTGAGGGACAGTAAATGCTGCTTTATTGTGATTTAGGGACAGTAATGCTGAATTATTGTAATTGAGGGACAGTGAATGTCACTTTATTGTGATAGAGAGACAGAAAATGTTGTTTTATTGTGATTGAGGGACAGTGAATGTTGCTTTATTGCGATTGAGAGACAATAAATGTTGCTTTATTGTAATTGAGAGACAGTGAATGTCACTTTATTGTAATAGAGAGACAGAAAAGTTGTTTTATTGCGATTGAGGGACAGTGAATGTTGCTTTATTGCGATTGAGAGACAGTAAATGTTGCTTTATTGTAATTGAGAGACAGTGAATGTCACTTTATTGTGATAGAGAGACCGAAAATGTTGTTTTATTGCGATTGAGGGACAGTGAATGTTGCTTTATTGTGATTGAGAGACAGTAAATGTTGCTTTATTGTAATTGAGAGACAGTGAATGTTGCTTTATTGTGATTCAGGGACAGTAATTGCTGTATTATTGTGACTGAGGGACAGTAATGCTGCATTATTGTGATTTAGGGACAGTAAATTCTGCATTTTTGTGATTGAGGGACAGTAAATGCTGCATTATTGTGATTGAGGGACAGTAATGCTGATTTAGTGTCATTGAGGGGCAGTAAATGTTGCTTTAGTGCCATTGAGGGACAGTGATTGCTGCTTTAGTGTCATTGAGGGACAGTAAATGCTGGTTTAGTATCATGGAGGGACAGTAAATGCTGGTTTAGTTGATGTTTTGAAGGAGGAAGTCAAATAACTCCCATTGCACCAGACATGAAGGAAATGTCAAATGAAGACTGGTGCAGGTTCTTTAAGAAGAGAGACAATGTGAATATTTATAGAAAAAAGCATTATGGCTTATCAGACTGAGAGAACAGACAGATGAATGTAGATCAAGTTAATTCCCACAGTTACATACCAAAAATACTGATTTCAGGTACACATTACCACACTGAACTTCCTTGTTTTATGAAACAAATTAGCATACATTTATATGTGTATGTTAAAATTGGTTTGTTAAAAACCTGACATTTTGCTTGCATTATGATGTTTGTTTTAGTCTGTTGCTGGGTTTACCTCAGTCATCTGATTTACTGTTGATAGTTACAGCTTGTTTACCAAACTGTTTTCATGTTTTCCAAACTGTTTTTGTGTTTTCCAAACAACACAGTTGGAAGAACCATTATTGCAGTCAGTCAAAGACAAGATGATGAAGTTGGCAGAAGCTGTCACAGATAATGGTATGTGGCCCTGTCTTCCTCTCTGTCATTCAGTGTGATAAAATAGAAGAAATTGGGGAAGTTTGAGAAATCCTATAGTGAAATAGCAAACACAGTTGCATACTCTAATTAAAAATGTATAGGATCCTTTTACATGTCTCGTGGCTTATTGGGTATGAAAGAACATACAAACTTTACTTTCAAAGCATTAAGAATTAGGCACGCAGGCCCGTCTAACATTCTTCCCTTTTTTCACTCTATTATTTCATCCATACATCACTTGAGGCTAACAGAGAACAACAAATGGTGCTGGCCCAATAATTCTAGAGACCAGTCAGCACTCAGTAGGTCATAGGTCCTCCATGAATCTCGAGCAGAATTTTAGGATGTAGTAAATTTCCTACCAGTTTGCTAGACCAGTTGTAAATTCCTTACCTACTTAACCCTTGTATATTTGCTAAGCGGAGTAAACTTTGAGGGCAAGTATCAGTGTCAGTCGGTCAGTCCTTCCTGGCACAGCTCAAAGCTTGCCAGTAGGCTACCAGTGGATGTGACATGGTGGTAGTAGCAAATATATACCTCTTTTGGCTAAAACTCTTAAAGTAAAAAGGATCGATAGGCCACGCTTTCACGGTCTGTGTTCGTACTGAAAATCAAAATCAAGCAATCTTTTGCCCTTTTTCTCTATGCATGGTTTCCGTCCTTGCTGAGCTCACTTTAGGAAGAAACATGAAATATATGAAAGGGTGTTTTGTGTATTTCATTTGAAAGGATTCATTATGCTACTTCATATATGTAGAACTTTTCTCTGTAGTATGCCCCTGACAAGATATGGTGAAATATGGCGGGCAATTGATTGTATAATATATTGTTTTTGTCTTCATTATTGAAATTCATAACTGGAAAACATTGTTTTAAATACTGTTTCTTGTAGCATGTGTTCATTGTATTGAGTTTTAGCACACCCGATTGTATTTTATTGAGTTCTAGCACACCCGATTGTGTTGTATTGTGTTTTAGCACACCAATTGTAGTTTCCCTTGTTTGCTTTCAGCCACCGCACATGCAGAGACCAGATTTGTGGAAGATGCTGTGCAACAGTTGCTCAAGGCCAGGCGCGTCTTGAAGTGTTCATACGTGTATGGCTTCTATCTTGATGGACCGGGCTACAAGAAGATTGTGTTTGAGTTTATGCAGGTAGCACATTTTAATCATCGGGGCCACATCTTCAGGGGTGGGGAAGAAATATGGAAACACATTGTGCTTGCGCTAAAAAGCCAGATACAGATAGACCTGGAACTGAAGAAGATGGAAAAAATAGAGGAGGGTGATAAAAGCTGATTCTTCAAGATGTCTGAATCATGTTATTGTCTCTATAAAGTCAGTGCAGTGAGTGGTGCCTGTAATATTTCTGATTGAGTCTTCCAGTGATGTTGGCACTATTTTTAAACATACATCAGATATGTTGAGTGTCCTCTGTTGTGACTGACACAGTGTCCATACTTTGCACTGGTAGCAGAGTATTGGTAGAAATATGCTACATGTCATTTGTAATGGTGACACTAAGTTGCTAAGTTATGCCTTTTGACACTTTAGTAAATGCTGCCAACATTGTAGACTCCGAACACATCTCCATCAAATAGTTCTCAGAGCACATCTTCATCAAATGGCTGTCACTGACTCTGCCACAAGCTAATGTGGAGCACCAAAGCAAACCCCGGAGCATATCCTACAAGGCTGCCCTGACTTGGCCAGACAGAGAGAGGAAATCTGGCTCACAGGAGTCACCCTTCAATACAAGCTCTGGGGGACCAGCGAGGCCATCAAGCAAATCAGCCTGTTTGTGACTCAAGCTGGAATAGATGTGTAGCAAATGTTAATTGCTGAAAAAGAAGAAAAAACTTTGATTTATCAGTAATTTAGTAGTTTTATGTTTTTCAAAAATTGTATGTAATGCTGTTGTTACAATTGAATTCTTCATTATTTGAGTTGAGTTCAGTTTAGCTAAGACACAACATCACTGCACTCAGGACATTCCCACATGCTGTCCGTCCCCTCGTTCAACAGCCAGCAAAGAGTCATACTGCTGATGGTTCCAACTGCTATCTGATTGAAAGTTATAGTCTTCCCTTTCAGTTTTGAGATTCGTCCAGAGCCCCTGCCAATTCCCAGTCATACCATTCTCTCCACATATAGGTGCTTAGTCTGTTCCACCACTTTCTCCACCTTGTCCATAGGTAATCTCCCACGAGAGGTGGATAACTGGGTTAGGGAATCCTCAGGAAGACTGATGCATTGTTGTTCACGTCTTGTGAGCCATGGAAAGGGCTTGTCCCTATCCAAGTGAGGTGGGTGTAGACACTTTCTTCCTGCCCTGACCTGGTATGAAAGTATCCTCTCTCTAAGGACTATGTGGCAGGGAGCTTCTTTCCCTCTGCAGGCTGGCTCAGAAACCAGCAGGTTGTGCACATGCAGAAATGGAACTTCACATCCATGGAGAGTCAGATTAGTATGTAACCAGGTCATGATTTAGCACTGCACGCACGGACTGGCTGGGGTTAGACCTGGGCTGGACTTCCGGCCCCCAACATGGAGGATAGGCGGTTGAGCTGTTAAGGCTTCTGGAGTGTTTATGCTTGTGGCTACGGTTTGCTTACACATTTTCCTCATGTAGGACTGGCAGTACATGGTTCCATCGCCATGCTACTGTGTTGAGTCCATGGAGCTACACTGTGAACTGTGAATTTTGTGTGGAGTGCTTTTACATCTGTCCGCAGTTGTTTGTAGCGTGAACTGCATGTTCAGAAAAATAGTAGCCGGCTGGTTGCTGAACTAACTGGGTTGCCTTATGCAGTAATGTGTGGCTGCTGGTTTTCTAGTGATTGCCACTTCCATCGAAGATGAACTGTATTTTTTGTGGCAAACTTTTGTGTTGGCATTCTGGCAGCAGAATTATGCATAGTATACCTGTGCGGGCTATTGGTTTGTCGAGACTCCTGTCTGTTCCACTTTTCACATGGGGCGGTGAGGAGCATTTTGTGTGATATTCACTGGCACAGGAACGGAGCATAATGGGGCAATCCTTTGCCATGAAGTTGGAACCGTAACTTTACTAACTAACTAGGTCTGGGCTGGTGGTGCTTCCTCCACGTGTTGTAGGTGTTTCATTGTCCACAGACTCCAGCCCAGGGCCCATGCGGATGTGGACATATTTGAAGATATCCTACATAACAATGAGACAAAATGTTGGGCCATGATTGCTAGTCTTCCATAATGAATATTGGCCTCAAATACTGACCTCATGTTTTTAAATGATGTTTTTGTGAAGATTTCAGTTGTCTTATTTCTTGTTCAACAGACAGAGCTGGAAGAGTGCACAGAAATTCTATCCCAGATGGTCAATCGGCTGTACCTGCGCACTCCGCGCCGCAAGATCATGGAGCAGGCACACATCGTCCAGCGCAAGAGGCTGGAGTTTATCATGGCTATATCCAAAGGCCTTGTTCCTCCAGAGACACCGCCCAGTGTCAGGAAGTCCAAGATGAAGAGGAAGATCAGTGGCACCGAGACTGAAGATGTGAGTGCCTTTCTGTTTCTGCAGCTCGGTTGTTGCATCATCCATGAATGAAAGACAAGAGCAGACATGGGGCAAATGCATATATGTATTAACATTCATCTTTTTCTTTCTTTTCTGTTTCTGCAGCTCGGTTGTTGCATAATCTGCGAATGAAAGACAAGAGCAGACATGGAGCAGATGCATATATGCATAAACACTCAGCATCTTTTTCTGTCTACTTCCACTGTCTCTTTTGCATCTTTGAACTTAAGGTTAGGAACATCATTCTGGACATGGCCCTTCTGCGAGCTGTGTTTCATGTGGTGTTTGTTGCTTTTGCTGTCCTTTTAATACATTGCTTATGGGTTCTTCTTCTTGCTCTGTTCCCACTCTTGTCTAAATATGCAGGCTGTTTGGGGGTTGTCTGTCACATGACCAAACTATCTAACTCATGATCTTTAATAAAAACCATTGCTAACTGAGTGCCCCGCTCACTGATCTCTGATGTCATTATTTCTGTTATTGTAGTAAAATAAATTTCTGAGAAATATCCAACAGTTGTATGTTATAATTGTTACATAAATTGAAAAGAATGGTCTTAGTCTGAATAACAGAAAAACAGAAATAATGGTAATTGCAATAAATAACTCAAGCAAAAGCAGCATTTCACAAAATGCAAAATATTCTGTGCAATATATCTTTGTCAATCCTGTTGAGAAAAACAAGAGGTTTTTTTATCAGCAATATCGAGCCAATCCTATATATCATGGGCATTTAGCAGACTAATGAGGAGTTAAGTGGTTTTATGGATTGATGAGATCTCCAAGGACGGATACAAGACAATGAAGATATCTTGAAAGATGTTAACTCACAAAGAACCCCTCAATAGCCACTGGACCATTGCTGCGTCTTGCGGAGTTAGTCCTCAACCTCAACTCGTTTGAGTTCAATGGGGACTACTTCGACCAGATCAGCGGTGTGGCCATGGGCACTAAGATGGATCCCAGTTATGCCTGCCTCTTCATGGGCTATCTGGAGCACCAGGTGTGGAGTCAATACACCGGTAGGCTCCCAGAGCTTTACAGGAGGTACATTGATGACTGCTTTGGTGTCTCGGACATGCCCTTGCCTGACCTACAGAACTTCATCGAATTCTTCTCCGACTTCCATCCCAGCATCAAACTTACCTCCACCATTTCTTCGTCGGCCGTTAACTTCTTAGACCTCACAGTCTCTTTAGGTTCCGCTGGTCTATGCACAACGGTTTATTATAAACCAACTGACTCACACTCATTCCTTCTCTATACCTCCTCCCACCCTCCCTCGTGCAAACATTCTATTCCTTTCTCCCAACTGTTACATCTCCGACGGCTTTGTCAGGATAACAACGACTTCCATCAAAAAGTCCACGAAATGCTTGATTTCTTTCGCCTTCGGGGCTATCCTGAGAATGTTCTATCTACAGCTCTTCACCGCTGCCAGTATGTCAGTCGCACTGAGGCTCTATCCTCCAGGCCGAAACCACGAAACAATAGACCTGTCCTCTCACTTACTTACCATCCCCACAATATTGCTGCCAAGAATATCCTCTTGAAACATCTATCCATTCTCCGGGCGGACTCGACCACTCGTGATGTCTTCTCAGAGGCCCCTCTGGTAGCGTATAAGCGGGATCGTAATCTCAGGGATGTGCTGGTCCATAGCAGGCTACCCCAACCTCACCAGTCTCTTCCTGGCACGGTGGCTTGTCTTCGATCGCGTTGCAAGACCTGTCCATACGTACTTCAAACCCAGAGTCTGACATTCCCTAAGACGACCTTCCACATCCGTGATGCATCAGTCGCAACGTCATCTATGCGATTACCTGCACACGTTGCGACATGAGATATGTCGGTGAGACAGGATTACGTCTTGGTGACAGATTTAGACAACATCTTTCTGATATCACCAGCGGCACCCAGAAACCAGTATCCATGCATTTCAACAGTCCTGACCACCATGGCGTAGCCGACATACAGGTCACAGCCATCAAATCATGCGCATCCCACGAACGGGATCGGAAGACATTGGAACACCGTCTCATCTTCCAGTTGGGCACACTCTCCCCTCACGGCCTTAATGTCCAACACAGCTTCATTTAACTCCCTACCCCCCCCCCCCCCCCCCCCCTAGCTTACAGTCCACCCACCATCTAGGTACGTGCTAGGTCCTTTATAGGACATCACAGTAAACTTTCTTGGCAGGTTTACGTTCGGTGTTTTTCCATCGTTTTCTGAACGACCGCCACTCATGCCCCTCTGTGTGGACCAACACTATGTAGTTCTCCGCAGCGGTGTTTCGAGCGCTTAACGAGAATCGCTAATTGTCACCTGCGTCTGCGACATCTTTGCCGGTCTTAATTTTCACTTTTCCGCACACATGGGCGCTTCTCCACCCCACTCCCCTCCCGCTTGACCTTTGACCCGTTTACCATACATCCGGTCTATTAATCCACTGGAGCCCTTCGCGTGTCAGTCTTTCCAAGCAAGGACACAGAATCAGATGAGTACATTTTATCAGTTTAATAGTTTAATATTGTCATAGTGTGTTTCATGTAGGTTTGTGTTGGTTTGTATTTGTTTGTCCTGTGCTGACGAAGGCTTTGGCCGCAACGTCCAATTTGTCTCTTGTAGTCGTGTTTTAGTAAAGCTCACAATCTACTTCTCGTTTTTTTGGGTGATTCTTTCATTAACTCACAAAGAGAACTGGTTACTCACATCAGAGGAAGAGAGTCTACATTCTTTAGACATACTGTGAGAAGGGGAAGGCTGGAGTGTGTTGTGACATTGGGAAAGGGATGAGAGGCAAGGGGAGACTAAGAGACAGGATGCTAGACAGCCTGATATCATGGCATGAAGGAACATGAGTATGAGAAATGATTGCCTGTACAGGAGACAGAAGGCTGTGGACAGACATGATTACCGATGCCACACAGCAGGGACTATAAGATGATTGCCAGTACAGGAGACAGAAGGCTGTGGACAGACATGATCACCGATGCCACACAGCAGGGACTATAAGATGATTGCCAGTACAGGAGACAGAAGGCTGTGGACAGACATGATCACCGATGCCACACAGCAGGGACTATAAGATGATTGCCAGTACAGGAGACAGAAGGCTGTGGACTGACATGATCACCGATGCCACACAGCAGGGACTATAAGATGATTGCCAGTACAGGAGACAGAAGGCTGTGGACAGACATGATCACAGATACCACACAGCAGGGACTATAAGATGATTGCCAGTACAGGAGACAGAAGGCTGTGGACAGACATGATCACAGATACCACACGACATGGACTATATAAGATATGACATCCAACAGATTAAGATAGGAAAGATTTTCCAAGAGATGGAAAAAGACACACGGCATGGACTATATAAGGTATGACATCCAACAGATTAAGATAGGAAAGATTTTCCAAATGATGGAAAAAGGAACAACCCCGATGGACAAATCCTGCTAAGGGCTACGTCCTGAGCCGCATGGAGCAGTCACTGACAGATTGAGAAGCACAATAGAAACCGCACCAGCTGATGTCACAGGCATGAAATCTACGACACGAGAAAACAGAATTTAAACAACGCAAAAGGAAAGAATGTACAACCACAAAACTGGTACCTCAATTATAACCAACGCTGCATAAGGCAGGTTGAATGAGGTCGAAGGAAAATTTTTTTTCTCAAACGAATGGACGAACAGATTAAGATGGTTTGGTCATATTATAAGAATGGATACAGACATGGAAATAAAGAAGGCATACCTCGAGCAAATGCAAGATACAAACCATAAATGGGTGTCTATGAAGAAGATAGAAAGATAATGTAGAAACAGGTATGGATGAACTAAATGTCATAGACTGGAGTGACATCATCATCAAGAATGGAAAGAAATGGAAAAATGCTGTGCTTAAAGCAGAGAACCTATAATCGGCTTGGGAAGCTGAAGAAAAGAAACAAGAATCTGTGTATTGGTTCTCACTTAAATCTTGTACAGGTTTTAGTATTTTTTGTTGTTGCTTTTTTTCTGATGTTGTCTTTAACCTTCTCATTCTGCATCTGTCACCCTTCCTCCATTATTGTATTGTGTGTATAGGAAGATTTATTAAATTATTTACTTACATTATTTAAAGTACTTGTTTCCCTAATGTAATATTTCTTTAATGTATTGTTTGTTTTTTAATGTAATGTTTCCCTAATGTAATGTTTCCTTAATGTAATGAAATTGTAACCAATACTTTGTGTATCTTAGGAGGATTTGCGTAAAGCAATTGTAGCATCTATTCAGGAAGTTGATCCTGCTAACCCATGGATCAAGGATGCATCCGGTCGGCACACAAACGTGATGGCACTGTTGGAGTGGCCCTCGGATGAAAGTGAACAGAGTGAGGGGGAGTCAGAGTTGAGAGCAGCCAGGGAGAGTATAGGTAAGTTTGTGCTGCGAAGATCCCAGTTCATGTCACGGGTGACAGTTGCTTGATGGCATTGACTGCTGTAGTTCTGAGACGTGTTAGATGTCTATGAAGAAGTTAGAGAGACAGTGTAGAATCATAACTGGAGGAGATGGATATTGTGGACTAGGGTTACATCATCAGATATAGACAAAAATGTATATGCTAGATATATTTTAGGTCATGGCACGGAGAAGTGGGATCCTCATTGCCTTGCCTTCCCAAGGTTGTAAGGAGTTCCTTGTACCCAGTTTAGGAGTCTTGGTCAACCCTGTAGCTATAAGGCAGTGGTTCTCAACCTTTTTTGGCCCGTGCCCCCTTCACTGTATTTTCAGAACGTCATTCCCTCCCTTTTGTATTTCCTATCTAAAAATCCCCCCACCCCTACATAGTATACGTAAAAATGGAAGATAAATTTAATAGCATATACTAAAACAAGTCTAGACATCCACATAAAACATGATTTGTAGGTCTACTTACTTTATAAAATGAATTTTAGAAGGATGAGACGTACATAACTGTAAAGGGAAAAACAATATCAAGTAATCGGTTCTTGTATTAACGTGATCTTGAAATGGTCTTCATTCCCCCCCCCCCCCCCCCCCCCCCCTGGAAACCCTAAAATTCCCCCCTGGGGGGGGGGGGGGAATTCCCCACCAGTTGAGAACCAGTGCTATAAGGTCTGGATGTAATCTAGCCAGCTCAGGGGCATGAACTCTAACCTACTGTCTTGGTAAACAAGCAGCTGTGAAATCACATGCTCCTGAAGGTCACATCATGTTATGTGTTGTGTATATCTTGTGCACGTGATAAGTGACCCTTGCCTTTTCTTCCAGGAACCATGACTGTTCTTTCTATGTGATTGTAATGTTAATATGGCCACAGTCTTTCAGTTTTCTAGATATGAGGCTGTCTATGAACCAGTTGATTTTGATGGTCAGATCTGGTAAAATGCCAGTGTGGTTTGTCTTCTTGGTCTTCAGTGTTTCCCTATTGTCTTCTTGATGGCTACTTTCTTTAAATATATTGAGGTTGGTGTCTGAAGATGGACATTTATGAAGGATAAGTATACTTTAAAACAAAAATTAGTTGCTTATCTTTTACAGGACATCGCAGTCAACTCCAGCATATTTTGGCTGTTTGTGATTTCTAGGCAAGTTTATGTTCAGTAGTTTGCCATTGCTTTCTGAATGATCAACACACATACCATTGTATGAAAAATAACACAAGGCAGTCTGCTGCCAAATTGTCCGCAGTTGTGTTTCGAGTGTGGTATTCGGATTTACGAAGTGCGCCGGTAACCCCTTCATCACAGCATGTTATAATTGAAGCATTTAATGTGTACTATGTCATTGAATATATGAAAGTGTGTCCCTATGTTTCTTTAAGACCGTATGATCTTCTACAGGCAAATGTCACAGATCAGGCTGCAACAAGGTGCGGGTCAAAAATCCGCGGACCAATGAACAGCATGACTACTGCAGTCGCTGGTGTATGCAAGTGGACAAGGAAGATCAGAACAGGAAGGAAGCAGAAGGTAATCACGGTACTTGAACACACTAAAAACACTGGCACCTTGCCGTCTTGACACACGATAGTTTGTTACATTGTGCTTCAAACAGGCATACTAACTACAACTCATGGCAATAGCGAATGTGACTGATCAGGCCAATTTGCACTGTAAATGTTCGTCCACAATGGATGCATGGGAACACATGGTCATTTCCACCATAATGCACCAACTTACATCTCATACGCTCAGGGTTTGACCTATCAGGGTTTGAACACATTGATTTACTTAAAGATGTCAGTGGAGAACAACTGGAACATGTGAACACATTGATTCACTTAAAGATGTCAGTGGAGAACAACTGGAACATGTGAACACATTGATTCACTTAAAGATGTCGGTGGAGAACAACTGGAACATGTGAACACATTGATCCACATAAGTAAGCCGATTTTGAACAACTAGAAAATGTGAACACATTGACCCACATTAGTAAGCCAGTTTAGAACATCTAGAACATGTGAACACATTGATCCACATAAGTAAGCCAGCTTAGAACATCTAGAACATCTGAACAAATGGACCTACTTAAGTAAGCCAGTTTAGAACATCTGAACACATTACTCCACATAAGTAAGCCAAGTTAGAACAACTAGAACATGTGAACACATTGATCCACATAATTAAGCCAATTTAAATCAACTAGAACAGTGGTTCTCAACCTTTTTTGGCCCATGCCCCCCTTTACCATATGTTCAGAACTTCACCCCCCCCCTTCAAATTTCTTCCCTATAAATCTCTTCCCCCCCCCCCCCCCCCCCCCCCCCCCCCCTACACAGTATACATAAAAATGGAAGCTAAATTTAATAATACATTCTAGAACAAGTCTAGACATTTACATAAAACGTGATTTGCGGGTCTGCTTACATTATAAAATGAATTTCATTAAGGGGAGAAGTACAGAACCTTAAAATTTAGAGGGAAAAACAATATCAAGTCACTGGTTCTTGTATTAATGTGATCTTGAAATAATCTTAATTCCCCCCCTGAAAACTCTAAACTTCCAACCACTGAACTAGAACATGTTTACTTTGTTTTCATTTGTTGATCAACTTTAAGATTTCTTCAATCATCCTTCTTTTCTTAGCTTTTTAGCTTCTCTTCGGTAATATTTCTTTGATTGTTTGATGAATGGAGTCCCTTAACATTTCCCATTGTTCATTTATACTTTGTATTTTAGCTATTGCATTGTACCTATTTTTCACAATCACTCTGTATACTCTTGAATGTCTTTATCCGCTTTCAGAACATCTCTATAAGGTTTGATATTCTTAACCACTTTTTCCACCCTTTCTCCATCATATAATTCTCTTATATGCTCATTTTACTTTTATTTGTCTACATTTTGGTCTTATATGAAAATAAGCCATGTCATTGTGTGCCATGCTTATAAGCATGGGAAGTCATGGTTTACCATCTCACACAGTCACCAAAGTCTCATGTGAGGTCTGTCTTCTTCTCCCGGTTATCTGATTATTCCATATGGCCAAGCCATCCAGCTATTTATCTCTTTGTCTTCCTCAAAGTTTTTTTATCCCTTCATCATTTCTCAATCCCTTCATCATTTCTCAACACACCAGTGTGCCCTGGGGAAAAGATCTAACGGATGTTTCCTGTCTTTGAAGCATGCCACTGAAGAGCATAGAAGAAAACTGGCTTATGCATAACATCATGTCTCAGACAATGAAATACTGTGAAGATATTAAAGATCACAGTGCTTTGACGAGACCAGTGATGGAAGCTATGGTTCCTGGAAGACGATATTAAAGATCATAGTGGCTTCGACGAGACCAGAGATGGAAGCTATGATTCCTGAAGAAATGGCAGGGCTTGATCAGTGCAGAGATGGACGCAGGACATTGCAGACATCTTGGACATGAGACAGGAGAACTGGCAAGGGATCAGGAGACTTCTTGCAGCACCGTAATGAGACATTCTGCAAAGGGCCTGTTTCAAGATGATATTTATACAGGGTGTTTGTAAAGTCTCACTACACTTTGTGTGTAGAACAAATTTGAAAAATGAAGTACATGATGTCATCAAAATGTGTTCCACAGTCCACTGTGAAGCAATATGCAGCAAATGAATGTCATCTGCTGGAGTAATTCTTTGCACTCCAAACAGAATGGTATTATCAACGGAAGAAAGAATGTTTTCAAATTTGTTCTACATACAAAGTGTAGTGAGACTTTACAAACACACAGTATTTAGTGAGATGGTCATCTGTTGAACATTCACATGTTCTTTGTTGTTTGTGAGAATGTATTACTAAAGAAGTGTTCCCTTTCAAGGTCTGTCAGAAATAGTTCTTGATGAACACATGGAGTTGCTGAGAGCTCTGGAGATGTCTAGACTGCAGTATTTGAGAGACAATGGACTCCTTCATGTTTCAGAATCTCCGGACACTCAACAGTAAGATTCCAGTTTTTATCATTACCGGTTGACCAAGGTTGTCACTTCTTTGTCAAATTTTTTTTAATCATTCGGGGCCACATCAAATGATGGATATCAGTCGTGGCGATTAGGCAAATTTTGAGCTAAAGCCTATGATGGGTGATATTGTGATATTCTAGTGTGGTAATCGGGTCACGTCTAGCATGAGCAGCGTGGTCAAGTGGTAACACACCCGCCTCAAAAAGCAGTGATTTGGAGTTTTATCCTGGGTCCAGTCAGGTATATACACTACTGACGAGCTCAAACAAGTGCAAAACTTGAGTATAAGTGCTTCCAACCTGACGTGGAAAAGGCCTTAGTTTGTACCAGATTACGATCAGCGTTACCAGTAGTGGGTTGTGCTCAATCTTTATACCTCTAATCCCGAAACAACCAAATAAATCAATTGTCACTTCTGCTGATATTTGTTGTGGAATTTTGAATTGTGTTTTAGCTTCTGTGAGCCGTGGTTGAACAGTGGCTGGCGTGCTTTCCTGCCAGTCTGATGGTCACATATTCCAATATCCATTAAAGCAGGAATATGTTTAATGTGTCCCTGGCCTGCCAGATTGACACAGCCTGAAGTGGATACATTCTGGAAAGTGTGGGTGGCCAGGGGGGTATTGTCCACACCGCCCATTGATTGTGATTGGTCTGTACAAATATGGGGCTAGCACCATGAACCCAGTACGGCTCAATTGGATGCCAGCTGAGACATGTAGCACACTTGTAGGTGGGTGTCCCTGTCTGAGACATGTATCACACTTGTAGGTGGGTGTCCCTGTCTGAGACATGTATCACACTTGTAGGTGGGTGTCCCTGTCTGAGACATGTAGCACACTTGTAGGTGGGTGTCCCTGTCTGAGACATGTATCACACTTGTAGGTGGGTGTCCCTGTCTGAGACATGTAGCACACTTGTAGGTGGGTGTCCCTGTCTGAGACATGTAGCACACTTGTAGGTGGGTGTCCCTGTCTGAGACATGTAGCACACTTGTAGGTGGGTGTCCCTGTCTGAGACATGTAGCACACTTGTAGGTGGGTGTCCCTGTCTGAGACATGTACCACACTTGTAGGTGGGTGTCCCTGTCTGAGACATGTAGCACACTTGTAGGTGGGTGTCCCTGTCTGAGACATGTAGCACACTTGTAGGTGGGTGTCCCTGTCTGAGACATGTAGCACACTTGTAGGTGTCTGTCCCTGTCTGAGACAGTACACATATATGTATTTGTACCCCTGTCTGAGACTTCTAGGTGATATAAAGCAGACAGTTTGGCACAGATTGATTGAAATATCAATGTCAACTTTTGAAGTATCCATGTATTCATTATCAGAATTTTCTCTAGTGGTTTCATCATCATCATCATGTGTCTACTCAACAGGCTATCATGCTTCTTTACAGCTCCAGTTGTCTAGCAAAGTATATTCATTTATGTGCTGCCAGCTATCCTTGCCTTACTACCAGGCTGTCTAGAACCTTCCGTTGCTGCCTTCCTGCATCTCTCTTTCCATGACTCGTGCACATTGTTACAACATGTTCCAGGTTTTCTTGTCTTGGGAACTGGGTTAGAGCAGTGACTAGCATGCTTGCCTGGTAGTCATGTATTTAAATCCTCTCTGAGGCCAGGATATTGCATTGATCTGGGCTGCCTGAGCCGACCCACTACAACATGGGTACCAGTAAATGTTGCAGGAAGTAAAGATGGATGCAATGATGTTGACCCCATCACCCATTGTGTGCCAATTGGTCTAAAATATGGGGACAGCACCATATACCTTATATTAGTAGTAAACTGTGTAGGTTAGGGTTTTCTCTTTGCCCCAGTCAATCCCAACATTTGTTAGCTGTTTGTGATTTCTTGGCAAGTTACGTTCAATAGTTTGCTATTGCTGTCTGAACGACTGGCACTTAAACCATTGTGTGAAAACCAAAGCAAGGCTGTCTGCTGCCAAATCACCTGCATCTGTGTTTTGAACGCTGTATGCTGGATTACAAGATGTGTCCTTAACTCCTTCACCACAGAAGTGGTGTATGGTATACAGCTAATTAAACAACCATAGCAGTTTATTTATGAATTATCATTGACTAGGTCATCTGTGAGCAAGAACGTGGACACTCGTGGCCAGAAAAACAGACACAGACCTCGCTCAAACAGTGCCGGCCAGGCAGCTAAATTAAAAAGTCGAACAATGGAGCTGAGTTCTATGAAGGAATTGGATATTGAGCTTCAGCGGTTTCACGAACTGTCATCTGGCTTCCCTAGAGGTAATGTTCTGGACAATCTCCTGTCTAAACTCTGGACAGTTTATGATAATTTTCTGGAAAATCTGCTGTCTAAACTCTGGACAGTTCTTAATAATTTTCTGGAAAAATCTGCTGTCTATAAACTGTGAACAATCCATAATAATTTTCTGGAAAACAAATTTTTTTGAAAATCTATTATCTAAACTCTGGACAATCCGTAATAATTTTCTATAAATATCATCAACAAATGTAGACAATCTGTGAACATCGTCAACAAATCTAGACAATCTTTAAATATCATCAACAATTCTAGACAATCTGTAAATGTCATCAACAACAATCTGTAAATGTCATCAACAAATATAGACAATTTGTAAATACCATTAAAAAATGTAGACAATCTGTAAATGTCTTCAGCAAATTTGATAATCTGTAAATGTCATCAACAAACCTAGACAATATGTAAATGTCATCAACAAATATAAACAATCTGTAAATATCAACAAATCTAGACAATCTGTAAATTTCATCAACAAATGTAGACAGCCTGTACATGTCATCGACAAATCTAGACAATTGGTAAATGTCATTGACAAATCTAGACAATCTGTAAATGTCATCAACAAATCTAGTCAATATGTAAATGTCATCAACAAATCTAGATAATCTGTATATGTCATCAACAAATCTAGACAATCTGTAAATGCCATCAACAAATCTAGATAATCTGTAAATGCCATCAACAAATCTAGACAATATATAAATGCCATCAACAAATCTAGATAATCTGTAAATGCCATCAACAAATCTAGACAATATATAAATGCCATCAACAAATCTAGACAATCTGTAAATGCCATCAACAAATCTAGACAATCTGTAAATGCCATCAACAAATCTAGACAATCTGTAAATGCCATCAACAAATCTAGACAATCTGTAAAATTTGCATGGCTGTGGAATTTCACATCAGAGCAGAGGCATAGTGATCCTTGATTCAACACTATTATCCCAGTTTGTGGTTACATCACCTTCACGTAGAAGCGTCCAAGGTCTTGGCCACTGTGAGACCTGGTCTTGTGGCCTTAGTCGCGCAACAAGCTGGGGGAGACTAATAACTTCCGCGACAGGAGGAGTGCAGAAGTCTACTAGTGTTGATAACATCATGAGCAAGTGATCAAGACATGAGTGATGTATGAAATACTTCATGTAGCAATTGTCTGCTAATGTTGGTCACATCAAAGGTAGGTTATCAATCATGGTGCATAACTTAGTACAAAAGACTTCATGTCACAGTTGTCTGTGACTTATAGTGTTGGTCCATCAAGAGTAAGTGATCAAATATGGTGTTTAACTTGGTACAAAAGACTTCATGTCACAGTTGTCTGTGACTACTAGTGGTGGTCACATGAAGAGTAAGTGATGGTCACATCAAGAGTAAGTGATCAAATATGGTGAGAAACTTGTTGCAAAAGTCTTCATGTCACAGTTGTCTGACTACTAGTGATGGTCACATCAAGAGCAAGTGATCAGCATGTGGTGAATGATGTGGTATGAAAGAGAACAGGGACAAAGAGAAGGCATTAAGAATAGGACATTGTGCATGGCGTCAACAATAAGAATGTCAGCTATATGTATCTAATGACACACTCACAGAATTCCATAATGTAATTAGACATGATGAATGACATGTGGACTTTGACCAGTGCCCAGAGTTCTTACGCTGTGCTGAGATTCTTCTTGTGTGATTTGTGGGAGGGGACGAGCACTTCTGGTGATATCTGTGTGTGATCTATGGGATGAGACTGAGCACTTCTGGTAATATCTGTGTGCGATCTATGGGATGAGACTGAGCACTTCTGGTGATATCTGTGTGTGATCTATGGGAGGAGACTGGAGCACTTGAGGTGATATCTGTGTGTGATCTGTGGGAGGAGACTGGAGCACTTTTAGTGATATCTGTGTCTGAGCTATGGGAAGTGACTGGAGCACTTATGGAGATGTCTGTGTGTGATCTATGGGATAAGACTGG
The DNA here is from genome assembly GCA_014155875.1 of Cepaea nemoralis. Classification (NCBI taxonomy): domain Eukaryota; kingdom Metazoa; phylum Mollusca; class Gastropoda; order Stylommatophora; family Helicidae; genus Cepaea; species Cepaea nemoralis. Next base: position 149,533 of record JACEFZ010015801.1, read on the forward strand.
AGCACTTCTGGTGACATCTGTGTGTGATCTATTGGAGTAGACTGGAGCACTTCTGGTGATATCTGTGTGTGATCTATTGGAGTAGACTGGAGCACTTCTGGTGATATCTGTGTGATCTATTGGAGGAGACTGGAGCACTTCTGGTGATATTTGTGTGTGATATATGGAAGGAGACGAACACTTATGGAGATATCTGTGTGTGATCTATGGGAGGAGACTGGAGCACTTATGCAGATATCTGTGTGTGATCTATTGGAGGAGACTGGAGTACTTATGGAGATATCTGTGTGTGATCTATGGGAGGAGACTGGAGTACTTACTTATGTAGATATCTGTGTGTGATCTATGGGAGGAGATTGGAGCACTTATGGAGATATCTGTGTGTGATCTATTGGAGGATACTAGAGCACTTCTGGTGATATCTGTGTGATCTATTGGAGGAGACTGGAGCACTTCTGGTGAAATCTGTGTGTGATCTATTGGAGGATACTAGAGCACTTCTGGTGAAATCTGTGTGTGATCTATTGGAGGAGACTGGAGCACTTGAGGTGATATCTGTGTGTGATCTGTGGGAGGAGACTGGAGCATTTTTAGTGATATCTGTGTGTGATCTATGGGAGGAGAGACTGGAGCACTTGAGGTGATATCTGTGTGTGATCTGTGGGAGGAGACTGGAGCACTTTTAGTGATATCTGTGTGTGATCTATGGGAGGAGACTGGAGCACTTATGCAGATATCTGTGTGTGATCTATTGGAGGAGACTGGAGTACTTATGGAGATATCTGTGTGTGATCTATGGGAGGAGACTGGAGTACTTACTTATGTAGATATCTGTGTGTGATCTATGGGAGGAGACTGGAGCACTTATGGAGATATCTGTGTGTGATCTATTGGAGGATACTAGAGCACTTCTGGTGATATCTGTGTGATCTATTGGAGGATACTGGAGCACTTCTGGTGAAATCTGTGTATGATCTATTGGAGGATACTAGAGCACTTCTGGTGAAATCTGTGTGTGATCTATTGGAGGAGACTGGAGCACTTATGGAGATATCTGTGTGTGATCTATTGGAGGATACTAGAGCACTTCTGGTGAAATCTGTGTGTGATCTATTGGAGGAGACTGGAGCACTTCTGGTGATATCTGTGTGTGAGCTATGGGAGGAGACTGGGGCCTTGAGGTGATATATGTGTGATCTATTTGAGGAGACTGGAGCACTTGTAGTAATGTCTGTGAGATCTATGGGAGGAGACTGGAGCACTTGTAGTAATGTCTGTGTGATCTATGGGAGAAGACTGGGGCACTTGTTGTGATACATGTGTGATCTATGGGAGGAGACTGGAGCATTTGAGGTGATATCTGTGTGATGTATAGGAGGAGACTGGAGCACATGTGGTGATGTCTGTGTGATCTTTTAGAGGAGACTGGAGCACTTTTAGTGATATCTGTGTGATATCTGTTGGAGGAGACTGGAGCACCTATTCAGCCAACTCTCACTGATGGATGATGTACTGGTCTTATATTCACATAAACTTAGATCTAACAATCATTTTGGGACATATCCTTGTATGTAACTCTTAACAAACAGTCATCCCTCTCTATGTTTGATGTAGGATTTATCTCTCTCTTTGTGACTCCATTTCCTGTAAAGTTTAGGTTTGTTGTGTATTAGTTTTGTTTGCTCCAAGTGATATAGATGTGATACATGTGTATAGTGAGAAGATCGTGGAATGATCACCGGGATGTTATGAAAGAACTTGGGTTACAGTTAACAGTAAAGGTAGTCCCATGGCAGAAGCTACCATTGGGCTGTGAAATGTTGGGTCCTCACATATTCTAGACCATCGCATTATGAAGAAGGGTGGCTAGTTATCTTCCTCACCACCTATTCTTGCTAGGGGGTTTTATGACTTGGTTGATACTTGGTTACAGAATCAGCATCAGTGCACTCGGGGCATTTCCACATATACCCGGATTCCTTCCTCCAGAGTCGGTGAAGAGTCCCCATGCTGATAGTTTCCAGTAGCAGTTTGGTAAAATGTCCACCTGGCTTGTTTTCTGTGCGTTGAATGTTGTCCAGATCCTCTACTCACTTCTGCATGAGCCAGTCTCTCCAGTGACGGATATTGTGTCTGTACATTTGCAACGTCTCCGTGGCGAAGGTGTTACCGACGTAATTCGCAACCCCTCATACCGCGCTCGAAACACAGCTGCATTGGGTTTTTATCAAATGGTATGAGTGCCGGTTCAGAAAGCAGTGGCAAACTACTGAACATAAACTTACCAAGAAATCGCAAACGACCAAAATTTGCTGGGGTGAACTGCAACGTTCTGTGAAGGATATGCAACTAACAGTTGCACTCTCCACCTGGTCCTAGAGAGTCCTTCACCACATCATACTTATCGTAAAGTGGCTGTCCACCCAGGTGGGTGCAGCAGCCAATCTATCTGGCTGTTCATTGCCCCACAAACCCATTCTAAGAGGAAATTGAACTTGGACCACTGTTTGGTAAGCAAGCATTGTAACAAAATATTGGCCTCATATCGTTGAAGAACATATCATGTTTATTGTATGAATAATGTTTGCTTCATGGACGAGACAGCAGTGCACATTCTTACAATTGTTTATCCTTATACTTCCCTGTAATCCACCTGATAACTCATCTATGTCTATCTATAGGTGAACGAGATGAGACCAGTGGTGAGAAAGTTAGGCCACTCATCAAATCCAAAAGCCACCATTGTCATAAGCTGAACCAGTCCAGTCGTTTTGATGAGTGTAGGTCCACGGTTGTCACTCGGGTTCCTAACAAAAGTGTGGAAGACCTCAACTGCCTTGACCAGGCTTCCAAGTCACCACCAGCAGAAGATTGTCCAGGACCAGGAAGGTCACGGTGAAGCTACTGCATCATCTAGTGCCAGTGTTCTGGACAATAACCAGGTACCGTCACCAGATCCTGCTGATACCCCTACTTCACATGGTAGCAGTGATGTAGCAGAGCCATCTTCTTCAGATTCAGTGCTGGCTACTTCAGATGAAGAACATTTGTCTTCCTTTTCATCAGTTGTTAAAAATTTTGAGTTTATCGGATCTATGTTTGGTGCCATCAAGGACATCTCTGTGTCCAACATCCACTCAGATGAAAGTGATAAGACCACAGATTTTCTCAGCAAGGACTTGGCCTCCATTTTTGCAGCCTGGGATTCAGAAGACACTGGAGGCATGGCCTCGGCCGTATGTAAAGATCAGTTAAATGCAAAGCATGGGCATGCTAGGAGGCCACTAACCCTTGAAGACAGCTCATGGAAAGGAGCCTGTGGAATTAGTTCAGCAGGCAAATCTCAAACAAGAAGTAGTTGGTTGCCAGCAGAGAACACAGGAAGACTGGCGTCTGTAGGTTCGCACCGTGAACATGCTCCAGTCAGTCGAGCAATGAGCCAGCCTGAGAAGAGTCAGTCTTGTTCATGGCTGTTTGATTTTCAGTCAAATGAACATGCAAGCTGTGAAAACAAGTTAGATAGCAAATTGTATGGTCACCTGCCAGCTCAAGAAGATGCTTCTCCAGAAGTGTTGAAACAGGATGAGGATTTTGGGGAAGTATCTCTACTAGAGATGGCAGAGAATCTGCTACAGATGACAGCCCACGCTCATTCCCACATTAGGGAAGCAGAAACATCATTATCTGGACTAGCCGTGACTGCTGAGGTGACTGAAAAGCCCAAAACCTTGCAGTCAGCTTTGCTGAGTCAAGACATCTCTGAGACATTTTCAGGGAGTACCAGCATTCTGAGTAATAAGGGAAACACAAAACAACCATACAACATCATCATTAGTAAAAGAAACTTTAGTGATACCAAAGAGTCTCAGTGCCAAAGTCAACCCACAGATAAGAGTAAGCTTCTGTTTGGTTTACCAAGAGATGGCTGGCCTGTAGAAGCACCTGAGCCAGACATGTCACCCATTACGTCAGAGGACGGAAGCAGAACTCTCTCTGCTCTACATGCTAGTGTATCTGATCCTGACAAAGTTGTCAACGGAAGCAGAACTCTCTCTGCTCTACATGCTAGTGTATCTGATCCTGACAAGGTTGGCAGGAAAGTTACAAATCTATGTCAGACACATATCTCACAGAGAGAAACTGCAGATAATGATCATGTGAATGATGCTAATGAAATTCCAGAAACCTGTACATGTAGAGGTTACTCTTCGGGTGCCAGATGTAGTGAGAACATAGTGTTAGATACAGTATCTTCGGGGTCCAAACACAGTAACAAGAGAGCATTAGGTGCATCACCTTCACATGCACCACTTCTACAACAAGATGAGATGTGTGCATTTGCAGAAAATACTAGCAGCAGCATGTTAACCTGTGATAATACATGTAACTCAACTGAGGACAGTCTCCACTGCCTAGACACAGTGCAAACGCTGCCCTCTAGCCCACACTTGCCTGCACAGACAGGGCGGACGCTGCCCTCTAGCCCACACTTGGCGGCTCAGACAGTTTCCAGCAGCAGCATAAGTCCTGGCGATGGTGTATGTGATCCTGCAGTCACTGCCAAGAATTATCCACCAGTGGCATCTTCTGTGGCTACATCGGTAAATGGAGCTAACTCTGCAGAGTGCTGTGATGTTGCAGAAGCTGACAGCGTGGAGTACTCCTTGACCAGACATGTTGTATGTGATACACTGTCCTGTGGTAGCCCTGAACCGAGTGTGCCAGGAAATGTACGTCACAGCGACATACCAGACACTGAGATCATGAGCAGAAGTAATCACGATGACGATGACGAGGAGGATAGTGGTGCCATCGCTTCAAGTGCCTTGATTAATGATGCCTACGAGACCACAGCCTCTGATGATAAGTGGGAAGATGCCAGCTCTGTGCTTCCCGCAGATGATGACTTGTCTGTGGACACAGATAACGATCATGAAGAAATTGACTCAGATGATTTACATTCAGTATATGTTTAGTGATATTTATATTCATTATAATTTTTACAGCTGTGTTTTACATGTGAGATTATTTATGTGAATTGTTGCAAAACTGGTTTATTTTTGTAATCATCTCAGAGTCGGTGACATGTTTTGCATGTTGCTAGACAGAACCAAAATATTTTAGACAAAGCTTCAGAAAAATGTGAGACACGTAGAACTCATCGGCAGTGGCAGGGCTGGAGCTCGCTGTAGTTGTTGTCCTTGGCACTTGCTTGCTGGTGTCAACTGAACATAGATGTGCTTTAAGTTTATATATAACACTGGCCATTGTCAACAATTTAAGCTGCTAATGCCTGTACTTCATTGGTCACTTCTCTGTGCTGAGCTGACATCCATCTAACCTCCTCTACTCCATGTTTACATCATTGGCTGCTTCCAGTTCTGTATTTATTGTCAACTATTTATGAATTGATTGCGGAAGGTCTGTGTTTGTTTGTTGACATGTGTGCAAGAGAAATTCTCTGGGAGCCACGAACCACAGTTGCCATAGACTTGCCTGGTGGTCTTGGGTTTAAATTCTTGTCGAGGTGGGTTTCTTTAACATGAATCTGGGCTCCCAGGTGAACCCAATCTAACCTGGGTACCAGGTGAACCCAATCTAACCTGGGTTCCCAGGTGAACCCAATCTAACCTGGGCTCACAGGTGAACCCAATCTAACCTGGGTACCAGGTGAACCCAATCTAACCTGGGTACCAGGTGAACCCAATCTAACCTGGGTACCAGGTGAACCCAATCTAACCTGGGCTCCCAGGTGAACCCAATCTAACCTGGGTACCAGGTGAACCCAATCTAACCTGGGTACCAGGTGAACCCAATCTAACCTGGGTACCAGGTGAACCCAATCTAACCTGGGCTCCCAGGTGAACCCAATCTAACCTGGGTACCAGGTGAACCCAATCTAACCTGGGTACCAGGTGAACCCAATCTAACCTGGGTACCAGGTGAACTCAATCTAACCTGGGCTCCCAGGTGAACCCAATCTAACCTGGGCTCCCAGGTGAACCCAATCTAACCTGGGTACCAGGTGAACCCAATCTAACCTGGGTACCAGGTGAACTCAATCTAACCTGGGCTCCCAGGTGAACCCAATCTAACCTGGGCTCCCAGGTGAACCCAATCTAACCTGGGTACCAGGAAATGTCTTGGGAAGTAAAGGCAGCTGGCTGGATGTTGATCCATCACATCTGAAATGCCTATTGGTATATAAAAGCTAGTTAATTAGTTGCAGTTCCAACTTCACCAGGTCGTCCTCATAATACTCCGTTCCTGTGCCAGTGAATATCACACAAAATGCTCCTCACTGCCCTATGTGACAAGTCGAACAGACATGAGTCTCGACAAACCAACATGCCCGCACAGGTATACTATGCATAATGCCGCTGCCAGAATGCCAACACAAAGTCCGCCACAAAAAATACAGTTCATCGTCGATGGAAGCGGCAATCACTAGAAAACCAGTAGCCACACATTACTGCTTAAGGCAAACTCAGTTATTTCAGCAACTGACTGGCCGCCATTTTTCTGAACATGCAGTTCATGATACAAACAACCATGGACAGATGTAAAAGCACTTCACATGAAATCCACAGCTCACAGTATATATATAACAATATGGGTCTGCCATCATATGTCGAATAGTAAGACATATAAAATGATCCATTACTTTTTAAGAGAAATGCTGCTCTATTTATTCATATTGAAATGAACTAAATGTTGTCAATTGTTAAAGAGCCTAAAGCAGCACCTGGAAGTTTACAAGAATTGTGCCACCTTTTAACAAGCATAGTTGGGCTAAATCTGGTCACAGGCTTAAACATCTGGCTGGCTGACCCCAAAAATGCTTTATAAGAATAAGTCAGAAAAAAAGGGGCATAACTGATCACTGGGGAGTATGAGGCCATCATGGTCATTAGGCAGGTTGGCCAGTAGGAGCTTGGAGAGCTGATTGCCTCCGGGCATGGTTTACTAGTGCAAGTCTCCCACGTTTGGACTTTTGTTTGCAACACTGTGAGCCATGAATTTCTTTTGAAATGCATTTTTGTTTGTGTCCACGATTGGGTTAAAAAATGGCAGACAGCTAGTTTCTGACATTCCTGTGGTTGCCTTATGCTAGGATGCATGTGCGAGCTCCTAGTGTTTGTTAGGACAGCTGTCTTCTTTGACAGTGAACTACATATTCAAATGAGGAGTGGCTTGTAGTTGGTGCTCTGGCAATTTGGTCTTGTCAAAGCTACTGTTTCCTTTACGAATTCACAGAAGACAATGATGAGCATTTCATATGGGTAAGAATGGAGCCATTCTGGGGCAGCCCATGCTAAGAGGTTGGAACCATATTACTACTACTACAACTGACCACTGTGTCTCATGCCCCAGCTCTTGCACACTTTTAAAACAAGATAGTGTAGACAGATACAAATGTCTGCTAGAGACTGATCAGAGAATTGCAATAAATGGAGATTGGAGGAGTTCAGTGTGTGTTCCAACAATGTCCAATATTGATACAAAAACTTTTAGCATGAAATTAAGCTCAAAGTTGCCAAAAATGAGGTCATTGATCAGCTCTTCATAAATGTTAAAGTTGAAATAAATATGGTGTGATTTAACTGAGTATGTGGAAACACTGGAGGTGTATGTGTGTGTGTGTCTTATATGCCAAATGAGGAGGATAGAAATGTCCCTGAAATGTTTGGTTTGTTGTTTGTTTGTTTAGATCACATTCAGTGCACATGGATACCTCCATTACTTCTCCAGACTATACAAGGAGAATCTCAGCACAGTGCATGAACTCCGCTGGCACTAGCCAGGACCCAAAGGTGTGTATGCCAGGATCACATATATGCACATGTTCTTTTGTTGGTAGCTTGTCAGATTTCATATTTAGCCTAGACAGCGGCCTGCTCTTTTATATTGCTAATTGCCGAGAGATTTTTAATGTGTGCAGTACACAGATCCTCCTGGTATGTTGCCTTTATCCGAAAAGACTAGATACACATCTAACATTGTGTGTGGACACGGGAGAGGTGCTCGAGCACATAAGGGACCAGGTGGAGAAGGTGGGGGAACAGATTAAGAGCCCATTTGTGGAAAGAATGGTATTGCAGGGGATCGGCAGATGTTCTGGTAGAATCTCAAAACTGAGAGGGAAAATCAGGAGAACTGTCAGTCAGATAGCGATGGGAACGATTAGTAGTATGACTCTTTGCTGGCTGTTGAATGAGGTGACGGAGCGTGTATGGGAATGTCCCGAGTACAGTGATGTGGTTCCTAGCTCAGCTCAACTCTGTGTGTATGCCAGCCATGAACACGTCTACGAAGCACTTTGCATGCATTGGTGGACGGCCTATGCTCCATCAGAATTTTAAGGCAGCAACAGAAGACGAAGTGTGACTACACAGACCAAAATTGTCTGGGCTGTGCTAAATCGTAACCTAGGTACATCTTACCATTTACACATCTTACATCTACACCAACCTTGCTCCGATAGATACAAGATGTGGTACAGGGATACAGGCTCTACACCATTGCTCCGATAGATACAAGATTTGTTTGGAGCTCAAACGATCCGGGCCGCCCATGCAATAACTGAATTGGAAATCAGTCTTCCAGAGAGTTCACCAATAACAACTATACACCAACAGTTTACAAATGTTTCAAAACCGTGTGTTCCCTTAGTGAATTTAAGCACAGATGTCACAAATAATATGTTGCACAATTTATTGCCTGTACTGGTATAGCTTTGTGCAAGCAAAAAGAGTGGGGATAACAGATGTCCCATATTAGATGTTCCATATTTGAACAATACCTGTGACTTGGTGTTTTCATTGTTCCAGCTGAAGTATTATTCATGTATTCACTTCATATGAAATGTAACTGTGCAGTATGCACCTGAGGAGATGCAGTGAAATATGCCAGGCAATAATTTGTGCAACGTACCATGTTTAGTTTCTGTGTTTACATGATAAATGTTGACCAGCATTGGGGTCACAAAGGACATTGGCAGTAGGACAACCTAGGACAGGGCCATTTAGAGCTTCAGGGAAAAGTAGGCACAACTGGATTTTAAAGTGATAAACCTTCACATGTGTGCACCATAACTGGGACATAAATAATGAAATGAGAATGAATTTAACTGTTAGAATATCTTCAGCTGCTGACATTCATTTAAATGTCTTAGTTTGTTGTCATGTCTGGTATATTGTAAGGCTTGTTGGTAGTCCATTATTTATATTGTGTTGAAGTGCATGCCGTAAGAGATGGATAGAGAGTGTCACTGTATCATATACAGACTACAGTAAACCTTGCCTGCTTGCTGAATTCAACCCAATATATGCCCAAGATTAAACAAAGTCTGTCGCTTGGCAACAGAGGTAGTTAGTTATCAGATTATCCTCAGTCACACCAAACCTCCCATTCCTTGGATCCCCTCCTCAGGAGTCAGATTCTCCTCACTGCACACCAAACCTCCCATTCCTTGGATCCCCTCCTCAGGAGTCAGATTCTCCTCACTGCACATCAAACCTCCCATTCCTTGGATCCCCTCCTCAGGAGTCAGATTCTCCTCACTGCACACCAAACCTCCCATTCCTTGGATCCCCTCCTCAGGAGTCAGATTCTCCTCACTGCACACCAAACCTCCCATTCCTTGGATCCCCTCCTCAGGAGTCAGATTCTCCTCACTGCACACCAAACCTTCCAGTCCTTAGATCCTCCTCCTCAGGAGTCAGATTCGCCTCACTGCACATCAAACCTCCCATTCCTTGGATCCCCTCCTCAGGAGTCAGATTCTCCTCACTGCACACCAAACCTTCCAGTCCTTAGATCCCCCTCCTCAGGAGTCAGATTCTCCTCACTGCACATCAAACCTCCCATTCCTTGGATCCCCTCCTCAGGAGTCAGATTCTCCTCACTGCACACCAAACCTTCCAGTCCTTGGATCCCCTCCTCAGGAGTCAGATTCTCCTCACTGCACACCAAACCTTCCAGTCCTTGGATCCCCTCCTCAGGACTCAGATTATCCTCACCGCACATCAAACCTTCCAGTCCTTGGATCCCCTCCAGAGTCAGATTATCCTCACTGCACATCAAACCTTCCAGTCCTGGGATCCCCTCCGGAGTCAGATTATCCTCACTGCACATCAAACCTTCCAGTCCTGGGATCCCCTCCTCTGGAGTCAGATTATCCTCACTGCACATCAAACCTTCCAGTCCTGGGATCCCCTCCTCTGATTATCCTCACTGCACATCAAACCTTCCAGTCCTGGGATCCTCTCCTCTGAAGTCAGATTATCCTCACTGCACATCAAACCTTCCAGTCCTGGGATCCCCTCTTTAGGATCCCCCTCAGCGTGTAGTGGCCTATGACATCATTGATATGACTTCTTATAATTGGCTCCCTTCATCTTGCTTGATGCAGGGAAGATTATGCAAAAAAAACCTCATATTGACTACATGGCCCATCAAGTGCCAATCATTCTATAAGGACAGGGCTAGCACAATATATCCCACAGTCCTTGTAGCATGAAAGGGGATCCGTTATTTTATTTTGTTTTTACTTCTGTGTTTGTGTGAGGTAATCATTCACATCAAGGGAAAAGATATAGTCATTCATATTTATGGAGCTTTTGGAGGAGTGGTCAGTTTTGAACATTGCTTTTGTTTTTGTATTAAATATTTAACATATTAGTGTCTTTTATATGTGTGTGTGTGTGTATGTACACACAGGCACAAATATGTGAGAGTGTATGTACACAACCACCAAATATGATGCATGTCAGTAATAATCTTGAAATAGCCAAAATTCCCTTGAGAAAACCTTGACAATACCCTGAGAAAGGTTGGACAAATTGGCTGTGGATCCTAGAGAGTGTTATGACAAAGTGTAATGTTACCCGGAAGATGAAATGATCATTTCTGTAGCACATAAAGAAAGCTCCTTGGATGCCAGGAGCTGTCATAAATGGCTATCAGCATAATTGTGTTGATCTTGTGAATGTCTCTGTGTGGCTGTATGTCCCGGCTTGTAAAAGCATATAAATACTTTTGTTACATATACCTTATCTATGACTATTTTTCTTGCACATGCCTTCCAAATAACATCTTGTATGCTGGAAACTTCCCTTCTCTGTTGCTGATGTAAAGAATCTTCATGCTCGATGGGTAAGGGTATCTGTGTGGGTGTGGGTGGGAATATTGTGTGGTATGTGGGTGGGGGTGGGGGTGGGAATATTGTGTGGTATGTGGGTGGGGGATATGTGTGTGGTGTGTAGGTGGGGATGCATGGTGGTGTGTGTGGGATGTGTTGGTGAGGGATATGTGTGTGGTGTATGGGTTGGGAATATTGCGTGGTAGAGGATGTATGTGATGTGCGGGTGGGGTGAGTGTGATGAGGGATTGGGTTAGGGCATGTGTGGGTGGGTGGAGGATGTATGTGAGGGTGGTGGGGTGTGTGTGAGTGGATTGGGGATGTATAGGTGGTTAGGGAGATGTGTGTGTGTCAGGGTAGGGAGATGTGTGTGTGTCGGGGTAGGGAGATGTCAGTTGGTGGGAATGTGTGTGTATGGTTTGGGGATGTGTGAGTGGATTTGCGATGTGTGGGTTGGTGGGGGATGTGTGTGCGTGGGTGGGGAATATGTGGTCGATGGAGATGTGGCTGGGGGATGGGTAGTTGGAGGTGTGGGTGGGGGAGAGGATGTGTGGGTTAGGATGTGTATGTGGGTGGGCGTGGGATGTGTGGGTTGGTGGGGGATGTTTGTGGGTGGCGAATGTGTTTTGCTTGGGGGAACAGGTGAGGGCAGTGTGTGTGGGTTGGGGATGGGTTGGTTGGTGGGGTATGTATGTGTCCCTGGGTGTGTGTGTGTGGGTAGGTGGGGTTGTGTGTATGGGTGGGGTTATGTATGGGTAGGTGGGAGATGGGTCTCAAAACATTGTAATTTGTCTTGATTATGTTTACAACATTCATTTCACAATGTTTATCTTTCTTCCTATGTAAATGTATAATGCTCTTGATGAACGAAAGACGAGTGATTGGAAAGGCCGAATGTTAGACGGGCCTGCGTGCCCAATTTGTTACCCTTTTAAAATAAAGTTGATTAAAGTTGATTTGATTTCTCTGTGAACTAACCTGTCAATCAAGATAGACTTTCTGAAAACTGTTGTGTATTAGCAAGATATGGTGTGATGGATGGGCAGCCTAGTGGTTACTTGACATCAGTTCAGTGAGGCACAGTGTCAGCAATATACCATCTAATGGTGGGTGACGTGAAAACTTGTAGTGAGGTAGAATGTGATCAATTTTCCATCTTATAGTGATATGCAGACATGTAAGTGAGATATAATGTAATCAATTTCCCATCTAGTGCTGACATGCAGACATGTCAGTGAGATATAATGTAATCAATTTCTCATCTAGTGCTGACATGAAAACATGTCAGTGAGGTATAATGTGATCAGTTTTCCATCTTATAGTGACATGCAGACATGTCAGTGAGATATTATGTGATCTTATATCCCACCTAATTGTGACATGAAACTTGTCACTGGCTTATAATGTGATCTTATATCCCACCTAATTGTGACATGCAGACATGTCAGTGAGGTATAATGTGATCAATGTCCCACCTAATTGTGACTTGAAAACTTGTCATTGGCTTATAATGTGATCTTATATCCCACCTAATTGTGATGTGCAAACAGGTCAGCGAGGTGTAATGTGATCAGTGTCCCATCTGGTAGTGAGATGTCAGTGAGGTACAGTGTGACCAATGCCTATCTGGTGGAGACATGCAAACATGTCACTGAGATTGTGATCATCTAATGGAGATATACATAGTGTGGCATGAAGTGACACAGTGACAGATAAATGTGTTTGTGATTTTCTCAGTTGTAAACATTCTTGTCACATGTTGTGTTCCTTCCTGTGCCCCTACAAACTAACTGTGCCCTCATGGTTGTTCTCCTCACTCACCCCCATCCTTGCAAAGCTGACAACAGCCAGCACAGTTTCTTATCTGCAGTTGCTGTAACAGCTCCTACACCCGCATCCTCTGACACTTTATTTTGATGTTTTTCTTTACAAGGGGGCTTCAAATGAAAATCTTAAAAGTGTGATAGAAATTAAAATAACCAGGCCATTGTATTGTAACCTATCAATATTGTTGTTAAGGATGTCAAGAGTGTTCAGCATGCAACATAATAGTGCAGATGAACACACTGACATCACGAGGACAGTTTAAATATGGCCGCCCCACTTTTGACATGCACCAAAGAGGAGCAGCGTTCTGTTATCTATTTTTTGATCAGTGAAGGGGTGAAAGCTATAGAAATTCATCGGCAAATGAAGGTCTAGTATGGTAATGCATGCCTGTCAGTCCAGCAAGTGTATAAGTTGAGTAGGACGTTTCAAAACTGCCATGACAGACTGTTCACGACTGAGTCAGGCACACTGAGTAGTGACCCCAGAGTCGATGTTTCTATGAGAATCCAAGCACTTTAACGTCGCTGGAGGACTTGCATTGGATGCAGTGGTGACTACATCGAAAAATGATACATTTGTTCTTTACTTTTTCAGAATATATTCACCACATATTTTCATTTGAAGCCCCCTCATTTTTGGTATCTGAAAGATTGGGGGAAGCAAGCCCTGACAGCCATTATTGTTTTGGTCATTTCATGTTTACCATTCGGTTGTTGTAGACAATTATTTGTTTTACTGTACATTACTAGATTACCATGAACTGTAGTGGCATATTGGTCATTGGGATTGCTGACCTAAATAGTGATCTGTGCTCAACACGAGGACTGATAGAATGTTTTTCGTAACCAGTGCAATGCTGATGTCCAGCCAACCTCTGAGTATGGAAACTGGTTCATTTTCTTGAAAGTTGTCTGGGAATAAAAAAAGTGGCAAAGAATGAAACTGGATGCCTCATTTAATAATGCCATGATCTTGTATATGAGGAGGTGTAACACTGTACTCACTATGCCAGCATCTGCCATATGATTAGCTCACTAGGTTTAGCAGCCAGCTGTAGTTGTTGTAAGATACACATGCACAGTGGTGTACATACAAATAGATACATTATAGATACATCATCTATACCTAGTACACACACATAGATACATTAGTGTCATCTATACCTAGTATATACACATAGATACATTAGTGTCATCTATACCTAGTATGTACACATAGATACATTAGTGTCATCTATACCTAGTATATACACATAGATACATTAGTGTCATCTATACCTAGTACACACACACAGATACATTAGTGTCATCTATATCTAGTAAAAACACAGATACATTAGTGTCATCTATACCTAGTAAAAACACATAGATACATTAGTGTCATCTATACCTAGTAAACACACATAGATACATTAGTATCATCTATACCTAGTATATACACACAGATACATTAGTGTCATCTATACCTAGTACATACACATAGATACATTAGTGTCATCTATACCTAGTACACACACATAGATACATTAGTGTCATCTATACCTAGTATATACACATAGATACATTATAGATACATCATCTATACCTAGTACACACACATAGATACATTAGTGTCATCTATACCTAGTAAAAACACATAGATACATTAGTATCATCTATACCTAGTATATACACATAGATACATTAGTGTCATCTATACCTAGTATATACACATAGATACATTAGTGTCATCTATACCTAGTACATACACATAGATACATTAGTGTCTTCTATACCTAGTACACACACATAGATACATTAGTATCATCTATACCTAGTACATACACATAGATACATCAATGTCATCTACTAGACATGATAAAATGAAATGTCGCCCGTTCTGCATCACAATGATTCACACCGATGCAGACATCAAACCCATGCTGACCAAATGGTCCAATCAGCAAAGGTCTTTCGTTAAGACGGTATCCACTATCTCTGTAAGCAGTGGTATGCATGTCTGAATGATAATGGTGATTCCTGACAAACCCAGGTGCCTGCATGCTTCCTTACAGTTGCTGGTATACCTTTCATGTGTTTGTAATAAAGCCATTGGGATGAGTTTCCATTGATCACGCCTCGTACATCTGGTAGGTACACCAAGAATGTACACTTGTCATAGTATCTTTCATATACTCATCTCTGAGCCTTTCTGTATTACTACAATAAGCTTCACAGACTTTCTTAATCATCTCAAATCAGGAGGAACACTATGCACTACAGTCTTTCTGTATTGCTACATTAGGTTTCACAGACTGTCTGAATCATCTCAAATCAGGAGGAATCCAAGGTACTGCAGAAATTCGTCACAGGCCCCAGGAGTATGAACAAGTGCCAACACTTGTCAGTGTGCACATGAAGATGACAAAGAAACGTGAGTGCATGTGCAGGCATGGCAGGCTACCAGAGCCAGACGCTCCATTAGGCCAGCCAAACTTCAGGCATTATGGAAACTTGATAAAAGTGACAAGTAAAGGACCTGTTTACATGCCTCACTGAGCTATGGGCATAAGGTTCTAGACCCATATTCTTATAGGTCAACCAGCACTTGGTGGCATGCCCTGCCGCCTTTACTTTCAGAAAGATTTATGGTACTCATTTTAGGCTGGGTAAACCTGAGCTCCCAGGTCGAGTTTAATAATCTGCCTTGATGCAGATTCAAATCCATGACCATCAGGCTAGTAGGTGAGCATCCAGCCACTACATGAGCACAGTTCCCTTACTTCATTACACCGAGTTTTATCCCACATGGCTCGGTGTCTTTCCGCAGGGCGGCCTGCCGAAAGCATCGCACAAAGCTCAAACTCCGCAGCTCCAGCAACGACCCCCAGGAGTCTATGAGAAAAAAGCACTCGGAACCAAAATACGTAGCCCAGAATCTAACCCACAACCTTCGGAGTCAAGGCAGACAGCTTGACAACTTCATCACAGAGACTCCCTTCATGAAGCACCAGTCATTTAATGTGGCAGTGTTTTAATTAACATTGGACATGCCTTTGGAAATTTAATTTGTTTTTATGAGATTGAAACCAGATCACGAAGAACTTAAACCAGTTAAAGAAAATGACGTTCTAAATATGTAAATATTCATTGTGATGGCAGTTTCAACATGTTAAAATCTGATATATAGCTCAAGAAAACCAGATGAAGTGTGTTATATTTCTTCTCGATATAATATTGTCTACTCAAATACAACAAACATATGGAGAGGGAAAATACAGTTTTTTCCAGAAAGCACTGTCACAGTTTTTGAAACAATTTATTTATTGTATTTATTAGCACAAATTCTCTCCACTGGTGTTCATTGGTTTTGTTGTAAAGACTGTTCTGAAATGCTACCAAAACTTGCACTTGCTGAAGATAATGCTAAAAATGTTGCCAAATGTATTATGTTTAGACATTTGTCTTGAAACCTCTGTTGTATTTTCATTTTGAGTTATCAGAACTCCATTTTAAATTAATTTGTTTTTAATACGATGATGGATGTTTGCTTAACTTTGGTCTTTACAGTTTAAAACAAACAATTTGACATAGAATCAATTTTAAAACAGTATGTTAACAATTTATGACTTAATGTTAAAACATTATGTTAACAACTTGTGACTCAGTTTTAAAACATTATGTTAACAAATTGTGACCTTTTGACACCTTCTGATACCCTGTTACTGACCTTTAGCGGGGAGAAAACTCAAATTGTGTGTAATTATGAGGATTTGTATTCACCATCTCCTTCATCTATTATTTCCTTTAATTAATATTCCTGATACAAAATTCTTTATTGTCACAATTTTAAGGCGTCTGCAACACTTTTCATGAAGTAAACAAATGAGCTCTACTACACTTCCCAAAGTGGTTAGGCCATCTGCCCCACACTGTGTAGGTCATGAGTTTTGTTTCAGGCCGCCTTGTTGAGACCACGAGCACATTTTTCTAGGATCCATGCAGGTCGTCATTGAAGATACAGGGTTAGTTGTTCATGCAATACTCTTGGCATGCGGTTTCCCATTCTGTGGAGAGAGAGAGAGAGAGAGAGAGAGAGCATATCAGGATGGTAAAATCATGCTGCTGCTGATCACCGTGTTTGGCGTTGTCAAATCTCAGCAGTCATAGCCATTTTGGAATAGATAAGACTTGTGGACTACTCATCATCAGGCGCTGTGGCTGTGAGCGGTCATTGTTGGTCAGTCCACTCATGTGGAGCTACTCATCATCAGGTGCTGTGGCTGTGAGCGGCCAGTGTTGGTCAGTCCACATAATTGCCAGTTTGTGTGTGTTCTTGCCAGGATTATTCTATGTTGCCAAGACACCCAGGTATTTAAATCTTTGTCTCTCCCTGGCTATTTTCCCATCAGGTTTGCCACTTGTCACTAATATTTTAAGCTTATTTCTCCAAATAATGTGCCTAAAAATCTAAATCTAATTTCTCTAATCAAGTTTAAAATTTTCATTTGTTACTTGAAGGACTGTCTCATTCATTCTCTGTACTCTCCATCCATGGTATTCTTTGCATTTTCCTTATAAACCACATTTCCACTGCCATTGGATGTTTCTTAGTGTTTTTGTTTTTTGTCCATGTGTCACATACATACAACAGTATAGGTTTATATGGCACTTCACCACTCTTTTATGTCACTGCAGTTAACAACGTTTTATTCGGGAGTATGTTGTGCATCTTGCAAAAGTCTGCTTATTCCATGGTGATATTTGCTTATATTTCAATAAGGTATCTTCCATCAAATGTTGTGACTTCACAGATTGTTATACCGAGTCATCTGTTTGTAAATGTTTCCGTTTACTTCGATGTTACATTGTGGTATCTTGTTTCTTCTTGGAGATGACAATAACTTCTGTTTCCTTACCAATTAATTCTAACCCTAGTTGCTCAATGTGCACAATAACAGCATTAATCCTATGCTGCTCAGGGCTGTGTCATATGAACATCAAAATTCTAGTTACTTCTGCCTGATCAGCTGTTGATTCTCCTCCCTGCCCTCATTGTAACATACATTTGTGGGCTGAGATTTGTCCACCAGCCACCTTTCAACACACTCTTAGACTGACAGATAGCAGGGTGGTTGTCTTCAACAGTGATGGACAAGCAACGTCTGGGGAGGGTGTGTTTTGTTTGTCTCATACATTACAGAATTCACAGTACCAAAATATATCACAAAGTATTGGTAGTGTTTGCTGGTGCAGAAATCTTTGATTAACAGATTCATTGCCAAACAACAAGTAGGCTTGAACCAAACAAATATGGATGGCGGAAAATGGGAAGTAGGGCCGTGGGACAGTTATAACTTAAAGGCTGTTAGTATGGTAGCAGACATGTTGTATTATAACACAGTGACAATATTCTGGTGATATTATAAGTCCATGGCAGATACTGGAAGTATTTAAGATGATTAATCATCCCATGGCACTTAATCAGTTAAATACATCCCATCATTCCATAACAGAAATGGCCGATAGTTAAAACCTATTGTTAGGATCTGATGTGATGCTAAATAGCCTGCAAAAGTGGGCTTACAGTGTGTAGTGACATTGTGAGCATCCCACAATAGAGGGCTGATGAGCTGCAAGGATTCATTGGTGTAGTCAGTCATGTTACAGGCACAAGGAGATAAGTGCATTGTGGGGGACCAAGTGTTGTCTTCCTATCACTGTGTGTGCCATCTTGTAACAAGGTCATGAGATTGATGAAACTGATCCAGTCTCATTGAATGCAGCAGACTTGTCTTGTGAGAGGATTCCGTCTGAACACTCACCTGAAGTTTCTGGAACTTTGTGACTTCTGCTGGTGGCCTTGATCCCAAGTTGGAGCATAGGCACTCAGCCAACTTACACCACACTGTCCTGTCTACTACTGACTCTCCTGCAGGTCCCTCCCTGTCCTCATAGGCACTAAACCAACTTACACCACACTGTCCTGTCTACCACTGACTCTCCTGCAGGTCCCTCCCTGTCCTCATTCATCTCTGTTTCTTTATCTCTTCTCTGTGTGTTATTTTCTAAAGTCTTCATCTGTTTCATTTGCCCAGTAGGTCCTAGAGCAAGGGTTTCTGGTGATACTATTTCCAGGTTTTCTCTGTGTGTGTCCTATCTCAATGTGTGTCCTATCTCAATGTGTGTCCTATCTCTATGTGTGACCTATCTAGCACCAGTATGTTTTCCTCACTTTTTAAATCTCTAGAATCTGGCCAGTTCTCTCCCCAAGCTCTACATCAGTGATTCTGTTAACCATGTTAGTCCTTCTATTCTACTGTCGCCAGTTAATGGATGTCTATCAGTGATTAGTCATTGATATTGCCATTCTCCGTGTTTCTGGTCTCTACAGTGGTGCTGATTTGATGTTAGAGATGTTATTGGTATTAGATGTTATTATTCTAAGGTTCGTACTAGTTTTTATTTCTTTTGACTTCCACAGATTTCCCAAAGCTGACAGCTTCTCTTGATTTGTTAATTCCTTTTTTTTAACTTTATGTGTGTCTACTTCTGCAAATTTGTCTGCGTTGTTACCTAAATAGGTGTGTGCTTCTACCTTTCAAAGTGATGTTTCATCAAGAAGATCAGCCTATCATTTGCTTGATTTATTCCCAATATTTTTGTTTTGGATTCTTTCTCTGTGAATTTTTAGATTTAATTGTTGTGACCTTCTTTCAAGTTGTTTAATTGATCTTGCATCTGATTTTTGTGTGAGATAGGAAGGCAGTGTCTTCATTTCTGACAGTAGTTAGTCTTTATTCTTCATAACCCGGTCTAGTCTGTAAGCATAATAATGGTGTTAAAAGATGCTCCTTGATACTCGTGTTCTTATTTTAAATGCATCTGTTAACATTTTTCCTTCATAAAGAACTCTACATTTCATGTCTGTTTATGTTACCTTTCTTAAGTTAATGATTTCCTGTCGATTCGCAAAGTGCCTCATCAGTTTACCAAAGAGACTCCCTGTCAATGCTGTCACAGGCTTTTTCATAGTTCATGAATCCGATGTAGAGTGGCGAGTTCAGTTTCATGTTTTGTACTATTCTATGTATCTGGTCAGTATAGGATTTATTTGGGTGGAAGCCAGATCCCTTAGTTATTTGTCAATGACATCTCTTAATCACTCCACAGGAAGCCTGCTTAATATTTTCCCCTGAACTCACAATAACATTATTCCTCTATATTGTTTGCATTCCTGCAGGCCCCGTTTCTTTGACAGCTTCACTAGACATCCTTCTCTCCATTCTGTGGTATTTCTTCAATCTCCTATACTCTACTGAATAATTTGTGCAGTAATTCAGATGAGATGTTTAATAGTTTCTGCTGGGATACCATCTGGACCAGCAACTTTCCCATCGTTCAGAAGTTTGAAATTTATCTAATCTCTTTAGGTGGTTTCTTTAGTTGATATCCAGCTACATTTCTGCAGGCTGGATATCTGGAGGGTCTTTTAAGAAGTTCCTCAAAGTATTCAGCACATATGTTCTTTATACTTGGAAGAAAGAGTCTCAGTATGGCTAACAGATCAAACGGAGAAAGCTGCTGCCAAGATATGTTGAGGGTAGCCATGAAGTCAGCAGAAATCCAGCATTTCAAGGACTTTGTCATGGAAGTTGTCATGGCATACTCATCAGAGATGCAGCAGTTGAGAGAAAGGAATGGAATCCTCACTGGGAGGAGGTGTAGAGAAGAAAAATCTGTGAATGTGTTTGTTTATAGAAAACTAAAATGCTGAGACCTGTAAAACCTATAGAGTCTGTTAGGTCAAAAATATTGACATCTAACGAGCAGATGTTTGAGGTAAGGTTAAGAGTGTTAGATATAAGGTGTGAAAGTTCTAGAGTTCAGATATAGGTATGTTTTATGTAACAATGCCATCATCAGAGTACTGTCTATTCTATAGTATACTGATTCCACACTTGCTGTTTCCAGATTGTCCATCAGAAATAACAGGTATAACAATGGCCCTCTTTTTATGCCATTGCCACCCTGCTTATGGCCGGTCTCTCTGGCCGAGAGGTTACACCACTTTCTCCATAATCCCGTTTGTCACACAGTCTCGTAGCGGGCGAGAACTGGAAGTGGTTCTACCCCCGCTGGTGACTTGCGGGATAACTGAGCCGGCCGCTCAGAAAGCAATGGCAAACTACTGAGCGTAATCTTGCCAAGAAATCAACAGACAGCTGAAAGATGCTGCTGTTGACAACGATGTCCTGTAAAGGATATGCGAATTAAAAAAAAAAAAAAACCCTGCTTATGTGGTCAAAATAATAGATAGCAGACGATTGTCTGGGAAGGAAGGTAGCTGGCCACCCCACCTCATATGCTGTGGCCTAGAATATGTGAAGGTCTAACAATGACAACCTCAGCAGCAGTACCTGCTAAGGTTATTTACCTTTATAATATCCTCTGGGGTTTTATTTGGAGAAAGACACAACCAAAGATAGGCTCGCAATCTTGGTCTCAAACATAGCGATTTTCGATTGCAGTTGAGCAAATGGACACAGGCAGATAAAGTGATGTGAATACATTTGATCATCTGAGAAGTGCCACACAAGTAGTTGTGAAAATATAACATGCCAAGGTAGAGAAAAGAGCAACGTTGGTGAAACACAAGTAGTTGTGAAAATATAACATGCCAAGGTAGAGAAAAGAGCAACGTTGGTGAAACACAAGTAGTTGTGAAAATATCACTTGCCAAGGTAGAGAAAAGAGCAACGTTGGTGAAACACAAGTAGTTGTGAAACTATAACATGCCAAGGTAGAGAAAAGAGCAACGTTGGTGAAACACAAGTAGTTGTGAAAATATCACTTGCCAAGATAGAGAAAAGAGCAACGTTGGTGAAACACAAGTAGTTGTGAAAATATCACTTGCCAAGGTAGAGAAAAGAGCAACGTTGGTGAAACACAAGTAGTTGTGAAACTATAACATGCCAAAGTTGAAAGATGTGCCATGTTGGTGAAACACAAGTAGTTGTGACAATATAACATGTGAAAGTTGAAAGAAATGCCCAAATGTCCCGTTGTGTGTAGTGATTTCAGATGTTTTACTTATCTGATGGCATTACTGCACACGATTATGTGTGTGTGTGTGAGTGGTGGGACAGGATGTATGTGTGTGCTTTCTCACATGAACACATAATAACGGCAGGTTGGCCAAGAATTAAAGATTGTATTTCCACATTTGTTGCCATTGTTATATGTGTGTACTGACTGGTGTTGTTATTATAATTTTATTGTGGTTGTACATAAACCCTTATTGATAGTTGATAACTAAACTTGAGCTACTCCCATTAGAAGCAGGCAACCACACAAAAAAATAGACCTGGATAAAGAGCCCAAAGAAGACTAAGAAAGTGATAGATAAGCAATCTCAATAGTCATTGTCATCTTCTTCATGTGCCCTGCCAGCTGGTGTAGATGTTCATGTCCCTCGGCAGATCTTGGTCGCTAGTGCTCCGGGTCAACTCTCTTGATGATGCCCCTCCATTCCACCGTCTCGGTCCAGTCAGCTGTTGATGATATCCCTCTATTCCACCGTCTCGGTCCAGTCAGCTGTTGATGATATCCATCCTATTATTTTCTGATAGTGGCCTAGTGTCGGCCCAGTGGCTTAGACGACATGAGTACCGGACATTTGTCAGAATTGTCTGAGAATTCAAAACAATGTATTCCCTTTGTGAATGTAAATATAGCAACCATAAATAATAGTGTGTACAGTGTGTTTGATTGGCATACATTGCCACACCCCGTCAGGTGCGTACTGCAGTTAGATATTTTATGAAGTGAATAGAGGACTCCCTTTTCAGCCTGAGAAGGTTGTCTTATGTACTTCATACTGTAAAAGTTGTCTTGTGTATTTCACACTGAGAAGGTTGTCTTGTGTACTTCAGACTGAGAAGGATGTCCTGTGTGCTTCAGACAGAGAAGGTTGTCTTATGAACTTCAGACTGAGAAAGTTGTCTTATGTAATTCAGCCTGAGAAGGTTGTCTTGTGTACTTCAGACTGAAAAGGTCTTGTGTACTTCAGACTGAAAAGGTCTTGTGTACTTCAGACTGAAAAGGTCTTGTGTACTTCATTATGTTATCTAACTGACGAGATGCAGCCATGTATGTCAGGCAGTACACTACGCCACTTATTGTCCTATGACTTCTTTGTATAAGTGAATTGTCTAGGAAAGCCGATGGGCCAGCGATCTGGCCGTCCCACGACACTGTGTTAAGACCTAGTATATTTGAAGGTCTAACGCGTCAAACCCCAAAAGTAGTGTCTGTATGGGCTGTCCTTACCTCACCAGGTTGACGCACGTCAGTGTGTTGTCTACACACATTGCCTCTGTCATTGCGACCAATACTGAACAATGGTGTGTGTTGGAGAAAATCACAAAGACAAGTGTTATGTTTTAATATATTTAATGATTTCAACAACAGCAATGAACACTCATATTTGTGTACTCAAGGATGCAACATTTTATGAAATCTAAACATGTATCGACTTTCAACATAGTCTTCCTTCCCTCTCTCTCTCTCTCTCTCTCTCTCTCTCTCTCTCTCTCTCTCTCTCTCTCTCTCTCTCTCTCTCTCTCTCTCTCTCTCTCTCTCTCTTTCTATCCCCCTCTCTCTCCCTCTTCTCTCTCTTCCCCCCTCTCTCTCACACTCTATCTCTAACCCCCTCTCTCTCCCTCTTCTCTCTCGCTCTCTCTCTCTCTCTCTCTCTCTTTTCTATATCTCTTTTTTCTATCTCCTTCTCTTCTCACTTTTTCTTTACCTCTCTTCTCTCTCTCTCTCTCTCTCTCTCTCTCTTCTCTTTCTCTCTCATCTCTTTCTATTTCTCCCTCTCTTTTGTCTTCCTCTCTCTTTTCTCTTTGTCTCCATCTGTGCCGCTTTCCCTCTTTCTCTCTCCCTCTCTCTGACATATGCCATTTTTACATGATGTCATTTAACATTTCAAAACTACCCAAGATAACATAGGTAATTATTGTGTGCTACAAACTAACGCCTAACATGTCACATATTTCAGCTTTCCTTGCTATCAGCTGAAGCAATAGGACACACCTTTCTCTGGTCTAACACACCCGGCAGAGCTTGTAACTCTATGTAGATGTGTTCTAACACACACGGCAGAGCATATAACTCTATGTAGATGTGTTCTAACACACCTGGCAGAGCTTGTAACTCTATGTAGATGTGTTCTAACACTTTTTTAAAAAAAGTTTTAGTCGTTGGATCAACATCACGGCACACGGTTTAACCCATAAGTGCTCCGTTTTTCCTCCTAACTCAAACCTGAGTCTGGAGAAACTCAGCTCAGGTGTAACTCAGCTCAGTTCTAACATTAAATACAGGCTTTCAAGTATACTTCTGGCTTTCTTCTTTTAACAGACGTGATGTTTTCCATTCATATATGTGATGGTTCCAGTCAATAATTCAGTGTTGTCCTGTATTACATACCCCACTTGTACTTCCCTGTTCTTCATTCTTTCTAATATATATATATATATATATAAAACTTTAATAAAATACCGTATGTACACATGAACACATTGAACTGCTATAATTGCACTTATAATTAATGTACATACACCACTGCATTAAATATAAATAATATATTATATAAATAATAAGTATTCTACCTCATGTTGAGCACAAATAATAATACTAATAATAATAATCATGACCTTGGCATATTGGGGTTAATCACAACTGGAACAATTCTGGCCTATTAAGTCGATATGAAAAGACACACATAAGAGAAGAATACTGGACGTGAGTAGGTTTCCAGAACATGTCTGTCCACTTCTTCAGGGTCTCGCACGTTTCCTCGACAAGTGGCAACCCTTGGACTGAATTTAATGGGGTTGAATAGGTCACGGAATGAGGTAGGTAGACGGGTCTGTTGTTAGGAAAGAAAACCTAGACGCGGGTAGATAGAAGCCGAATCTGTCTAGAGGAAGCAAACATGAGACACACGCAAGCTGAAGATACTGATCTTTGAGGAGCATAACCAGATGTGAAGCACTTCTTGAAAAAGGAGCACGGAAGAAGACAAAGCCAGAATTGCTGATATATATGCATCATGGAACAGTCACGGACGGTTCGTGGTAGTTGGGGTTACCATGTTAAGTTACAAGCAATCGCTGAGTTTTTATTTTGGCAAACAGTTCAGTCAATCAGGTGCCGTCTCCACAATGAAGGTTGGCTGTAATGGTTCTCCATGTCTATCGCCCTGATTGTACATTCTGTCAGATTGCTGTTCGCCCATCTCTTGATGTTATTTTCCCACTTGTATTGTTGCCTCGCGTGCCTTCAACCTTACACTTGAGAATGGTTATTATAATTACAAGGATTTTAACCCAGAGATTAAAACTGCCACTGATATTGTTAACAGACTAGAAGAGACGATGGCCACGCTATTATCTCCGCTGCTGTATCTGCAGACTCCACAGCTCATGGGGCACTTCTCGGACATGAAGCTTTCGTACGTGTTGCTGGTGCAGTAACCTTGCTGCGACCAGTACTGGCAGTGTTCCCTAACGTCCTTGCAAATATTCATAGTACAGAGAGAGCAGGAGGCCTTGCAATAAGTCTTCACATAATTGTTGCTCATGCAGTAGCCTCCTTCAGCCCAAGCGGGGCAGTTGGTGTTCATGTCTTGGCAGGCCATGGCTGTAGGCCGCGCTGTGGATTTCTCTGTTGGTTTCACTGTCGGACGCTGTGTGGTTTTTGTCTTGTCCGAGTCTTTGCATTTCTGGACTGGGTTTCCTGGGCACCAGCATTGGCAGTCTTTCCCCACGAATCCTTCTCCTGGGCAGGCAATGCTGGGACACTTATCCTGACAGGTATACATCAGGTTAGCCAGCTTAATGTCTCTGAAGCTAAGACCCTGGCGGTTGCCTATAACATTTTGGAAAGCTGGGTCTCTAGTCTTGATTGTGTACTGGCCATTTCCTGAGAATGCCGTTCCTCCATAGTGCATGACGCTGTTGTAGTCGTACGGTACTTCATAGGTAGAGACGGCAGACAAGGGGTACTTCTTAAAGTTGTGGATTAGATTAGGATGAATAATATTATCGTTTTGAATGATAATGTAATCGTCTCGATCTGGCCGGTTTTGCTCATGGTAAAAACCAACTGCGTGTCCCATTTCATGGACGATAACTCCTTTTTGTCTACAACCAGTGGCCAGGGCAATAGGATGTTTCCCGCCATTCATTCCTACATACGATGAACATCCAGACCCGTCTTCGAAATTGACAAAATTAGAATCGGCGTTAGTTTTTGTTCGAAATCTAATGCACGTGTAATTGTTCCATTCGCTTATGGCCTTGTTTACTTCCACAATGTCTTCATAAGAAAACGTTGATCTGTCTATTGTGTACGGGATTTCTTTGTTGGTCCACCGATAGGTCAGGGGCTTGATTGCTTTCCTCTTCTTGCGTCGCAACAATGAAGAGTCATCGTTCTGGCCTACGGTCGGAGAACCCTGGAAGTAAAATAATAACATCCTGTGTTGGTTACATGAACTTTAGTTCAGTCATGCATGGGATTACAGCAGCCCGCACAAGACAGAATGGAATGATAGAGCAGCTTAGCGACCAGCTCGGGAGCTTAAATATGTGCTGCTGCTGATGATGATGATGATGATGATGATGATGATGATGATGATGATATAATAATAATGATGATGATAATTATGATGGTGATGATGTTAAGGATGATGGCGATGAACTCAGGCTACAAGGAATCTAAAGATTTCACTGAACATAAACATTTATACATTCTAAAATGATATAAATACTAAATGGCTGTATAACTCAAAATAGCAGAGTAAAAACTGAATACATGTACCTATCTCTGTTAAACTATACCTAGAAAGTACCATGTGTGAGACAGAAAGTACAATAGCTTTGGCCAGCAGAGACAGAAAGTATAATGGCGTTGGCCAGCAGACACAAAAAGTGCGATGGCGATGGCCAGCAGAGAAAGAAAGTACAATGGCGATGGCCAGCAGAGACAGAAGTGCGATGGCGATGACCAGCAGAGACAGAAAGTGCGATGGCGTTGGCCAGCAGAGACAGAAAGTATAATGGCAATGGCCAGCAGAGAAAGAAAGTACAATGGCGTTGGCCAGCAGAGACAGAAAGTGCAATGGCGTTGGCCAGCAGAGACAGAAAGTGCGATGACCAGCTGAGACAGAAAGTATAAATTTATAATGGCGTAGGCCAGCAGAGAAAGAAAGTTCAATGGCGATGGCCAGCAGAGAAAGAAACTTCAGAATTTCAGTCTTAGATTACAGACACGATGTCTTAGATTGCAGACACGATGAAATGATCAATATTACAGCAAACAAAAGTCAAGCCTGCACATGTAAACCTTCACATTACAACCTCTCAGTGTGCACCCGTCGCGTGGGACAACATACGCCTAACTAACTACACGTAGACCTGTTGTCGACAGAGTCGCTCCAACGAATCCTCACTTTCATTCCCTGTGCCGTCTTGGGGCTCAAGTGTCCAGGATTCTTCTCCTTCTGTTGCTGCTACTTCTGTATCCCGAATCATTATCATTATCATGTGCCATGTCGTGGGCGGTCATGTTTCGCTATCTTACTCGATCACCAGAGTCGTGGATCAGCTCCCAAAAAAATTGTGATTGTCTAAAGTCTAATTTTTCTAATCAATTTAAGATTGTCATTTGTCTCATGTAGTACTTGGTCATTGACTTGTCTGTCTGTCCATGGTATTCTTTGCTATTTTCCTCACAAACCACATCTCCACAGCCATCATATGTTTTTCATCTTGTTTGCTCATTGTCCCTAATGGAGTATAGGAACTCAACCAGCTCACACCGAGGAATCCTACATGTGGCTATCATCTGCAGCTGGCGCCATGTCTTCCCATGTTATTCACCCCAGGCTGTAATTCTCTTCACTCATCTATATTTCTAAAATTCCAGATGCCAATTCTGGAGATATTTCTAGGCGAAAGGAAGTGAGTATTTGTAAGTCTGCAATCAATACTTCATGCGGCATTTCCCTAATGTGGAAATACCGCTTCTAAAAGAGTCTACATATGAATAAAATTGGGTGGAACTGCGGTAAAGCTGTGAAAATGTAAACAATATAAAATGACACAAAGTAGTGCAGCTTTACAAAACAGATTTACGACACGTACAGGACTTTGCGGCGATTAGCCTTCATCAGCAAACAAACACATTCACAAACACAACATATAGTCAAGGAGATCTCCTGTGACTACATCAAAAGGTGACGACAGGAGGAGAAGAACAAAAGGATGAAAAAATGAAAGCGATGAAGAGAAAATGACAATTGAAAAAAAAGAGTCTCTAAAAGAGTCTACATGCCTCTTAGTTGATAGAGCTATGCTTCTTTCCGTATGTTTAGATTTGCTCATTGTTGGTTGAATTTTGCGGCTAAAGTTTTCTACAGGATGGGGTAAACATCGACGAAATCAAAGCTCCTGAGCCTTCTCCTACGACATGTGTGGTAGGTGACAGTGTTACTGTTCTTTGCTATCCTTAAGGGCCGAGGTAACACACTGACGTAGAGTAAAACTGATTCTATCCGAGTAATATTAAACACACGACGTTTCCTCATCTTACAGTCCATGCGGTGTGGAGTTGGTAATTATGTTTGTTCACAGCAAATTGTCTTCTGTGCTGCCAAACATTTCTTTTTTTTTCTTCTTTCGCTGGCTTTGAAATCGGCCGTCGTTCACACTGGATGGATATTTTACCCGCGGGCCAACAGTACGTATTGCCAGTGTCCCCCGCAATCAGGCGAACCCACCCCAACCTCTGAGGTACTTGTAACTTGCATCACCAAGCCAGGGACTACCACTGAACGGTTACCATGTCCCTCCATGCCACGATGTCAAACTGTCCAGCATCTTCTCTGTTGCTTTCCCGCTGCTTCTTTTTCGAACTTTCCCGCTGTGGCGACATACTCCAGCGTTCCCTTTCTCATAACATGCCAAAAATGTGACTTTCGTCACATTTGTGTAACAGGTGTGTAACCTGTTCTCTTTGTGAATTAACTTCCCTCAAGCTATCTTCATTGCTCTTTCTATCCGTCCACGGTGTTCTCATAACTTTTCAATAAAACACATCTCCACGTCCTCCACATGATTCCTCATTTGTCAGTTAATTGTCTTTTATTCTCTTCCAAACATCAGGATTGGCTTAATATAACTCTTAAGAGCCTATCATTAACATCCAAACACAATTCACATTCAAAATAGTTACATTCTTCTTGAAACACCGTATCTGGCTAAATGGATGATAGTAAACTGGCGCGAGTACTCACATAGAGCTCCCGGTACTGTTGAATGGACATCATCATGTCCAGCTCCACGCGGACAAGGTTGCCGCTTGCGTCCCCAATGAAGTCAAAGTCAGTGACAGCGTTGGACGAGCCAGCGATGATCTGATCGATAGTCCGGCCACGGACCGCTCCCAGGGTCAGACAGGCCTGTTATGAGAGAATTTCTATGTTAAGCGACTGTCTAGTATGCTAAACTTAGAATAAGTGTTGCCTCTAATTGTAGTTGTATCATTGTCATTCTGTTTTTGTAAACCGACAAAGGATAAAAATTAAGTGTATGTTGTTTATAAAGTAAACATTAGTTTTAATTGATGTTAAGCTAGTTTATTGCCAGTTCCGTAGCGAAGAGGTTACAGACGCAGTTCGTGATCTCACATACCCGCGTTCGAAACACAGCTGCGGGTGATTTGGCAGCAGACCGCCTTGCGTTGTTTTTTTACGAAATGGTATGGTTCCGGTCGTTAATAAAGCAATGGCAAACTACTGAACGTAAACTTGCCAAGAGATCACACCAGCTAACATGCTGGTGTTGACTGCAAACGTCCTGTAAAGGATATTCAACTAACTTTTTTTTAAACGTCAGTTTGTTACATTCAAGACGGTTTACGTGTTTCGTTTCATGTAAATGATTGGTATAGCTTTGAGAACCAAACACCACTTAACATGTAAATATTACTATTGCGCTGAATGATTGTGTGTATTGATAAGTGTAAATTATAACATCGCATTGAATGATTGTGTGTTTTGTGATGTATAAGTGATAACATCGCACTGAATGATTGTGTTTTGTGGTGTTTTAATTTGATCACACGTTTCATGTCCAACCTTATCATGGCTATACGTTCAACTATTTATGAGAACGTTTCATGTCCAACCTTATCATGGCTATATGTTCAACTATTTATGAGAACGTTTCATGTCAACTTTTTGTGAGAACTTGTGAAGTCCGACCAGTATCAGCTTTAATGTACACATAGCTATAATGGTATTTACATGTGTTTTCAAATGCGCAGTATGTTGTAAATTGAACAGAATGATGCAGTTTCCAACACAACATAAGATACAATTTAATACAATCTTAGAGTATTGCTATGAGGTTCAGTTGTCCAGGGCACTCGCATCTCATCTCATCTCATCATGTTCCTCTTGTACCTTGCGGTGTCGAGGTGAAGTATAAACTTCGTGAGAGTGCCCGGTTATGGGCTTCGTATATCGACATTCCCATGGATTCTGTTATTCCCTCAGTCCAACGTTTACGTGGTCGGCCTCTTCCTCTGTTTCCATCTGGTCTGTACATCATTGCTTGTTGTGGCATGCTGTTGACTGGTAGCCTACTTGCATGGCCAAACCATTTGACTTGCTGCTTTCTAATAAAATCTAGAGCAGCTTTAACCCCTACTTTAGTCCTGATTTCTTCATTTCTGATCTTATCTCTTCTTGATACGTTGAGTATTCTTCTCAGAAACCTCATTTCTGTTGTTGTGATTTTTCTTTTCTCTTTTTCTGTCATTGTCCAGGTTTGGCATTGGTAGCAGAGAGTTGGTAGGAAGATTGTGTTGTAAAGTGCTTTCTTAGTAGTTATTGATACATGTTTGTTCTTTAGTATTGGTGCCATTTGTCCAATGAGTTGATTTGCCTTATTGCACCTATTTTCGATCTCGTCTTCTGATCTGCCATTTGATGATATTATACTTCCTAGGTACTTGAAGCTCTTTACTTGTTTCAAGGGATGTTCGTTTAGGTGAATTGCCCCTTTTGGACCAGTTACCCGGGATGGTTAACCCGGTCAACAAATGCTCGCAGCAGTCGGATGTGTCGGCCTAACGGCGCAAGAACGCAGCTCTGCTGTAAGCAGGCACAACGCAATCACATCCGAAGAAAAAAAACTCTGGATGAACGAAGAAGAAGAAGAAGAAGAAGAAGAAGGACCAGTTACAATCTCCATGGAGTAAGCCATTGCATCCATGTTTATATGGATCTTGCCTCGTGCGATAGGTTCCAGAACGTGTATAGCGACAAGATACCAACGCCGTCATGTTTGGAAAGAAAAAAGTTACTTGCATACCATTTACAGGACGTCGCAGTCAAACCGAGAATTTGTTTGGCTGTTTGTGATTTTTTTGCACGTTTTTCTTAGTTTGACATTACTTTCAGAACGCCCGGAACTCATACCATTGTATGAAAACCAACGCAAGGCGGCCTGCTAGCAAATCTCTCGCAGCTGTGTTTCGAACGCGGTATGTGGGATTACGAATTGTGTCCATAACTCCTTCGCCACGGAGCAAGTCAAATCGAGAGACGGTTCATTAAGAACATTTAGACCTGGCAGATTTCTCCAGTATGCGGTACTTGCATAGATTCTGTGTAATCTTCATTTGTTTTAGTAGAGTGCTGGATTTAACAATGAGGCATGCCTGGAAAGATATTGTTTTTACTGTTCTAAGGCAGTTTCAAATACATCCAGGTGACGAATTATTGCATCCCTCAGATTAAGTCAAGTTCATGGCATCAAATAAATTGTCTTCAAGTATAACCTAGACATTTAGCAACAAACAAATACACTTACCATCAATAAAAGACAGACAGCTTGAAGATTTGCAGAAGACTGGCGCATGATGACGTTCGACCAACTTAGACTTAGTTTCATTAAGTAAATCTCTTAAAGGACCTTGAAACAAGCAAGTGTGTTTACTGTCAGAGTTCACTGAAATACGTTGTCACTGAAATCTGCTGTTTATAGTCTTTTTTTTCTTTCTTCAAAATAAAACAGCGTGTTGTTTTACAGATAAAGTTTACAGTTTATAACTAAAGGCCTCAGATAATTCCTGAAGCTTTCTGATTCTGTTTGAACCTGTGAAAATATATTGCCCAAACTTTACACCTAAATCACAACTGCTCAGCTCGACTCACCACAGATCCACATGACACCTTTATATTGTAACCTCCAGGACGGATGTGACAGGGGTCGACCTGGGATGAGCACTTACGTTTGCTCACGATTGCAATAAGGAAAACTTCATGACGTCAATGCCCCAGTACTGATTAATGAGCACAAAGGGAGCTACTACCGGATTATTATGATCGTTGCATGTTGAATTATACTAGGAAAAATAAGAGGCCAAGCACGGAGCGGCCAACGAAAGTTGATTACTCACTGGGAAATCTCAAGTACCACGGAACTTAGGTAAAATCTTCAAGATTGGGCACGCGTCGCAGTCCTAATAGTGTCTATGTTGTTTGTCCACCAAGAATGATGATGACCATTCATTTCATCCAGTGGGGTTGAAAGTAGGAAGCCGTGAGTTCTAAAATGGCTGATGAGGCGTATGTTGGCTCGAAATGTTCTTTGACAATGTGGACAAAGAATGCTTGACGTTTCTGGAGGAGGCTTTTCTGCAGTGGTTTTTCTGTTCTGTCTTTTCTTCACAGTTCTTGCAGTCCTGGTTGCCTCACAAGTGACTGCACCCTTACGTAATGATGCACGCCACGAATTTCGGTCTCTGGCTGCAGTCTCCCATGTGTCATGATGAGTTGCACGCGTCGCAGTCCTAATAGGGTCAAAGTCCAACAGGCAACAGACAGTGCGCAAATTATACCCGACTGTGACATCTTGTTAATATATGGTACTGTTGACGTAACTTTGGTGTGATTTAAAATATGGATAGCCATATAATATTTATTTGATTTAACTGTCATGGTTTATCTACGTGAACATCTTCAGAATACAACCCAATACCCTTCCGGTCCTATTCACACATACTATTATTATACACATGTAATGGAACTATACACATGGCTGGCATCTTACCGTCTTGAAAGACGATTGTTTGTAAAATGGAGTTATACCTCTCCATAACACAAAGCCTGGGCTGAATTTAAAGATCATGTGTTACCTATGTAGCATGACCCCTCTATCGGCCTGCTTAGTTTGCTCTAGAGGAAAGGTAACACCAATATGTCTGGAACAAGACAAGCTGAAGAATCTGCCGGAACAGTAAAGCAATGCTCTAACTGCCCGTATGTCGGAGCTTCCATCCTAGACCGGTTGCCGACCAAGGCTTAGGGCCTGGTCTGCCCTGCCATAACATTTAGTCTTTAGGTTGCATTTCCGTGCACTGGGGTAAGGCTTATACCCTCCTAATAGCGCCCCTCTTCCCGAAGCCGTTGGCACAATGTGGGGTGTCGGGTTTGGTAAGCGCCGCCCAACGTTCGGAGCTAACAGAAAGCAAGTAGTACCGTCTACTGTCATACGGTAGCTCAATCATATCTGACTAAGACCTGACATAAATATATATATATATTGGAAATACAGAAATGTGGCGTAGGGGTTACGAATGCCGCGTTCGAAACACAGCTGCGGGCGATTTGGAAGCAGACCGCCTTTCGTTGGTTTCCCATACATTGATATGAGTGCCGGTCGTTTAGAAAGCAATGGCAAACTACTGAACGTAGGCTTGCCAAGAGATCACAAATAGCCAAACAATGCTGGGGTTGACTGCGACGTCCTGTAAAGGATATGCAACTAACTTGTATACACATGCAATGGAACTATACACATATAATGGAAATGCACACATATACTATCACAATACACTTGCAATTAAATACACACATATAATATAAGAATACACATTTCATTGAACTATACACATATAATATAACACTACACATATAATGGGACTATACACATATAATATAACAATACACATATAATATGAATATACACATATAATGTAACAATACACCTATAATGGGACTATGCACATATAATATAACAATACACATATAATATGAATATACACATATAATATAACACTACACATATAATGGGACTATACACATATAATATAACAATACACATATAATATGAATATACACATATAATGTAACAATACACATATAATGGGACTATGCACATATAATATAACAATACACATATAATATGAATATACACATATAATATAACAATACACATATAATGGGACTATTCACATATAATATAACAATAAACATATAATATGAATATACACATTTAATATAACAATACACTTATAATGGGACTATACAAATATAATATAGCAATACACATATAATATAACAATACATATATAATATAACAATACACATATAATGGGACTATACACATATAATATAGCAATACACATATAATGGGACTATATACATATAATACGAATATACACATGTAACTATAAACACACGGAATTATTCACATACAATAGAACTGAACCGCTATTCTCCAGCTAACTACACACAACCATAGGACATGACTTGGGAAGTAAAGGCGACCTCTGGAACACTGGCCACATCACCCACTCAGTGCCGAGTTATTTATAAATATACGAGCCTGAAACCCAGAGCCTTAGGGCGAGTAAACGGGTCTTTTATGTGGAACCACGCACATATAACAGAACCAGTATTGCATGGCCTTTGCAGGATGTTGCCAACAACCCGAACCCCAGACTGATTTCCTAAGCAATTTTACGTTTCCGTAGTTTGCCATTGCTTTCTGAAAGAGAAGTCAACGCTTATGTCCAACTGACTTGCCTGTGTGTGCATTGAACCCACTGCACCCCAGCCCACCCACAGAAGTTTAAGTGCATGCGCATTGAACTCGCGGTTACCACTGACCTCTTCATTTAAAATAACTAAACACACATACAGGGATCATTACCCCTTATGGACAACACTCGCCTTCAAATTAATAATCTTGTGAGGGTGAAACCGTGGGCAGCTGTTTTTGCGGCGACCCAGTCACAGGATTATTAATCTGAGCCAGAGATGAACCCTAATATAACTTCTCTTTGAGGTTGAACAGGGTAGGGGTAATGGTAGAATGGAATACAGGGATTATACGTATATAAAAGAATTATACACATATTGTGTTGAGTTTAGTCTAGAACAGACATCCCAGCACTTGGGGCATTCGCATACGTGCTCCGTCCTCATCTGCAACAGCCAGCGAAGAGTCGAAATGCTAATGGTAAAAGCTGCTGTCTGATTATGTGGTAGTCTAGCCTTTCCTTGGAGTAGTGGGCGTCGGCCAGATTCTCTGGCCACTCCCTGCCAAATTATTCTCTTCACGCCACGATGATGTGTATTTTCCCATACAATGTGTACACATTATTCTCTTCACGCTACGATGATGTGTATGTTCCCATACAATGTGTACAAATTATTCTCTTGATTCCACGATGATGTGTATGTTCCCATACAATGTGTACAAATTATTCTCTTCACGCTACGATGATGTGTATGTTCCCATACAATGTGTAGAAATTATTCTCTTCACGCCACGATGATATGTATGTTCCCATACAATGTGTACAAATTATTCTCTTCACGCTACGATGATGTGTATGTTCCCATACAATGTGTACAAATTATTCTCTTCACTCCACGATGATATGTATTTTCCCATACAGTGTGTACAAATTATTCTCTTCACGCCACGATGATATGTATGTTCCCATACAGTGTGTACACGATCCCAAAAGGACCCTGACCGCGTGTGTCTTATCATGCACCAATACCCCAGCCAGCAACTCAGAACTTGCCAATACATCCACTTGCTCGTTTCCCACCACACCAGCATATCCTGGCGAAAAGACCCAACAGATGCTCCTTATCTTTGATTGTTTTGTTGTTTTTAATTGAAAGATGCCATTGCTCGAAGCATGTCTGTCTTCACTCTTCTTAGCATGCTATGAGAGTCCATTACAATCTAACCATTTTGTGGCTATTGTTTCCCCAGCCACTGGAGCACCGCGGTGAATTGCCCGACCATAATTCACAGACAAGATATTGTGATATTATATGCCAGGCTCTTCTGTACTAAACACCGTTCATAAGCTTTCGCTCTCAATCCACAGACACTATAACACACAGACAGACAGACAGACACACACACACACACACACACACACACACACACACACACACACACACTGGAATTATACACATACAATGAAGTTTTCGCAATCAGCAACTAAGTAATATATTCTCTCCCCCCACCCCATCTTGTCATAATTTAGCTATATGTACCTGCTATTGTGATATGTTGCCATGTTAAGTGAATAAATAATATGATAACGCTTGCAACAATATATCGCCTCTGAATATTCCATAATGATGTAAATGCCGTTTTCCAAATTTATTTCAGAGTTATGTTATGCTTATACACGTTCATTTTCAAGATTGTCGTAATCATGTACATGCTGTTTTCCATATCTGTTTCAGAAGTCTGTTATATATCTTCATTCTCATGATTGTCATAATCATGCACATGCTGTTTTCCACATCTATTTCAGAGTTCTGTTATAATTATACGCCTCGATTCTCATGATCATCATAATCATCATTCTCGTCATATTTATTGTTGAGCTGATTTTAATTCTCTGTTGATCTAATGCCTTCTCTAACGTTGTCTTAGAAACGTATATAGTTTCTATCATTCTTCTTGAGCCCAGCCACGGGAGTAGGTCAGGCTGCTAGTTAATAACAGCCACTCTCAGCTTCCTTGATGATGAATACCCACAGGACCTCTGGATCCGAGTCTACACAGATGGGTCAGCACAAAATGCTGTTCGAAATGGAGGAGCGGGAGTGTACATAGAATACCCAAATAATACTAGAGACACGGCCAGAATTCCAACAGGAAAGTACTGCCATAACTATGATGCTGAAATTGAGGCAATCAAGATAGCCACAGAGAAATTACAAAATACCAGCCATGGTACACAACCTGCAGTGATATTGACAGATGCAAAATCCGTAATAGAGGCGCTCCTGTCTGGGAAATTGCCAGTTCTGAGGACACTACTTTCTGAACTTAGCAGTCAGCGTAAGATCACCATACAGTGGATACCATCCCACTGTGGAGTCCCCGGAAACGACAGAGCTGATCGATTGGCTAAGGAAGGAGCAAAAGAAGAACAACCTGATGTGCCTATTACATACCACCAAAAGAAAAGAATGATCAAATCAATCAGAAAGCCTCCAAACCTTACTCAAGACGACTACCACGTTATGGACAGATCAGAACAGGTCATTCTTCTGCGCCTCAGAACAGGACACAATAGATTACGCAACCACTTGTATACAAAATTCAAGATTGGTGACTCAGCCATGTGCACATGTGGTTTGGCGTCGCAGACAGCAGAGCACATACTCCAGGATTGCCCAAACTACAACATATCCAGGCGAACCTTCTGGCCTAGAGAGACAACAGTGGAAGATAAACTCTATGGACCGCTGAATGAACTAAAAAAGACTGTTAGATTCATACAAGAGACGACATTGCAGTTGTAGACATGTTTCAGGCGAACGAAAGAAGAAGAAGAATACCCCGCATGACGGGTTCAGGAGAAAAATAAAAGATGAAAGGAAGAAAATACAGATGTGGTAGATCTTTTGCAAAACGTCGCTCTCATCACGACCCACCGAAGATATTTTATTTCCTACGTATAAGCCCTTTTGCGTGCGTGCCTATGTGACGTCCCCTAGTTTTCTCTCTGCGTCACGACACAAGCCTAGTAATTGTTTAATACACAGAAAGCCGCACTTTCGAAGTCGTAATCAAATACTTGATATCACTTAGGGAAACCCCGTTGAGGCCACCAAGGCCAGTTCATAAATAAGCACACATGTATTTATTGGCGCTCATAGTAGTAGAAGAAGTAGAGATTAGAGGATGCACTAGATAACATAAATATATAAAGCTATAGTTTATCGACCAGGATTCGAACCTGTCACCTCTAAATGACGACAACACCTTGATGTTCCAATGTGTTTGTGTGCTTGTTATTTGACCTATGCTGATTTAAGATACAATTCTGAGGCCTATGGTGCTATCTCATTGGTTAGATGCGAAACGTTAGATAGAGAAACGTTTAAACAGCTTTCATATGCGGTGTCTGCGAAGAATTCTTGGTATCAAGTGGCAAGACAAAATCATAAATACTGAAGTATTGGAAAGATCAAGGCTGTGTGTCGGTTTATTCCATGATCAGTCTTCGTAGACTTAGATGGATGGGACACCTTAGGAGGATGGATGATGGTAGAATACCAAAGACATCTTTTTTGGTGAATTACAGATGGGTAAGAAATCTCAGGGTCGGCCTCTACTACGATACAAAGATGTGTGTAAGCGGGACATGATTGATACAGACATTGATAATGCACATTGGGAGCAAGTTGCCGCTGAACGTGTTGCATGGAGGGCAAAGATCAGAAATGGAATAAAGACAAAGGAGAAAATTATTGCAGATACGTCACACACCGAGCGTGTGAGACGTAAGATGGTGCATGATGGTGGAAATGACCACGTGTTCACATTGCACCCACTGTGGACGAACATTTACAGCGCGAATTGGCCTTATCAGTCACATTCGCTACCGCCATAGGTAATAGTTATTATGCCTTTTTGAAGCACAAACTATCGTCTGTCAAGACGGCAAGATGTCAATGATGAGATACGAATACTGTCCATATTCCATAGTTATGGGTTCATGTGGATGATAAACCTGGAATAATGAAAACATATTTATTTAGGGGTGTACACTTGTTTCCGTAGCTGAGTCACTGTCGTTACATTGTAGGTGACAGATTCGAATCGCGGTCGGTGACTATAGCCTTCAAGTGTTATGTTGTCTAGTGCGTCCTCTAGTCTCTACTTCTTTCTTCTCCTTCTGTGAGCGTCGAACAATACATGTGTGTTTATCTATAAATATTTGATTACCTCTAAAATTGTGAGAACACGTTTACATGTTACCACCGTTAAGAGGTGTTGAATACAATTAAATGGAGAGATCATGACAGCTGGGGTGGCGTTGAGTAACCCTCGACAGATCAACAAACCTCTGTGGGAGTCTCTGTGGCGAAGTGGTCAAGCCGTATGACTCGTGCTCCGAAGGTTATGGGTTCGATTCCGGGCCGCGTTCTTCGGTTTACGAGTTAAATGTTTCGGAGACTCCTGTGGGTCGTCGCTAAAAGCTACGGAGTTCGTGCTTTGTGCGACGCTTTCCGTGCTGCGGAAAGAGACCGAGCCATATGGGATAAAACCCGGTGCAATGAAGTCGACACTGTCGACTTTTAAGCGACTTTTTTAGATCAACAAACAGTACGCCAAGCAATGGGGTAACCAGAGTGGGGCGTTTCTTTTCTTCTCGTGTGATGGATTCCCTTCAGTTTTGTCAGAAGCGGTGTCTGTAGTCGTGCAAGCCTTGTCCCTTCTGTCGTGTCTCCACCTGGATGTGGTAGAGGGGATTCACATGTTCCAATGACTCCAAGAGCTATGCCGAAGGTAGCACCGCTTTTGGTAGGGTCTTCTATAACAGGCAGGTCAAGGGATATAGACAACACTAAGCGATATATACACTCCACACAAAAATCATTGACTATAATTATAACACTTATATAATAATTTTACAAAGAAAACAAAAGGCGACATTTTGTTTATTTTTCATGTCTTTTCCTTTTCTCTAATGATCTTTAACTGATTGATTGTCGAATGATAATATATCGCCAAATGTTACTTCCCATTTGGACAGAAGGACGATATATCGTCACCATAGGGAAATACATTGGAAGATAATAGGGAAACAAAACTCGCTTACACTCAGGAAATAAATGACCGTAGACCCCGAGGTAGACCAAGAAGACGGTGGAGAGATAATATATATACAGACCTACAAGAACTTGGAATCAACGACTGGCAAGAGAAGGTCAACCAGAGAGACGAATGGAGACGGATTGTATTTGCAGCAAAGAACCTCAATGGCTCGGAAAGCTGAAGAAGAAGAAGAAGATAGGGAAATCGTGGTATTCGTTTTGTTTCGTGGTATCTTCCGCAATTTCAGTGTTCAGTGAGCGGACATTTACATGATAATACTTGTTCATGTTGTTTGGCACTGAATCAGTTGCTCGCTCCGTGGCGAAGGGGTTACGGGTGCAATTTGTAATCCCGCATACCGCCTTCGAAACACAGATGCGGGCGATTTGGCAGCAGACCGCCTTGAGTTGGCTTTTAAAATAAAATGGTATGAGTGCCGGTCGTTCAGAAATCAATGGCAAACTACTGAACGTAAACTTGCCAAGAGGTCATAAAGAGCAGGAAAAAAAGTCTGGTGTTGACTGCGACATGCTGTAAAAGTGGCTTGGCTCAAGAAGAATGATAAAAACTATATATGTAAAGGATATACAACTAACTGTAACTAAATGAATCAGTTAAGATTTTTTTTTCTCGTTTAGTCATTTCCTTGCCTAGCTCATTGGTTTTGCATCCTGTAATGACCGCTTACCACAACAGCCTCCAAGTTATTTTGACCCTTGACTGTCATTGAGTAACTGAAAACAGAGTCAGGTTAGTTTCTTATGTTGACACAACGCTGTAACAGACAGAGAAACTAACAGCCCGACCACATTTTCAGGCCACACATGACCATGACTCACAAAGCCAAGAGGATGAGCCTGGTTTACTTTCTAACCGGACACTTTTATAGATTCACTGAAGCTGAGTGTTTAAAAGGGATAGGGACAACACGGAGAGATAGACAAACTCCACAAAATCATTGACTACAATTATACCACTTATATACGTATTTTACAAGAAAATACAAACAATATTTTATATAGGCTAGAAAAAAAATGTAATGGGGTAACCATTTTTTTTCGCTTAAGAGTCGACAGGTCGACTTCATTGCACCGGGATTTTTATCCTATATGGCTCGGTTTCTTTCCGCAGGTCGACAAAGTACGAATAGCTACAGGGCCGATCTCCAGGAGTCTCCGAGAAAGTTGTGCTCGTGAACAGAACGACGTAGGTCGGAATCGAACGCACAACATTCGGTGTGCGAAGAAGGCGGAGGAACCACCTAGGCACGTCGACTTATCAAGTGTCTGGTTGGCTAATTCTTCTTCTCTTCAATTCGTTTGCTTGAAATTTGTCTATAACTGCAATGTTGTCTCTTGCATGAACGTCACTATTTTTAAAAGTTCACTCAGTGGTCCATATAGTTTATCTTCTATTGTTGTCTCTCTAGGCCAGAAGGTTTGCCTAGATATGTTATTTTTGGGCACAGCTGCGAATATGTGATCTGCTGTCTGCGGCGCCAATACACATGTGCAGATGACTGATTCACCAATATTGAATTATATGTACATGTGGTTGCGCAATCTATTGTGTCTTGTTCTGAGGCGCAGAATAATTATTTGTTCTGTTCTGTCCATAAGGTGGTAGACGTCTTGAGCAGGTTTCTGCGGCTTTCTGACAGACTTGAACATCCTTTTCTTTTGGTGGTATGTAATGGGTGCATCAAGCTGTTCTTCTATTGCTCCTTCCTGACTTCCTTAGCCAATTGATCAGCTCTCTCGTTTCCGGGTACTCCACAGTGAGATGGTATCCACTGTAGGGTGATCTTACGCTGGCTGCCACGTTCAGAAAGTATAGTTCGTAGTACTGGCGATTTCTCAGACAGTAGCGCCTCAAGTACTGATGTTGCATATGGTTTGGCTAATGGCTCGCAAAATGTGACCCGCGGACGCTTGGTGGCCTTCCTGGTCGTTCAAGGGGCACGCGTGCATTTATGGAAGACTACATGATATAAACATTAGCGGCAAAGCACATACCATACATGCTCAAACAGGATGAACTAAAACGTGAGACAGCAAATGGGTTGCGTAATAAAAATGTTCGAGAAGTGGAAGTTGATCGTCAGCACTGACGAGTCATTCATTCAGGGTTGATATTCTGGAAAACTAATTAGGTGCTTTTCCATCAACTTCTGCGCCTCAGAACAGGACACAATAGATTACGCAACCACTTGTATACAAAATTCAAGATTGGTGACTCAGCCATGTGCACATGTGGTTTGGCGTCGCAGACAGCAGAGCACATACTCCAGGATTGCCCAAACTACAACATATCCAGGCGAACCTTCTGGCCTAGAGAGACAACAGTGGAAGATAAACTCTATGGACCGTTGAATGAACTAAAAAAGACTGTTAGATTCATACAAGAGACAACATTGCAGTTATAAACATAGTTCAGGCGAACGAAAGAAGAAGAAGAAGACATCTACGGTTTTATTCGGCTTATACAAACGCGCGGAAATCTATATGGGACTATTTCTCTATAAATACATAAATTAGATGTGTCTGGGGTTTATATTGATTCCTAAGAGGCAAAGATCGAAGCACGTTGATGTAAAACATAAAGGCCAAAGATAAATACACAATCTACCGTTTCAAACACAGTCTTCTTCCACGAATATGAAAACACGAAGCACGTTTTGTTCATTTGTTCGCTCGCTTTGAACTCAAGTGTAGTCCATACGCGAGCTACTTTTTCTAGTGCACCGGACTGATCTTTGTGTATGGATTAGTTTTCCCTATTACCAGTGACCCTCGCCATCAGGCGAACCCACTCGGACTTCTACGGTACTTGTAATTTGCATATCCAAGTCAAGGATGAGAAGTCAACATTTTAGTCCAACTGACAGGTGAAGGGGTTGAATACGATACGTCGGCATAAACACACCGGATGTTTAAAAGACAAGTACTCTTATCCATTGAACAATGCTGACGTCTGATGAAACTATGAGTACATGAATGAATGATCTGGCGGCGGGAATGTTGCCAACCGACCATAGTACTACAAGATCAATTATAGTTACGTGAATGAATGATCTGGCGGCGGGAATGTTGCCATCCAACCATAGTACTACAAGATCAATTATAGTTACGTGAATGAATGATCTGGCGGCGGGAATGTTGCCATCCAACCACAGTGCTACAAGATCAATTATAGTTACGTGAATGAATGATCTGGCGGCGGGAATGTTGCCATCCAACCATAGTGCTACAAGATCAATTATAGTTACGTGAATGAATGATCTGGCGGCGGGAATGTTGCCATCCAACCATAGTACTACAAGATCAATTATAGTTACGTGAATGAATGATCTGGCGGCGGGAATGTTGCCATCCAACCATAGTAATACAAGATCAATTATAGTTACGTGAATGAATTATCTGGCGGCGGGAATGTTGCCATCCAACCATAGTACTACAAGATCAATTATAGTTACGTGAATGAATGATCTGGCGGCAGGAATGTTGCCATCCAACCATAGTGCTACAAGATCAACTATAGTTACGTGAATGAATGATCTGGCGGCGGGAATGTTGCCATCCGACCATAGTGCTACAAGATCAACTATAGTTACGTGAATGA
The DNA here is from genome assembly GCA_014155875.1 of Cepaea nemoralis. Taxonomy (NCBI): domain Eukaryota; kingdom Metazoa; phylum Mollusca; class Gastropoda; order Stylommatophora; family Helicidae; genus Cepaea; species Cepaea nemoralis. The sequence goes on from JACEFZ010015801.1 coordinate 193,119, forward strand.
ATGATCTGGCGGCGGGAATGTTGCCATCCAACCATAGTACTACAAGATCAATTATAGTTACGTGAATGAATGATCTGGCGGCGGGAATGTTGCCATACAACCATAGTACTACAAGATCAACTATAGTTACGTGAATGAATGATCTGGCGGCGGGAATGTTGCCATCCAACCATAGTGCTACAAGATCAATTATAGTTACGTGAATGAATGATCTGGCGGCGGGAATGTTGCCATCCGACCATAGTGCTACAAGATCAATTTCAAAATATAGGACGGACTACTGAGGGACAAAGTAAACAATGTTCGAGTCATACAGTCTGTATTATATTAGATGCAGGACTTCTTTGCTGACCAGCACGCCTCGGGAGTCTGCCCAGCCTAATCTCACGGCTACACGATTCCATGCATCATGTGCTATGCCGATAAGCGTGAACGGTCATGTTCTGCCATCTCACTCGATCACCAGAGTCGTGGATCACCTCCGTGTTCCTGTCTCGACCATGCCACGTGGCCAAGCCATCCAGGTATTTACTTTTCGGGCTACACAATTAGTGTCGGAATATTGTCGAAAAGCGACAAGGAACGTTCCAGGTTAAGAGGTTAAAGAGATACAATATAGACATATAAACACAGTTGGATGTAAATTACAGACACATACCACAGTCAGATATACCATATAAACATATAACACGGTCGGATATATAATACAGACATATAGCATAGTCAGATATACAATACATACTTGAAACCTAGTCAGATATACAAATACAGACATATATCAATATGTATCATATAGCCAAGTCACACATACAATACAGACGTGTAGCACACATATACAATACAGACATATAACCATGTTAGATATACAATAAAGACATATAGCACATCCAGATATACAATAAAGACATATAGCACATCCAGATATACAATAAAGACATATAACACAGTTCTTTGTTTACCGTACAAACTTATCTTGATGTAATAAATAGAATAATCTAGAGTATACGAATTCTATTAAAATTATCTTTAGAAAATAAAGTTAGCACTAGTAGATATTTAGCACATTTTGATGGCAGTGTTAATGATGATGATGGTGGTGATGATGGTGGTGATGATGATGATGATGATGATGATGATGATGATGATGATAGCAGTGTTAGCTGACAATGACATTTGCATGTTGTCAACACGATGAGTAGTTGCAGTGAATCATCATTTAGTGAAAGGATATCCAATATAGCTGTCGTCATTAAGACTAGAAGTGGCAAGCGGTTTCGTTTGATGTCCTGTCTGTGATGTAAGTGCCTCACTTGTTGGATGCTGTAAAGTTGTCCATACGTACTTGCCTCCACAATCAGCTCTACCATCTTACTTGTTGACATCCGATTTCTTGAAAGGCTTAGACAGGCATGGGTCGGACTTCGGACGTTTCAAGGATGGGAGATGGTAAGTAGACAGAACCAGCCGGAGAGGATTGGAGATGGTAATTAGACAGAACCCTCCTGAAATGATTGAGGATGGTAAGTAGAAAAAACCAACCTGAAATAATTGAACATGGTATGTAGACATAACCAGCCTGGAAGGATTGGAGATGGTAAGTATATAGAACCAGCCTGAAAGGATTGCAAATGGTAAGTCGACAGAACAAAACTGAAATAATTGGAAACGGTAAGTAGAAAGAACCAGCCTGAAATGATTGGAGATGGTAAATAAACAGAACCGGCCTGAAATGAATGGAGATGTTAAGTAGACAGAACCAAACCGAAATTATAGAAGATGGTAAGTAGACAGAACCTTCCTGAAATAATTGGAGATGGCAAGTAGTCACATTTGTGTGTGTGTGTGTGTGTGTGTGTGTGCGCGCGCGTACGTGTGTGTGTGTTCGCATATTCTTTACAGGACATCGCAGTCAACATCAGCATCTTTCAGCTGATTGTTGATTTCTTGGCAAGATTACGCCCAGTAGTTTTCCATTGCTTAAGTAGACACTACCAACCTGAAATGATTGGAGATGGTAAGTATAGACAGAACCTGCCTGAAATCATTGGGGATGGTAAGTAGACAGAACCAAACTGAAATGATAGGAGATGGTAAGTAGACAGAACAAGGCTGCAATGATTGGAGATGGTAAGTGGACAGAACCAAACTGAAAGAATTGATTGATTGATCTAGGAACCGACATCACAGCATTCGGGGCATTCCCATAGGCGCTCCGTCCCCATCCTCAGCAGCCAGCGAAGAGCCCCAACACCAATAGTACAAGTAGCAATCTGATTATATGTCCGTCTCGCCTTGCCTCTGAGTGTCGAGCGTAGGCCCTCGTCACTCCTCGCTGCCTCATTCTTGCCAGACCATGATGATCCATTTGCTCCTCCGAGGTGTAATTGTACTCCCACAAGGCCGCAACCACGTCTGCCTTGTCATGCATCAATATTCCACCAAGTTTTGCAGAGCCAGCCAATTTGTCCTCCTGTTCATTCCCCAGCACACCGGCATGCCCCGGAGAAAATATTCAGGCGATGCTTGCCACCCGTGACCTCCGAAGCGAAGCAAGCCACTCTGCACGAAGCATGCCTGTCCTCACCTTCCTCAGCATGCTCTCTGAGTCAGTTACAATCACGATGTGTGTGTGTTTGTATCGTATTCTCGATCCAGCGGAAAGCTGCAGTGACCGCCTCCACCTCCATTCTTAAGCTAGATGTTGTGGTATCATATGCCAGGCTCTCCTGCACCAAACGTCGGCCATTAGCTTTTGCTATGAACCCCAGGGCACTTCTCCTACCTCTCGACACCGAACCATCTGTGTAGATAATCACATCACCCGAGCGAGCATTATCCTGAATTAGTTGCTGGATTTCCACTTCCGTGGCCCCTGCTGGCCACTCCCTGCACTCCCGGCTCAATGTGATTATAACTCTGCACAAGTCTGACTGCTCCGCTGGCACTCTGACCCACTCCTCTCCTCGCCTAATGTTCTCCAAGATGCACACATGTCTGATCGTATCCTCCGCCTGAGCCATCCATGATTTCCCTCTTATCAGTCGCTGACCCTTAACTGCTTCCAGCGCCTCATGCAAAGGGTGATCTGTGTCTGCAGCTACTCTGAGGTAAGCCTTCGCCTTCATCACCTTGAGCCTACTAGCAACAGTCGGCAAACCAAAGATGTAACGCATACACACTACTGGGGTGTCTCTGGTGCATCCCAGAATGACCCGCATAGCTTCGTTCTGTATGCGCTCTAACTTCACCAGCTGACTCTTTGAGACAGTGAGCAGTCCTAGTCATAATCAATCACTGAGAGGATCAAGTGCTGGTATAGTGTGAAAAGCATTCTCTGCTCTGTGTCCATTGCAGCCACAGTTTTAAGTGCATTGAGTCTCTTCTGAGATCTTGTCACGACCGTCTCCACATGGTCCTTGAAGGACAGACTCCTGTCAAATGTGATTCCCAGATACTTCAGTTTGTCCTCTCTGTTGACGCTTCTACCATCTATCGCGAGGTTTGTGACATCAACGCTCACAATCCTGTTGTCCAGAGAGCACCAAAAAAACAGCTGCCTTTTCCTGGTCGATGACAGCACTCATTTCAGTGGACCAGTCAATCACTTTGTCTACTGTCACCTGTAGCTCCTGGGCTGTTTATACCCTATCTCTCCCCTGCCTATATGCAAGAATATCATCTGCAAATGTTAGTATCTTTCCAACCCCTGGTGCTTCTAGGTTTGCAATCTTGCTCGTATAACGTTAAAGAGCACCGGTGAGATTGCGGATCCCTGTGGCAGTCCCGAGGTTAACATATGTGGCTCTGAGGTCCATGCACCCAGACGGAGAGCAACCCGACGAGAATACAGGACGGCTGCTATCCAGTTCACCAACCAGGGACTGACCCCCTTCTCCATCAGTGCGGTCATCAAAATATCATATCGAACTCTATTGTACGCATCCTCGAGATCAAGCGCTGTCGCCATCGTTTCCTGTAAACTCTGGAACTCCTCATAAACGTCAAAGGCAAAAGTGGCTGCATTTGACCAGGTATCTTTTCCTGGCCTGTAGCTCCCCAGGCCTCTTGGAAGAAGCTTCCCCCTTTCCAAAAACTCTTGCAACTTGACAGCGACTCTCTTTTATAAAACCATCCCAAATGTATTTTGAAGGGTGATTATCCTAAAGCCGCTATGCCTTGAATGATCTTTGAATGGTTTTGGGAGAGGGATGAGATAGCTGTGCACCCAGTCCTGCGGTACTAATGCTGTCCTAATGCTCTGGTTAAAGCAGTCGGTTATCTCCTTCAGGTCTGCATCGCTCAAAGCCTTCATGTGGCCATATCTAACCCCATCAGACCCTGGTGCAATGTCTTTTGCCCTTTTCAAAATATGTTTAACATCTTCAACCCGTATGATGTCTTCATAATGCATATTCTTCATAGTGCCAGATAGCTCCCCTCTAACTGCATCCCTGGTGTCCGCATTATTATGATTGGTCTGCTCTAAAAGTCTCTGGAGAAACACAACCCCTGTCTTTTTGTCTGTTGTCACGCGCACACCATCATCTCTATAAATTGTTCCGCTGTAACCACTTCCTCTCGTGAGCTTCGGGGTGTCTGTCGCTCTTTCCTTAGCTGCTTCATTGCAGCTCTCTTTGCTTTCCAAACATACTGAAAGAATTGAAGATGGTAAGTAGACAGAACCAACCTGAAATGATTGGAGATGGTAAGTAGACAGAGCCAAGCTAAAAGAAATGGAGATGGTAAGTAGACGGAACGATCCTGAAATGATTGGAGAGATAGTAAGTAGACAGAACCAAACTGAAATAATTGGGGATGGTAAGTAGACAGAACGATCATGAAATGATTGGAGATATGGTAAGACAGAACTAAACTGAAATGATTAGCTAGATGGTAAGTAAACAGAACGATAATGAAGGGATTGTAGATTTTAAGTAGACAGAACTAACCTGAAAGGAATTATTAATATGTGGTTCTGTAGACAGAACCAACCTGACATATGTTAAACACACTGGGCAGATGGAAAGAGTAATGAGGACGTTGTAAAAGAAAGCAAATCACCAAGAGAACGAACTACTAGAGCCACGCATTCTGCAACAGTTTTTCTGAGAGTAGCTCTGATCATGGCCGGCCGAAAGATTCTGGCGTGCTAGCTATTCGGCTGCCAGAGCAACCAATCCCCGATAATTCAATAGGTTGCTTGTCTGTTGAGGGTGACAGACAAAGCCTGGCCTAAACACTAAGTGACGAAAACTCGTACATGTGTCGCCTTTATTCTCAGTGTCAAAGAGCTGCAAGTAAGATAATAGATAAGATAGAAGTAGAACTATGGAAAGAGACCTAGACAGGATAGAAAGAGCAAAGCTATCTAGGAAATAGGGACAGAAGGGACAGAAGCACGAGTGAGAACTATGAATAGTTCTCCAACTGGACACACTCGTGTCCTAAAAGGGGACACCGTAAGACGTGAGCTGGAGTTACCCAGACTAGAGTGGGGAACCCGCATCACGAGAAGTGTCCAGTCAACACTGGTAACTCTAACCGGGTGACCAGTCACTAACTGCGTGCTGGAACTCCGAACACGCAAACCCGCTGACGCACGAAGGATTTACTGCTCGTGGCTGGACACGCCACGAAGATCGTCAGACCCGGACCCGACAGCGTAGAAGACGGACTGATGTATTCGCTGTGAATACTTTGTTGCTTACAAAGGACAGTAGCAATAGTTATGACTTAGACTAGCTTCTGTAGATATTACCATCGATATCATTCTTCACGTAACATCATCATGATATACCATGATAATTATTACCTATGTGGTTATCCGCTCGCAGAGCTAATGTAGAAATAGCTCCGAATAAAGTTGTATCATATTTGTATCCTTTTGTACGACGTACGAGTTGTTATTTCGTGTGGTACAAAAGAGGAATCCATGTACACCTGTCAAAGCTGAGTTGCTGACAGGCAGGATCCGATTTGGTGTCAGAAGGTGGGGCTTGAACCACCTTCAAGCACTTATAAGACCATTTTCCCACATAAAATTGTGAAATTCTACCAAAATTCTATTTGATATTTCATTTGATCAAAAATTTAAAAACTTAAACTGTGATTGTGTGTAAACTTGAAATATGTATCCAAATCACCAGTTTAACGATTAATTGAATATTGGATGTATTCCATTCATTATGTCAATATTCATCGAATTTACCCACAATCTTGTACATTGCCAAATACTTTAAGTACAAGGGAAGTAAATCAGAGTTCAGTCTAAGATCATACAGCAGAGCTCAGTCAGAGACAGTAGAAAGTGAAGACAAGACGACAATTGACGATTCATTTGACGATTCATCTCACGATTCATTTGACGTGTCATTCATACAATCATACCATTCATATCATTGATATCATTCATATTATTCACATCACATTTGTAATTTGCCAATCGTAAGAACTGTAATATTTAAAGTGATTACAACCATGTATTGTGTAGCACATGCCAGATACTAATTGGTGCTGCTCCACTAAACAGGTACAGCAATCGTACGAGCAACCCGATCGATTCTGTGTGGGCAAGACAGTGGTGTAACATCCCGAGGGGCCTTATTTTCATCGGATTAGATGAGTATTTTTTCACTATTTTGATAATCACAATTAACAACGCATCTTACTTTTCAGGAGTGATTGTGATTGTGTGACACGTATTAAGTGTAAATTTATTTATATACCAGTTGTGTAAGAACATAAAGCCATACAATGTCAACATTAAGTGATTGCATCCAAGCTGGCAAAGAACTAGGCCATAGTGGGGAGAAATTAGAAAAATGGGCAGAACAGAAATACAAAGAAGAAACAGAAAGAAAAGCTGCACTAGAGAGAGATGAACGAGCACTTGAAAGACAGCATCAGAAAGACATGAAAGAGTTAGAGGAAACAACTAAGCAAAAAGAATTAGAAATAAAGCAAAAACAAATAGAATTAGACGATGCCACCAAGCAAAAACAAATAGAGGTAGACTCACAAACAAAGTTGAGAATGAAAGAAATGGAAATTGACTCACACATTCAAATAGCTTCCACTAAACAAAAGAGTCAGGAAGAGCAAAATAAATTTTCTAAATATAAAGGGATCATCAAACCCTTCAGTCAAGGGGATTCAATCTCAGCCTGGACCGAGAATATAGAGTTCCAGCTCAAATTTCAAGAAATTCCGTTAGAAGATTGGGCCATGATTTATATGAGAAATCTCTCTGGGGAGCCCTTAAAAGTTATTGAGTCTATACCAACAGAATTAAGAAACAACTACCAATATATTCATGACAGAATTATGCAGCATTTTCTACTCGATGCTCCTGGATATCAGATCCAGTACTCACAAATCAAACCAAAACCGAACGAAACATTCATAGATTATATATCTAACGTTCAAAGTGTATTCAGTAGATGGCTTAAGGCAGCGAAAGTAGGGAAGAGTTTTGACAGATTACAAGACTTAATGATTATGGATAAAGTGATATCCACAGTTCCAACTCCCTTTGCTAAGTTCCTGCAACAAGCAGACATTGAATCTCTAGAACAGTTGGAGAAACGTGGTTCGGCGTATTTCTCTTCGAACCGAGATATATTTAAGTCAACTATACATAATTCTGAAATTACAGCGTTTGCTAAGAACCAACCAAACAGATCTTTTAACCAGAAATCTCATAAGAAGAAAGATAAACCATACCAAAAGCCACCACAATGTGTGTACTGCCATTTATATCATCCGGAATACTCGATGTGTGATAAAAATCCATCATATCCTGCACATCTCGAAATGATGATCAGAAAGCAGGAAAACAAAAGGAGTGCATACAGGCGTGCAGTTAAATGTTTTTTTTTTGGTTCTTCTTTTGGACATTATAGTTCTAAGTGTTTTGGCAGACAAAGAATGAGAGCCAGCAACGCTGTGCTTATTGACACATCTTCCGATAGTGGCAGTGAAACAGAGTGCGAGAATGAAAATGTATTACCATTCAATGAGTGCGAAAGTGTAGCTGTTGTTACAGATATATTAGACTTCGATAGATGTGATACATGTAATCAGTTCCATACGGACGGTAAACTCAAATGTGGTCACATTGTACCATGTTCTAATGAAGATGCAAATTCAGCTTTAGCCTCCAGAGGTAATTTAAAGTTCCACGATGCACTGATCAATGAATATCCATGCCAATGCTGACTTGATAGTGGCAGTACTTTAATCGGGGTAAGGAAAGAACTAGTTAACCCAGAGGATTATACGGGCAATTTTGTTAAATGCCGCACTTTTTCTGGTAATATTGAGAAATACCCGCTGGCAAAAGTCCGTATAAACACCCCGTTCCTTTCCGGCACATTTACGTGCGCTATTTTACAGGACCCCTGTACTGACCTCATTTTAGGGTGCCTACCAGGGTTAAGATGACGAAATATTAGCCTGGAAACAAACCAACACGGCTAATGCAGTAATTAGGTCAGAGACACAAACACATCAGAATGACCTACAAAATAAGATGTTACAGTTATTAACACCTAACGGTACTATTAACAATAAGTGTGCCAAAACCCTACACCTTGAACCCAATCAAGAGGTGATACTTTTACTACCAGATAAACGTAACCTATTATTAACTTCATGGCAAGGGCCATTCAAAGTGGTACGAAAGATATCAGATGTCGATTATGAAATATCGATAAACCAAAAATTAAAGATATTTCATATCAACATGCTGAAGCCTTACTTCTCACGACAAGAACCGATGACAGACGAACAGAATGCACCTACACCAAGCAACCCGACGACAGACGCACATAACGCAACTACATTAGTTAGGGCGACGGAAGACGACGACAGCGCAGATACACCTAGTCAGGAAACAGAACACACAGGTAGTACAACTACAGTACTCAATCAGTTAGACGACGATGACATGGAACTACCAGTCCCAACAGTAGACACGACTGCGACAATTGATAGTATACGGATAGAACCGAAACTCACAGACGAACAAAGACGACAAATAATAGATCTAGTAACTGCATACAGAGACATTTTCTCCGACATTCCAGGTAGGACTGACAGGATCGAACACTCCATTATTCTGACTGATAACACCCCTATCAAATGCCGACCTTATTCCATCCCGTTAAGTTACAGGGAAAATCTCGACAAGGAACTCTTAAATCTTGAGTCGAGTGGAATAATCCAAAAGTCGCAGTCAGAATACTCTTTTCCTATCGTCCTTGTGAAGAAAAAAGATTCGACAATTCGCCTCTGTGTCGATTATCGCAGGTTAAATAATGTCACCAAAGTCGACGCAGAGCCAATCCCATTATGTGGCGATATTATTCTCAATATGTCAACCTCTCAAATTTTTTCTAAACTTGACCTAACTAAGAGATACTGGCAAGTCCCGATGCATCCACTTTCGATCCATCTAACTGCATTCTCAACGCCTCTAGGTCTTTATGAGTGGCGATTCCTTCCTTTTGGCCTTCGTAATGCTCCAGCCACTTTTGTCCGACTCACCAGGGACCTTCTTCATGGAGTAACGAATACTGTGACGTACATTGACGATATTTGTGTCCATACTGCAGACTGGACATCACACTTACAGAAACTGCGACACGTCTTCGATAGATTGAGATTATTCGCCTTACTGTAAAACCAACCAAAGTTGAGTTGGGGTTGGAAGAAATCAATTTCCTTGGCCATACGATCACCAGAGGCCAACTTAAGACAGATGATAAAATTCTCACCAAAATTTTGAACTTAACTATGCCAACGACCAAGAAGCAGGTCAGAAGCTTGCTTGGTCTCGTGAATTACTACAATAAGTTTATACCCAATTTAGCTGAGATCACCAGCGTTTTTTCTAATGTTTTGAAAGCATCTGTGAAATTAAATGTACAAGATGCAAAGTTAATTGGTGCATATCAAATTAAAACGTATGTTCAGCGCTTGTACCAATCCTTGCTTGCCTAATCCGAAATCTTACGTATTTTCTCCGTACAAGACGGCAAGTGCTATATCCATCGCTGGCGTTTAGGCTCAGTTCCATGAGGGAATATTTCACCCTATCATGTATGGTGACGGCGCGCGCACAATATACGCCCTGCTAGAACGAGGTATGAGTACTCTGCCGAGTAGACGGCTTTATCTGTCATACTCGATTTTAGTGTCCGTGAAGGCTGCAGAGATTCTGAGCGGTGTGCGCATTTGTGTCATTAGAACTGACATTCACCGTCTGACAGTGATTGGGCAGTCGGGAGTCCACCGTACCATAACAGGATCTATGCATATGGTCTTTGATCCTGCAGAACTACTACGTTCACTATAAAGTCGACATAACGGGGAACATGAACTGGTTGGCAGACGACACATTTGGCTTACAGACCTTCTCAGACGCACGATACTGAGGTACGAGGAAGAGAGCGATCGGACATCACGCAAACAGTTCAGTGACATACTTAAATAACTAGTGCCTAATAGGTGGGTGAATAGCGGACAGTGGGAAAAAAAGGGGGAGGAGTGGGGGGGGAGGAGAAGGAGGGGTAGGGGGTGTCTAGATAGGACTATAGTGCTCATTAACCATTGTGAATCGGCGCCTGAACTTGCTTTTACTATTAACTGTGTCCAGTACGAGTAAAGTGAAACAGACACATTATGAACTGTCTACAGCGACCCCACGCAGTATATGGTCAAGCCATGAGTAGAACGGTATTTCAACGTTAACGGCTAGGATGACGAGGCGTATAAAAGACAGGACTTTTGTCGGGATAGGAAATGGCTCTAGTCGTCAACGAGATGCACACAGAGGACGTCTAGCATCCGACAACATGACCTGGATGTAACTAGTGTTAATTAGATAGAGTTAAAAGGTATGTGATATGTATACAAATAGCCATGTTTGTTTATGATACAGTTGCCTATAACATCGTATTTTTCTTAGCTTAGAAGAGAATGGAAAAGCCACACCCAAACACAGAAAAACGCCAATAAAAAATCCAGATAACTTTATTTGTATAGACCATTCACGAGTTAAAAACCCATTTAACACTTAGGATAGAAACTCATGAGGATTTAACCCTTACATTATATTTTCAACGTACGGAGAACATTACTTGTTAGGTTATCATCATTCAAACCACATCTTGGTTAGAGAGTAGGTAATATAAAACACATACTTAGAAAATTAGGTCCTAATCATTTAGAAATTTATATCATCCTAATGTACTTGTCGACGTTTTCACCTTGGGTAGCGAGAGTGAGACCCCACCCTAAGGTGTCTCTGGTCACAGAAATCCCTTGTATTCTAGACCCCAGGGGTTGGATGAGCAGTGTACAGCCTTTTTCCTCTGTGGTTGATCTCAGTATTATTAAATTACGTCTACAGCCCCTCCAGATTCTAGACCACCCCTAACTACCTACAGCCTGTGGAATCAATGAACACTGAGGAAGTCATCGTCCAGACCTACACTCAATCATTCTACAAAAGAGCAAGTCAACTTAGCATTAAGTTTATTCGGAAAGCTTGAGAACAATGAGAACTGAAATGACCTCCTGATAGAAGAGATCTATTTACACAAATAGAAGATAGAGTAGCAGATAGAGCTCGGAGGTATATGTAGGTATCTTCATCGAGTTGCGAATGTAGATTGGATGCAGATGTCGCCGTCCAGAATCGTGTCCTGCCACTCACGCCAGCTTCCTTCTCGTGGATGGACTAGAACGCTGGAGACCACTCTATCTCCTAGAGGCGTGGATCGCCACATACACTAGAGTTCACTGCTGGACAAACATTAACTGGACCCAACTGCATCTATATCACTTTGCCCACGGAGTCGCCGACTGATGTATACGCGACTTCTCGAACAATACCATTGGAAGACAATCCTCCTGGACTTGACTCCAGTAGGTCGTTACTCGTCGAAAAGAACTTAACGAATCCACTGACCAATGCTAATGTGTTTCTTATCACTGATCACACAGTCTTAGCTGGCATGAATCCGCTATGGTATTGACCAATTTAATGAGTCCCTTTATCACATGCACAGCCGAACATAATGGAAAAGTGTCAGGCGGAGCCCCAAGGGGGTGCAAATTCAATGGTCTCACCTACAGTCACACTGCTTGTAGAAATCAGATATGGCTACTAAAATGTTAGCTTAGTTCTTTGGATACCACAGTTGATAATCTTGATACTGCAACAGTACATTAATAGGAATCAGAGACATCTATTTCACTGGCAACAATTCAGGTTGGACTATAAACCGTCATATCGCCTTCCAACGGCGGTTACCTTGACAGCTGTCACTAACTGGTGTAGAGTTCTTACTTAACAAGACCTGCCACATAAGAGAGTTCCAAGAAACATTTCAAGTGTCTGAAAGTATTTACTTCTTGGCTTTTGGGCAGAATCCCCCGGTCAAACTAAGGACGACCGGTGTTCCCTGTCGTTAGCATAGATTACTCAACATCGCTGAAGGCTGTTCATACACAAAAACAGATGTCGTCTATTTATCAGAACAATCACAAACACAACACACTTCTAGACAGATGCAACTTCTCACAGCGGGGCAGACCTTCAGGGTGGTTGTTATGTCTTGAGGTCAACCTTCACTTCATGGTAGAATCGAATAGTTGGTAACTATGTGGTTGAGTCTGGCGTGAGTAAGTAAAAACTGAACGTCCCTTCGTTCTGTCAGCAACACGAGTGGTTTCGCTGGCCAACAACATTCTATAGTATGTACTGGTTCGCATTCAACGAGCAAACTCCTGAAAAGAAGAGCGACCGTGAGAGTATACTGCCTCAAACATAAGTCGCGCATGCATCGCTACCAATAGCTACGCAACTCTCAGTCATGGCTACTGTAGTTATTGGGCATGATAATCCTCCAACAGCATTTCTCTATAATGGGAGGTATATAGCATAGGGTTCACAAATGTCAGTTGGGACCTCACAAGAACAGTCCGCGTCAAACAGAGCAGAAAATCAGAATGACGAGTCGTGATCTTTGGTCTCCACCTCTCGCCTAATCATCACCAGGTCGTCGCTCAACGTTCAGATTTTTTTAGTGATACAAGGCTATTATGATAGTTCTAAATTCATTCGAACTAAAACATAGGGTAAAGAGTCCCTAATACTCGGTCCTAACATCATCATGTATCATATTAAAGAAACTAAGGGCTGGATCATATCCCATCGCCTCGGGATATAGGAACTTAGGACATGATCACACCCACTATGTACCTCAAGCCTGTTTGCTGTGGGCAACCGACCTGTCCCGCTGCCCTAGCAAAACTCTTCTTATCATACTCTGCCTTAGATCATAGAAGCCTTCTTGGAATGACATGTTTCCCCACTGTTCCCAAGGGATTCTTCGCAGTTCTGTCCTCGCCGGCAAGTGGGTAGCCCTTTGGCATGATGGAAGCCTTTCATCGTTTGGCCTTGGCCTAGAGACCAACCAACATACTTTCATATACCTTGCTTTTACCTCCCCCATATTCTAGTATTTCCCCATTCTCAGGCAGCCTCCTTGGCCTCCTTTCCATAGGAGTGGAGGTACTTCCGCACCGTGAGCATTCACGACATCGACACTAGCGCCAGTACGACAGAGACAGGATGAGCTGAGACAATATTTGCAGAATCGCTACATTTATATCGCGACGGCACGCATGTTATCCGTCTCAGACGACTCTATTCGGCGTTCGGATCTTAGCTCCAGGAAGTATCGACATGCCATGATCTAATATATATGCACACAATGTCCCATCATAATATGATATAAAGATACTAGTACTAATATAGTATAGAGGCACCAAGAGCAACTTACCTTGACCACAGAAATCCGCTGTTGGCTCACACAATGAATTCACTATTAAGGTATTAGCACATAGTTAGGCATCATTCTTGTGGGGCACAGAACTAAGTTCTTCCTTACTTAGTAACTAAGTCACAATTTTGTCTGAAAACTCCACCTCCACTTACCTGGTTTTCTAACGGCGTTCTTCGAGTAAGGATTATAAAAAACATCATCCACTGACTGAACTAATCTATGGTTTCTCGATCCTCACAAGTAACTAGGTTTTATTCTAACAGCTCGAACCTAATAGCTGTATGCCGGATTGTCAAAATATGGTAGTGTCGACATATTTGGAACCCAAATCGCCCTACATCACAATACGTGGTCTTTCTAACAGCTGTTTCGGCGAGCACACGGTAACAAACACGATTCGCCATCAACTGCCTGGGCGGTATGCGATTTCCGTTGCTAATTAGTATGGGGCACGGACATCCGCCATACGTGTAATAGGTTAGCACACATGGGCGTGTGGAACACACGTCAAAGTTAAATGATTTTAAACAATTATTCTACCTGTATTGGACAACCGAAACCTCGCCAGACAGGCTCTCGAACTGTCAAGGCGTTCTCAGGCGTTCCTTGGATCTAAGCAGTTCGCCGCATAATGGTTGAGGGAGCGCACACAAAACGCTTCAGCTGTTCGCCTGCTCAATTCTGTGGCATCGACAGTAAGTGATTGCTGATTTATGACCACATTCGCGACGAGCTTCTCCACTCGAATTCGCACTAGAAGCGAGTGGCTTCTCGAGAAAAAGATACTTTCTCGGAAAACCGTCTATATCCGCCGGCCTAGAGTTTTCTAGATCGTCTCTGCACGAGAATTTAGGAGTGGCAATAACCGGGATCAGCGGGTTACTCTCGAATTTCGGTGTTTCGGAGAATAATTCTATGATCGTAAGGTTCGCTATCATCGGCTTCCCTCAATCTAGTTCTTATGCTGGGACAGTCGCCCTATGCATCGTAAGCAAAATATTGCGGAATCTTGACGACCCAAGACATGATATCGCGTTTTGTCAGGCATATTATGCCCCCACTTTAGAGATGCGACCCCGTCGTTCCACTTCTATCGGCAGAGAATGGTTGCTGTCTATGTTCGTTGCGTTTCTTGTCTTCTTAGATACCGGATGGCGGGTGAGGAAGTCTAACCCGTCAATATTGTATAGAATACTTTTTACCACACATTAGGTGGGGTGACAAGGCTATTCAGTTCACGGTGATCAGCGCATACTCCGCTATCTGGGCGATCTGTGGGGCATCTCGCAGTGTCTTGCTAAGGATTCAGTAGCTCCCGTCTCGTCTGATTTAACGATCGTTTCCTTCCAAGTTTACTGGACTTCTGCAACTCCATCTGCCGCCTTTCGAGGCACTCAGTCTTGATTGTCAGTCGGTCTTATTGAGGGACCAGGGTCTCGTGTCCGTATCGGCGACACAACCCAACCTCTTCCGACCAACGGTTCTCAGTGTAGTTAGCACTGGCGGTTGTTCCTTAGCCGGTCGATGTTCCCGCCTAGCACGCTGGGGCTAACCGAAGAAGGTACTGCTTGCACATACTTATTGGAGTCTAGCCTATGGTGTGACAGCTTTTCGCGCTACCTGACCTGAACCTGCCCACCGTTTTCCTCAGCGAATCTCTGGGCGCCATTGGGCTGGTAGATTTATCATCCGAAGACAAGGCTTCCCCTACAATAGAGCGGCAGATGGAACTGGAATGGAATAGTAGAGAGACTTTCCCA
Organism: Cepaea nemoralis; assembly: GCA_014155875.1. Classification (NCBI taxonomy): domain Eukaryota; kingdom Metazoa; phylum Mollusca; class Gastropoda; order Stylommatophora; family Helicidae; genus Cepaea; species Cepaea nemoralis. Next base: position 208,735 of record JACEFZ010015801.1, read on the forward strand.
GATCACCACGCCATAATGCGTGTGTGGTGGAGCCCTCCACTTTAATCCACTAATGAATGGGCCCTAGCCAGCCGCCGATTTCGAATTCGTCTTCCCCCTCGATATGGTAGGAGTAGTTGGAGAGAATTAGGTTGTGGTGTTTATTAAGAAACTAGACTCGGTCTCCACCTCTAAGGATAGTCTTCTCGTTCGTCGCTTCTTCTCAAGTGTGCATTTACGTGCACTCATGACAGAACTCTAATATACCTGCCACGTCCCTGTCATTCCCGGCCACCAATAGTAGATCGGGATGGACATTTATCTCGTTGTCCCTTACGATCATTATGTCCGGTTGTGACTCATGACATGTACAGCGGTTCGCACAGATTAGCTCTGAAGGCTCTCAGGAACCACTTACTATCCCTCTGGCCTTGCTCTCTGTTCGCAGTCTGAATTAAATCGGTGCTGGTTATCAGGAAGTTAATCTTATTACCTGAATATAACTGGGTTTTTATTGTGTTGGGCAAACGGCGTTCTGAACAAGGACACCGTTCCATCCTTGCCCAGGAAAGCATTACTCATTCGCATCGCGGGTGAGTATTTCGGAGACTTAGCCTTTTCGAGATCCTCTTCCTGCTGTACCCTCTTACCCTGCCTAGACTTATGGATGCTAGGGTGTTCTGGTTCACCCAGAAACACGTACTTCCGGCCGAATAATTAGGGGATATGAGAGGATCTCGGTAGCGACTGCCATGCCTGAATGCGTCGCGAGTAAGCGTCTTGCTCGCGAATCTCGACATTGCAATGCGGGGCAACGTAGCGCTATCCGGAGTGTTGGAAGACACTCCTACCTGTGCTGGCCTGTCTCGTTCCGTCATCTCCCCGGTGCGTTGTGCTCTGGGCCTTTCAGGTGTGGTATGCAATTACCGATGACAATTGCAATCCTGTGTCTAAGTCACAACACGCTGTTGCCCATTACACTTCTACTTTCTCAACCCACTGGAGGTCGCTCTGGTTCTCCATTCCCATCACGCGTCTTCACTTTATGTTCCTGCAAGGGCTATCCCTAACCTCTGCAAGACTAGAAGTGAACAAAGTGAAAGGTCTTGGGTTTACTCCTCACTCACTCGTATTGTGAGTGCTGGAGCTTGCAGAATTTAGCACCATCGTTCACTCCACTTCCTCTTTGGAGATCTAGGTGGGTTAGTTCTTATCGTCGTCTTGGTTGAGCGTTAAGAGTCTTCGCTATCAAATAGAGTTTACGACTTGTTTCTTTTGGTTTCATTAGAACCTCTGTTCTTATTTGCTTTGACTTACCTTGAGTTCCTTGATCTTTCGATCTCGGATCTGTTGAGACCTAGTACGGCCCCAGTCTCGGCCATAGAACTTCAACGTATCTTTCGGCTTAACTTGGTGACTATATCCAATCGGTCATCAGGCCCCATTCTCACCTAAGAAATTTTCGCAGGGTTTAGACATTTGCATTCCGGCATGCTGATCTACGAACCATCAACTCACCAAAACTTTCATACTCTCTTTTAAATCGCCAAGGACCATCCCCTTAAGAAGGTATAATCAATCCTCACCTGTATGATGAAAACATTTCACGCAGGTTCTCGCTTCGCAGTCCGAACTTCCTTGCTTTATTGATGTGCGCTGTGACTTCGGAAAAAATCGCTTCAAGAGATGCCGCTTTCAGAGGCCGGGTATATCATTTCTGTAAACCGCGGTGGCAAAGCGTGGCATTACACCATCATAGCCCTTCGGCACTGAGTCCGGTCCCTGTTAAGAGTTTTAAATCACCATTTCTGTTTGTCTAGTCGTCTTCATTAGCAATAGCCATGGCCTCATACTTCTCTAAAGTATTATTGCGTCTAGTCCCCTCCTTCCTCTGAGTTCGAACGCTGTAAATAAGGCATTTCATAGGGCCTGGTATTCACTGCGCTACTGGTTGACTCTGAGGCCATGAGGTAGGCCTAGCACCTCCTCCCATAGGCTCCATCAGTTGGGGGGGACGACCTTTAGGCAGGGCAAATTGTGGCCTCAAGTAATGCTTCATATCGATACTCATGGTTCACAGTTTTTCTTTCGCGGCTTCCAACTCACAGCCGCTTTGCATCTCAGTATTCTAGGCCTAAAAACTCAGCCGCTATCACTTTTTTCCTCAAGAGGCCACTTTACTGTCTTCGCGTTCTCTTTCTGCTCTCCTCCTCGTCTCTTTCCTCTTGGTGAAATTTCTTTCCACCTCTTGCAAGGGCATAGGATTTCAGAGCATCGTCCCTCTAGACGCAGACTTACGTCCATTTCCCTGAAGCTTTTTCTACGAGTCTAACTCTTGGGTATGACATGTTGATCTATGATATGTTGGTACTCAAGTATGTGTGTGCGTGTAGTCAATAAAAAAAAACATGAATCAATAATCAATAGTACTAACTAATTGTCACCACAACCCAAATGTCTGTCATAACAGTTGGGGGGATGAGAGATAGGTAGAGAGTAGTAGAATCTTATGTATACTGATATAGATGATACAAGACTATGTCCCTATCACTATAGTGAGAGGTCTAGCAACACACAGGTCGTGGAATAATCGCCGTGACTGCTCCCCACTCTGTATGAGTGTGACGAGTTCACCTTGGTAGCGAGATTGAAGCCACATTTCCCTTTTATTGTTTGGTGTGTCGCTGTCTGGCACTCTGTAATACCCGTGTTTCTATCCCCAGGGGTTGGATAATGAGTCAGATACACGCTTTTTCCTCTTGTTGATCGCAAAAAATAACTCGCCACTGGTTCGAGGAACTCATATTAATTAATGTCTACAAGCCCCTCAGATTCTAGAGCTTCCGCCACTAACTACCTACACCTGTGGAACAATTAACCTGAGGCAATCGTCGGTCGAGACCGACACTCAAATCATTATAGTAACGCAGAGCAAGTCAACTTACATTAATGTTTATTCTAAGGCCCTTCGAGAAGCCAATAGAACTGAATATGAACAAGCTCTGATAGAATGAATCTATTTACACAAATAGAGATAGATAAGGGAGGAGATAAGACTCAGAGATGTACGGTAATCGTTCATCGAGTTGAGAAGTAGATTGGAATGCAGATGTCCGTCCAGTCGGTCCTGGCCACTTCACCCGGCTTCTTCAGTGAGATGACTAGGAAGTCCTTGGAGACTCACATCTGTCTCCAGAGGCGTGGATCGCACAACGACTAGAGTCGACTGTTCTGGAGCCAGCACTTCCCTGGGACCACTGCATCTATATCACTCCCACCGGAGTCCTGTTAATACACTTCTCGAACAATACCAGTTGGAAAGGACAATCCTCCTGGACTTGACTCAAGTATGTCGTTACTTCGAAGAACCCTTAACGAATCACTGACCAAGCTACTGGTCTGTCACTGATCACGACGAGGCTTACTGCATAAACGCGCTATGGTATTGACCAATTTACATGTACGGCCTTTATCAACAGCACCGGAACATATGAATGGAAAAGTGTCACCACGAAAAAGAGCAATTCAATGGTCTCCTACAGTCACACTCTCTGTAGAATCAGATATGGCTACTCCTAAAATGTTAGCTTGAGTTCTGTTGATACTGCACCGTTGTGAATCTTGATACTGGCAAGCAATAGAATGAAAAAAAAAAAAAAAAGATGGCATTAATAGACATCAGACATCGTTTTCACGCCAACAATTCAGGGTTGGACTATAAACCCATAGTCCCTTCCACCGGAGCTTTAGCGCTTGACACATGTCACTTAACGTGGTGAAGTTCTTACTCAGACCTGCCACTATTAAGAGCTGTCAAAAAGAAACCATTCAAGTGTCTGAAAGTATTTAGTGGGCTTCTGCGTATTGACGTCTAGAACCCCCGTCAAACTAGACGGACGCGAGTGTTCCCTGTCGTTGAGCATGATTACTCAACATGCTGAACTGTTTCATACACAAAACAGAGTGTCGTCTAGTTAATCATAACAATCACCAACCAACACTTCTCACACGGGCACCTTCAGGGTGGTTGTATGTCTTGAGGGGCAACCTTCAACTACATGGTGAATCATAGTGGGTAGCCTGATGTGGTTGAGGTCTGAGGCGTGATAAGTAAAGAACTGAACGCCTCTCGTTCGGTACCGGCGCGAGTGGTTTCGCTGCCTAACGGCTAAATTATAGTTGACTGTTTCTCAACAAGGCACAAAGCTCCTGAAAAGGATAAGATGCGACGGCTGGTGAGCGTATAACTGGCCCAAACATAGTCCTCGACTGCATCCTACGCAATAAACTACTCAACTCTCTGAGTCATGGCTACTTAGTGTATTGCATATAACATAAAGGGCATTATGCTCTATAGGAGAGTATATAGCAGAGGGTTTCAGGCAAATTTCAGTTGGCCTGCACAGAACGATGCCGCGTCAATCAGATGCACGAAATCAGAATGACGAGTCTGATTCTTTGGTCTCACCTCTCCGCTAATCATCTAGCGCAGTCGTTGCGCTAAGCGTCAGTAGGTGATACAAGGGCTATGTATTATAAGTTCTAAAAGTTAATCGAACTAAACATGAGTGTAAAGAAGGCGCCTAGGACTCGGTCCTAACATCATCAATTTAGGGCATTAAGAAACATAAGGGGCGTGGATGCAATATCCACCATCACCTCGGGATATAGGATTGGAGGACATTATCACACCGCACTGGATGATACAGCAAGGCCTGTTTGCTGGTGGGACCAGACCTGCCCCTAGCGCGCTATCAAACGCTTCTTACTCACCTGGCCTTAGAGTCAAGAATCCTTCTTGAGAATACATGTTCCCCACCATGTTCCAAGGGAAATCTTCCAGTTCTGTCCTCCCCAAGTGGTTAGTCCTTGGCAATGGATGGAACCTCATTCTTTTGCTTGGCCTAAGTGGCTCAACAGCATACTTTCATAACTTGCTTTTACCTCCCCTGCCATATTCTATATTTCCCCATTCTCAGGCAGGCCTCCTTGCATCGCTTCCTATACTTCCAGGCACCTGAGCATTCACGTCGCACTAAGCGCCAGTATACTGAATAGAGACAGGATAGGACTGGACAGAGATTGTCATAGCGGGCACATTTATGCTGGCGACGGCACGCCGTGTTATCTTCGCGACGACCTATTGTGCGTTCGGTGACTTACTGCGCAGGAAGTATTCACATGCTCATGATCTAATATATATGCACAGCAATGTCCCATCATATATAAATAGAGTGGATAGAAGTAGATATATAAGATATTAGGGCACCAAAGGCGACTTATCCTTGACACGAAATCCGGCTGTTTCCAACAGCAAGTGAATTCACTATTAAGGTTATTACATCGAATAGGTATCAAACTCATTGCTTGGTGGGCAGGCAGAATCTAGTTCGTTCTCTTTACTTAGTAACTAAGCCAATTTTGCTGAACTCGCAGCCTACCAACTTACCTGGTTTTCTAACCGTTCTTCGTGCATCAGCAACTGACTTAACTACTGCTAGTTTTCGCATCCGGTCACACATAACTAGGTTTTATTCTAACAACAGCAACCTATATCGGATGTATACCGATTGTCAAAATAGATGGTACACATATTTGGAAGCCCAATCGGCCTACTCACAATGACGGGGGAAGGAGGGGCGTTTCTAAAGCGAAGCTGTTTGCGCGAGGCACACGTAAAGCAACACGATTCCCATCCAACTGCGGTATCGATCGGTTTGTCTAATTAGTATGTTCAAGGTACATCCGCATAGGTAATTATGTTGAACATCATGGTCGTGTGGAACATAAGACACGTAGGCAAAGTTAAATGACTTTAAACAATTATCTACGTATTGGCTCAACCAGGACTTCCATGACATCTCCGAACTGTTCAAGGGGGCTTCTCAGCTGTCCTATGATCTAACAGTCATGCCGCATTAATGGTTGAAGTGGGATACCTGCCCACAAAAGCGTGCTGCACATTCGTCCTGCGTCTATTCTTGGCAACGACAGTAAGTGAATGACTGATTTAGGCCACATTTCCCAGGCTTTCGTGCCACTCAATGTCGCACTAGAAGGCGAGTCTTCCTCGAGAAAAGATACTTTCTCGGGAAAACCTTCATTCCCCTCCCCCCCCAAAGAAAAAAAGAGATAAGAAGACCCGCGCCTGATGATATTCTAGATTCTCTCTGCCGAGATTTTAGAGCAATACTCCAGCATCACGGGTTAGCCTCGAATTTCGGTGTTTCGGAGAATAGTTCTAGAATTCGTAAAGTCCTTCATCGTCTTCTCTCCGTCTTTCTTAAGCTGGGTAAAGCTCCCGTCGATGACGCGCCAAAATAGTGCGGAATCTTGACGACGCCAAACAGATATCGCGTTTTGTCAAACATAGGCCCCCACTTTAAGAGATCGACGCCCTCGTTGCCACTTCTACGCATAAAGCTGTCTATGTCGGTTCGTGATCTTGTCTGTCTTAGTAGACTACCAGGATTGCGGGTGAAGGAAGTCAACCCGTCAATATTGTATAAGAATACTTTTACCACACTAGGTGGGGTGACACAGCTTTCAGTTGCGGGTGATGCAACCCTACTGCCGCTAAACTGCATCGGGTCATGTTCTCGCAGTGTCTTCTGAAGGCAAAAGTAGATCCCTTCTCGATCTGATTTACACGATCGTTTCCTTGGCCAGAGTTTAGCTGGAGCTTCTGCAACTCCCGCTTCCCCTTTCGAGGAGGCTCAGCTGGATTGCAGTCGTCGGATTGAGGGAGCCAAGGGTCTGTGTTCGGTCGTTCCGAGCACAAACCCACCTCTTCGCGACCGACGTTCTCAGTGTAGTTAGCATCTGCGGGTGTTCCTTTGTGCCGGTCATTTTCTGCCCTGGGGAAAAAGCACCGGGTGCTTAAGCCGAATGACGGTACCTGTCACATAATATAGGACTGTGCCTATTGTGTTAGCAGGCTTATCGCTCTAACCTGACCTGAACCCCGAAAGCCTTGCTTTCAGGTGCTCGAATCTCTGTCGCGCATTGGGTTGGTAGATTTCGTCATCAGGGCTTCCCTCATAGCGCGTTGATTAGACTGGAATGGAAAGTAGAAGACTTTCCCAGGATCAATCACAGAAGCCAATCATAGGGGGCTTTGGAGTGCCCCACTTTATTCCAGCTAAGGATAATGGCGCCTGCCACCCGATTTGCGAATTCGGTACCCCTCGATTTGGAGGGGATTACTAGAAGCTCGGTCTCCAACCTCTAAGGATATGTCTTCTTCTTCGTCCGTTTCCACGTGTTGCATTTACGGCACTTCAGGACCAGACCTAATATAACCTGGTCTGACACGTCGGCCTGTCATTCCCCGCCACCATAGTTATCGGTTGGCGGGGTATAGACATTTACTGTTTTGCCCTACATCATAGATTCCGGGTTGAGTGGACCTGACCTGTACCGTTCGCAGGCGAGATTAGCTGCTGAAGTGGCTCTCTGAGGACCAACTTAGCGATCCCTCTGCCTTCTCTCTGTTCGCAGTCTGAATTAAACGTGACTGGTTATCCAGATTGAACCTTACCCTGAATAGGGTTAACGGGTTTTTAATGTTGGGCAACCGTGTCTGAATCAAGACAACTCCTGTCGCATCCTTGCTGCGAGCATTTATACTTCATGTCCATCTCGGGTGAGTATTATCGGAGTACTTACTTTTCGAGATCCTCTTCTCTCTGTACCTACTGTACCTGGCCTAGCTTGTTGTGATGCTAGGGTGTTCTGGTTCACCCGAGAACACTTACTTCCGGCGCTTAGAATTAAGGAGATGTAAAAAAAAAAAATTTTTTTTAGGGGATTAGAGAGATCCAGGGTAACGATAGCCGCTGAATGCGTCTCAGTAATCTAGCTTGCTCCGAATCTCGACATTGGCAATTTCGGGCAACGTATCGCTACCACGGCATCTCCTACTGGCTGGCTTGATCGTCCTGTCATCTCCCCGGTGAAAACGAATATCTCTGGGGGCTCTGTCATAGTTGTGATGCATTACAGATGAATAATTGCGAATCACTGTGTCGTAGAGGCACACGACACCTGTTTTGCCCCGATTTCACTTGCTACTTCTCAAGTCAAATACCACTGGAGCTTCGCTCTGGTTCTCCTTCCCATCAACCGTCTTCACCTTTTTTACCTGCAAGGTCTATCCGCTAACCTCTGCAAAGGACAAGTCAAGTTGAGAGTGCCTTGGGTTTACATCCTACGACTCACTCGTATTGTGAGTGCTGGACTTGTTCAGAATTTGCACGCATCGTTCACTCCACTGTCCTCTTTGGACGAACTAGGTGGGTAGTCTTACCGTTGGTTGACGTTAGAGATGCTTCTCTAAAGAGTTTACGCTGTTTCTTTGGTTCATAGTAGAGACGCTCTGTTCTTTTTCTTTGACTTACCATTGATCCTTATTGCTTCGATCTCGATCTTATGGACTGGTATCCCCATCTCGTAGGCCATAGACATCAACTGTATCTTTCGGCTGAACTTGGTGAGTGGGGGGGGAGGTGGGTATATGTTATAATAATTCCAATCTCTCAGCCATAAAAACGGGCAGCCCCTTCTCACCTAGAGTTTCGCAGGGTTTTAGACATTTGCATTCCTATCTGATCTACAACCATCAACTCACGCAAACTTTCATACTCGCTCTTTAATATCTGGCCAACGCCGATCGCACTTAAGAAGAGTATGAGTTCATCTCACACGTGTATGAGGTGAAAACGATTTCACCAGGTTCTCTCTGCTTCGCAGTCGCAAACTTCCTTCGTATGGCGTCGCTGTGATCTCGACAATCGTCTTCAAGGAGACGGCCGCTTTCAGAGGCCGGGTAATCATTCTGTAGAGCCCGGTGGGCCATGCGTGCATAGCACCTCATAAAGCCTTCGGCATGCGAGTCGCCTGGGGAAGTTTTAAACCCATTTCTGTTTGTCTAGGTCGGCCATTGCAGTATATCGAGAGCCAGGCCCATCTTCTACTAAGTATTGGTCTATCTCGCTCTCTTCTGCGTGTTCGTGAACTGCTGTACAGCGAAGCGCAGCAAGTAAAATGTTGGCACATAGCTCTGGATATTTTCACGCCTACTGGTTGACTCTGGCCAGGAGGTCACACCTCATCCCGATAGTCTCGCAATCAGTTAGCACCTGTAGGCATGGCACTTGTGCCTCAAGTAGCTTCTATCGATACTCATAGGTCACAGTTTTTCTTGTCGCGTCGTTCACTCAATGCCGTTTCATCTCAGTATCATCCGCTATCCTTTTTTCGCCTCAAGAGCCACTTTACGGGCTTCCAGTTCTCTTTCTCGCCTCCTCCTCTTCAATCTTTCCGCTTGGCGAAAATTTCTTTCCAAAAGGTGAAAAAAAGCAACACCAAATTTCCACCTCTTGCACATAGGTTTCAAAGGGGCATCATCTCCCTGTCTAGTACCAGACTTACGTCGCAGTTTCCTGAAGCTTTGTCTAATCTAACTGTTGTAGACATGTTGACTATGATATGTGGTGCATACCTCCAAGTATGTGTGGGTGAAGCAAATACAATAATCACTAATCAATATTACTAGAACTAATCACCCACAACACAATGTCTGTCGACAGTTACGGAGATGATGTAGACGTATTAGATCTTATGTAGACTGAAGTAGAGATAAAGACTATGTCCCTATCACTATGTGAGAGGTCTAGTGCAGGGAGACACAACAAGATCTTGGAAGATATCCCGGACGAGCCCCCACTCTGTATGGGTTTTGGACGAGTTACCTTGGTAGCGAGAGTGAAACCACACCCTAGGTGTCTCTGGCACTCCTCAGTGTATTCTAGCCCCAAGGGGTTTGATGGCATTATACACCTTTTTCCTCGGTGGTTACTTGCTCATATTAATAAATGTCTACAGCCGCGCATCCAGATTCTAGACCTCCCACTAACTAGCCTACAACCTGTGTAAGCAATGAACGACTGAGTGATTCGTCCGAGTATCTCACGACTCAATCATTTGCTAACCAAAGAAGCACGTCAACTTACATTATTTACTTCTACCCTTGAGGACACATAGAACTGAAAGGAACATCCGATTGTGATAGAATCTTATTTACACAATAGAGAGATAGAGTAGTGGAGATAGACTCAGAGATGTATGGGTTTTGAAGGGGGGGGTTATTTGGGGGGGAGGGGGGGTATCTTCATCGAGTTGAGAAGTATGATTGGATGCAGATGTCCCGTCCATGTCGAGTCGCGCCTACCCCCGGCTTCCTTCCATGTAGATGCAGCTAGGAACCTTGGAGTATTCGCACTCTGTCTCTGCATGGAGCGTTTGGATGCTCACAACGACTAGAGTCACTGCTGGACCACACTTTAAAAAAGATCACTGGACCTACTGCATCTATATCCATCCGCACGGAGTCACTGTTAATACACTTCTCGATCGAATACCGGTTGGAAGACAATCCTCCTGGACTTGACTCGAAGTATCTTACTTGTCGAATAACTTAACAGCATCCTGACGGGACAGAGCTACATGGTCTGTCACTGATCACCCAGTCTTCACGGCAGGAACCGCTATGTATTGACCAATTTAATGGTCGCCTTTATCACAGGTCACGCGGGCACATGAATGGCAAAGTGTCACGGAGACCAATTCAATGGTCTCCTACATTCAGCACTGCTTGTAGAATCAGATATGGCTACTAAAATGTTACTGAGGTTCTTGGATAACACAGTTGAAGAAGTATATCTTGATACTTGCAACAGTACTTAATGAATACTGAGGACATCTAATTTCACAAGGCAACAATTCAGGTATGGACTATAAAACCAATTCCGCTTCCACCAAGGTTTTTTTGTTTTTTCTTATTTTTTTTTTTTTTTTGTTTTTTTTTTTTTTTTTTTTTTTTTTTTTTGTTACCTTGACACATGTCACTCAACTGGTGAAGTTCTTCTCAAGACCTGCCCTAGAGGCTGTCCAAAGAACCTTCAAGTGTCTGAAACAGTATTTACTTCTGCGTTTAGCGCAGGACCCCCGTCAACTAGAGCGGACCTGTGTTCCCTGTCGTTGAGGGTCATGATTCTCAACATGGCTGAACTGTTCATAGGTCACAAAACATAGTGTCGTCTATTTATTCAGAACAATCGACAACCGCAACACTTCTCACTTCTCACACGGTCGGGCACCTTCATGGGTGGTTGTATGTCTATGAGGCAACATTCACATCATGTGAGTCCATATTGGTACGCTGATGTGGTTGAGGTCTGGCGTAGATAGAGTAAAGAACTTAAACCCTTCTTCTGTCACACTGAAAAATAACAAAGCGATGGTTTCCTGCCAACAACATTATATGTTGACTGGTTCCTCAACGGCAAACCTCCTGGAAAAGGAGGAGATGCAGCGGCGGTGAGAGTATACTGGACGGCTGGCGCCAAACAGTAAGTCCACATGGCATGTCCTAACACAATAACTACTCAGCTCTCGTCATAGCTACTTATTTTATGCATATAACTAAAGTCATTTCTCTAATATGGAGAGATGTAGTAACAGCATGGGTTCTAGCGAAATGTCAGTTGCCTCACAGAATGCAAGCCAGCGTCAAATCAGTGGTCAAAGAAACTCATTAGATGACGAGTCTGTCTTGGTCTCACTCTCGCCGTACTCCTCCATACGCAGCGTCGTCGCTAACGTCCAGGAGTGATTAGCACGCTATTATTATAGTTCTAAGTTAATCGAACATAACATGAGGTAAAGAGTCCCTACACTCGTTCCTAAGCATCATCACTGTAGCAATTAAGAAGCAATAAGCTGTGATGCAGTAGTCCCATCCCTCGGGATATAGGAATATGACATGATCACATCCACTATGTACACAAGGGCCTGTTTTGGCTGGTGGGACGCACCTGCCCGCTGCCCTAGGCAAACTCTTCTTCATCCTACTTTCTGCTTATTAGTCGGAGAAGCCTTCTTAGAGAATCACATTTCCGCCACGGATGTTCCAGAGGGAAATCTTCCAGTTCTGGTCCTCTGCCCAATTGGAGTTAGGGGTCCTTGGCCTGGATGGAACCTCTCTCGTTGCTTGGCCTAACCAACACATACTTTCTAACTTGCTTTTTACCTTCCCCCATATTCTATATTTTTCCCCAGTGCTCATGGGCACCTGCCTTGCCTCCTTCCATACTTCCGAGGCACTGATTCATCTCACCGTCGGTGCACTAGCGGCCAGTACGAAAGAGTACAGGATAGTCTGCGACAAGATTTCAGAACGCCGAATTTATCTCGCTACGCACGCAGTGTTAATCGCGCGACGACCTATTCGGCGTGTGGGAACGGGTGCTTACTCCAGGAAGTAGCACATGCCATGAATGCATATATATGGCACACAATGTCCCATCATATATATAGAATATAATGTAAAACGTATAATGTATATTAATTATAAATCTACGGGCACAAAGCAACTTACCTTGACAACGTGAAATCCGACTGTTTCCACACAATGAATTCACTATTCGTTATTAGCAGCCCATAGTTACTCATTCTTGGTTGGCTAGCAGAACTAAGTTCTTCCTTTACTTAGTAACTAAGGGCACTATTTTGTCTGAAACTCCACCTACCAACTTACCTGGTTTTCTAGACTCGTTCTTGGCGGCGATCAGCAACTGACTGAACTAATCTATGGTTTCGCATCCGGACAGCAAGTACTGGAGGTTTATTCTAACACATGCAACCTAATAGATGTACTCGATTGTCAAAATATGTAGCAGGCATATTTGGAACCCAAATCGCCTACATCACAATACGGTGTCGTTTCAACGAACTGTTTCGCGAGGGCACACGGTAAACAAACGACGATTTCGCCATCTACTGAGAGAGAGAAGGGTAAAAGAAGGCGAGTATCGATCGGTTTGCTAATTAGTTATGGCAAGGACATCCGCATAAGGTAATGAGGTTAGAAAAGAAGAAAAAAAAGAAAAAAAAAAAAAAAAGACAATGGCTTGTGGAACACACGTACAAAGTTACTTATGATTTAAAACAATTATCTACCTGTATTGGACAACACAGAACCTCCAGCAGCTCGCGAAACTGTTCAAGGGCTTCTCAGCTTCGCTTGATCTAAGCAGTCAGGCCGCATAATGGTTGGGGGGGAGAGGGAAAAGACGCACATGCAAAACGGCTTCACATTCGAAACCTGCGTCTATTCTGTGCAACGACATAAGTGGAATGCTGATTTAGTTAGCCGACATTCCCAGCATTCGTGCCAACTCAAGGTGCGGCAGCTAGAAGAACGAGTGCATTAGCTCGAGAAAAGATTAGCTTCTCGTGAAAACCTTCGATTCCCTCCCCGCCTAGAGTTTCTAGATCTCTGCTGTGGGCACGAGAATTTAGTTATGCAATACCCAGCATCAGGCGGGTTACTTCGATATTTTCGTTGTTTCGAGAATATTCTAGGATCGTAAGTAGGAAAGCCTCATTCGGCTTTACGCCTCAGTCTTGTTCTTGGCTGGGAAAGTCCCCGATTACGGCGCCAAAATAGTGCGGAATGCGTTGACGACCCAAGAACAGATAGTCGCGTTTTGTCACAGTAACTAACACACAATAAGATAACTAACACATTTTCCCCCATGTGGATCATTTAGTTAGATTAGTTCCCTTAGTTAGCGTAGCACAGTACACCAACTTAGAATAGATTAGCTATATCTATCATCACCCACAGGATTGGTAGTGAACAATCCTCTTATTTATGTATATTTTTGTACAGGAATGACGAGTGCAGAAATAGAGCACAGTCATTTGGCTTGAAAACCTGTGTAAATTCAGCCAACTATTTATTGTAAATATATATTGTCCATCCATTTTTGTTCTAAACCATATTTTAATGACAATACGGATATTTAAAAAAAAAAACCTGTGTGGAATGAAAGATGAATGAAAGATGAATGAAAGATGTATGGATGAGAATGAGAGAATGAAATAAATACAAAGCAGTGATACAGGTTGCGGATTTTTTCACAGCACAACACGAGGTTATGTAGGTCGTCTGTGTCAAACAATGTGTTGTTTCGTTTTTATCTGTGTGGTTGCCATACTTAGACAATAGAGATAGGAAACATATTTTGAGGATCCTAAATCGGGAGAGTAGTCATAAATCAGCCTTAAACTCTCGTTTGTGACTACAATAAACCGCTTTATGGCGCTCGAAAGAGTACATACACGTAAATTATAGACACATACATATATTGGTAAGTTAAATACACATTAGTTTAATAGAAACACGCAACCAACCAGGAAAACTGACACATAAAGATGCATACATCATTACATGCAAAGGGAGATAACTACTCTAAACAGGGGACACAACAAAATCTCGAAAATCTAAGTGTAACACTGAAATATTTCTTCACAAGCGGAAGCTAAAAAGGTGAACATTAGCACATAAAGCATGTATACTAGTTGGAGTAAATATTATATGGGAGCATGAATATTAATCATGTATTGTACTCGTAACAGGGACAATTTGTATGGGTTGTCAGCTATATTGACAATTTGAGGACAGGTCTAAAAGACATGGGTTCCGGATCACACAACTCCCAAGAAGTATAATGTTAGTATGAGCACAGTCTCTAGCCAACTGTACTAGTGTGGTGTGGTAATCAATTAGCCAAGTGAAGTAGTACAACAGTGTGACGAGGGAAAGGAGAGATCTTGTCCTATGCCCAGAACAGAGTTAGAAAACTCATGCAGCCTTTGACAAAATTAGACAGCCCTAATATTTTTGGTGAGATTATTACATGTGTTACACCCACGAGTTAAAAGTTTGTAACACAACACAGAGGGAAGGAGAGCCTGTCAAAGAGCTGCAAGTAAGATAATAGATAAGATAGAAGTAGAACTATGGAAAGAGACCTAGACAGGATAGAGAGAGCATAGCTATCTAGGAAATTGGGACAGAAGGGACAGAAGCACGAGTGAGAACTATGAATAGTTCTCCAACTGGACACACTCGTGTCCTAAAAGGGGACACCATAAGACGTGAGCTGGGGTTACCCAGACTATAGTGGGGGAACCCGCATCACGAGAAGTGTCCAGTCAAACACTGGTAACTCTAACCGGGTGACCAGTCACTAACTGCGTGCTGGAACTCCGAGCACGCAAACCCGCTGACGCACGAAGGATTTACTGCTCGTGGCTGGACACGCCACGAAGATCGTCAGACCCGGACCCGACAGCGTAGAAGACGGACTGATATATTCGCTGTGAATACTTTGTTGCTTACAAAGGACAGTAGCAATAGTTATGACTTAGACTAGCTTCTGTAGATATTACCATCGATATCATTCTTCACGTAACATCATAATGATATACCATGATAATTATTACCTATGTGGTTATCCGCTCGCAGAGCTAATGTAGAAATAGCTCCGAATAAAGTTGTATCATATTTGTATCCTTTTGTACGACGTACGAGTTGTTATTTCGTGTGGTACAAAAGAGGAATCCATGTACACCTGTCAAAGCCTGAGTTGCTGACACTCAGGTATTCTATAGAACACTATGAAAGACCCAAAACAGTGGATATAAAAAATGATACAGTTGCCGTAATGATAGCGAATCGCCGGTGCGGAGGAGGCAAGAGGTAATGGACAGAGAAGAAGTTGGTTTCCCATGGCCACAGCTGTTATGATTTGTGTAAGGGCACGAAGCATCGGGTGCAGCGAGGCTCTACTCTCGAGGAAGGGGTGGCTTGGGAGCAGGCATTTTTCGCAGGAAAACCCAAGACAACAGACGGACAACGCCAAAAACGAACGTCTCGAAACCTAGCAGGAGAAAGACACCCGGAGTCATGAACTGGTTGGGGCCGCACCAGAGAGTGTCAGGGAGGTAAAGAACCGACGCACTCTAGGAACGGGGTACCGCTTCTGACGATTAGAAGTCTCCTGTTGTGCTTGCTCAGCGGCAGAGCTTTTTATCACAGACACATCGTCTGTGACTGTTTTTCTCTCATAAACAAGTAAAGAACTCGTTTTACATTCCTCGAGATGTTTTGTAGATTATGATGCTAGATGTATATTGGAGCAGCTCAACCTGCACTCGAGCATTGACGAGATCAGTATCACGTAGGCCACCTTTATTTCCAGATAAATGCCATGTTTTCGCTGGGTCAACCTGACAGCTCAGGACCATTTTTAGAAATCCATCTGGGTGCGAATTACGAGAGATCTTCAAATGAAAACCTTAATTATTTTGTTTTTGTTTTTGGGGTGTGAATATATTCTGAAAAAAAAATGGAGTGGGGGGGGGGGGGGGGGGGAGGAAGGATATTAAGGAACAAATCTATCATTTTCGATGTAGTCAATGCAAGCCCGCATAGGTCGCTAAAGTGCATGGATTCCTGTAGAAAAAAAAAATTATCTTGGGGTCACTATTCGGTGTACCTGACCCGGTCTTATACAGTCTGTCAAAGAAGTCACGAAGTTTTGAAACTTCCTGCTCCACTCATACACTTGCTAGACTGACAGGCATGCACCACCATACTGGACCTTCACATGCCGATTAATTTCTATAGGTTCCTTCACTATCCCTTCACTGATTAAAAAAAAAAAAACCCGCATAAAAACCCTTCTCCTCTTTTTGGTGTGTGATATTACAGAAGTCAATCATCCCCTGTTCTTCTGTCTTAGGCAAAATCCCAGTTCAAAGATTGTAACGCTGGACGAATTGACACGTCCAAAAATAGCTTGGCATGTTTAATTATAGTAAGTCTTGTCCTAAAAACAGTTGACACAAGCGACCGATGTAGTAAGATGTAAAAATATACATGTCGTCTCTAGGCAACCAGTCACCAATTTATGAACGCACTGCCAAAACCACCTTGTGATTTGACGACCTTTTAGTGACACGGCATAATTCAAGGTTGAAGTGAAAACATTTTTCAACGCCATCGTGTCGTTGCTAGGAAAC
Organism: Cepaea nemoralis; assembly: GCA_014155875.1. Taxonomy (NCBI): domain Eukaryota; kingdom Metazoa; phylum Mollusca; class Gastropoda; order Stylommatophora; family Helicidae; genus Cepaea; species Cepaea nemoralis. The sequence continues at coordinate 225,649 of JACEFZ010015801.1, forward strand.
ACAGCAACATTGAAATGTTGACACACGCTGATCACAAAAAGGAGAATTACTATTGTCGGGTGGTGTAGTGGTTGTAACGTGGTGGAAAGAGTTTGTGACGTAGTCAGCGCAGGCCAGCTTAACAAAAAGTGGGGAAGCTGTTTGAATCCTCAACATTTTCGATTCAGTACTAGGAGAGACACAGCAGACTTTCGTCTGTTCTCTTAGCTATTTCGTCAATAATGGTATTTCAATTATTCTTTTACCTATCCTACGCTCTCTTGGATTTTCACGGTAAGTGTATCATTTTAAACAATTTTATATTACTGAAGATGTGAAAAAAGGTGTCGTGTAATATTGTGAAATTTGTACTGGAGAGATGTGTTATTTCATTTGATGTTTTTCGCTCGCTGTAAATAACTTTTAAACGAATTACCATGCTAAGTCAAACAGTATCTTGCCATGCTTGGACTATCTCCTCTTAGGATGGAGTATTCTGCAAGCTACAGGAGTTTATCTTGCTTTGAATGCAAATCATTATCTTTTACTTCTTGTGCTTCAGTAATTTGCAATATGTGCTCATCTTTGGCTGTGAAAACAATGTCTGATTCTTACGCTTCATAAGGAATTTTCTCCGCACTGTAGATACTATTCTTATAGGTCGCTGTCTGGACATGATGTGCACTTATTCAACTTTCACACAACTTTTCTTAATTGTGCTCTTAGCATATTCAAGGTAATAATATATTTGTGCTGAAGATGATTTGCCATGTTAAAAGGAAACACTTGTGAGATAGTGCGTGTTTTGCAGGACGCTGCATTAAAAACCAGCATGAAATTTGTGCTGTAACTAGTCTGACTGTGATTTACTTTCAGTGCTATTCCAAATTGTGAGTGAACGCCAGAAGGCAGATTCACTGGGTTTATGTTGCAACTATACGTCTGTGGAAGGGACAGGTGTTCGAATTTGTGTCTTTAACCCCTATAAAATGGAGGTAGGTTGAAAGGAGAATTTCACGTTCAGTGTATTCGAACATATGTTGATATGATGAGATATTTATCTTAAAGCTTCTCTGGATGATTCTTATGATCATGATTATGACAAGATTGATGTGTTATTTCTGTTGTATGTTAGCTAGTTAGTTAGTTTGTTAGTTAGTTAGTCGACAGATCATCCTAATTGCACGTCGAACCATTCAGTCCATAAGTTATCGGATCCCCTCCTCAGCAAATCTCACAGCGTGTAGCGGCAAACGACACCAGCTCTTTGTATGTTTCATATTGCGCATGTTGGATTATTGATGACTTTTGAAGAGTTATGGGCATGACGGAAAATTATGGGACTTAATAAGACGTCTGCTTCGCACAAGACGATACTTTTCCTATTATTAACGTTCTGAGTGAGCTTGACAATCGAATTCATGCAGTAACGTGTATCTTGTTTAACGTCAATATTCCCCTGCGATGATTCGTCTTCACTTGATGACAACACGAGTCATTGTTTATGTCATTTGCACAATTGGATGTCACTGAGTCATCATGATTGTTTGCTTTTGTCTTGACATCGTTCCAACATGATGCAACATCTAAACTGGCAATTAATTCAATGGCCATTTATCATAACAAATGATTAATGTACTCGATTCATTTTCCTCAGCAGGTATGTGTCACAAAATATGTTTGTTATAAACTAACTTTATTTTCCGTAGATGATTGTTACAGTAATAGACTTTCTCAACAAATATGTTTCCTATCACATGATCTGATTGGGCTTAAAGTAACATGATTCATTGTCCATATCGATAGGAAGACCCCGGGAGATCCAAATAGCTACTATTCTTCATTTCAGATGATGTATCGTTGCCGTATAATAACTTACACATAACATAACACCACAATAATTTGATAAACTTTGCTGAGATATAGCTATGTGTTTTTGATCAATGGGTAGAGAGCTGAAGGAAGGTTGATTTCTTCCGATATCCTACGCAACAATTTGTGTCTGGCTCAAGAGTTGAGGACGGATTAAGGTTATGCCCCAAACTGCCTAAGAATGAGGTTAATTTCATCATCATTCAAGTGATGAGAGGGAGACTGCCTTCGCACAGCTGAAGTGGGAGTCTTGCCATTTACCTTTCACTGCCATATTCAACCTAGTCCTAGAATGCCGCCTGATGGAAAAAGTTAAGTACTTAAACACCTTTTTTTTTACACTATGACACATACATCCACATACCCTGTGAAGTTAGAATGAAGAACGTTATCACATATTTGACAACTATTATGAAGATTCCTCGCTGGTAGCAGAAGAGTGAACAATGAACCATTTTTAATTAAAAGTATGAACAATTTTCACGAAAGGAGTTCACTGGTGGAATGTGCAAAATATTGTTGATTTCATTTTGTAAAGATCCATGACATTCATAGTCAACCAGAGGTTCATTCTTGGAACTTGGACCCAACAACTTGTGCTTGTGTTTACTTAATTGTTGATGAAGTTAACGGTGTTTTTCCGCATAATCTTTACATGACATCGCTGTCAATACCAGCATTTTACCACTGTTGTTGATTTTTGGCAATATTACCCTCAGTAGTTTGCCATTGCATTCTGACAGCCGGCTCAACTATCCCTAAGTTACCAACGCGGCGAGAACAGCTACCAATTCTCGAGCGCTGTGTTACCCCACGTGGATAAACGGGATTACGAAGAAAGTCGTTAAAACCCATCTCAGGGAGAACAGCTAACGGTTGTTAGATGTGGATATTTGTTCAAACAGACGTTGTGTACACTTATTTAATGGGAATCCCCAGTGGCTGGGTGATGACGCGAGTAAAATCTCAATTAAAGAATGGAGCTGAATCCTCTGGTGTCCCCAGTGACTACCCAGGACTCCTTCTACCTTGTAGCCGGAAGTTCAGTATCTTTATTCATACTATTTAGAGTGGGAAAATATTCCATAATGATTCTCTGATCAATCTTAGGGGCTTGAGCCATTTGCTGGCTTCTTGACGCAAGGGAATTTTGTCTTGTTTACCCATACCCCGGACCCTAGACAACTTGAATAGTATTTCTATTTTTTTCCTTCAAACGCCGCAGGTGCATGTCAAAAATGGGGCGGTCATCTTTAATCTGTCCTCATGACGTCACCTAGTTCTTCTGCACTGTGATGTCACGTGCTTAACACTCTTCACACCTTTAACAACAAAATTGATAGGTTAAATGACAATGGCATGATTATTGTAATTTCCTTTACGTTTTCAAGGTTGTCATTTGAAGTCAACTAGTAGAACCCATGACCAGAGCGTCGGCAGGTAAGCGAGCTAGTCCTCGCTGTACCGCTGCTCACCTCATTTCCCATAATGTACATATAGTGTACAATATTGCCGGTCCGAGTTTTGTATTCGCCCTCTGTAAAGTTCATGCAACAAAATAGATCAATACAAAACTTGGACCGGCAATATTTTCAAACACTGCACAATCATTAAAAGTACAAAATTACGCCCAATATAATGTCCAGTTCATGCCGTTCCGGCGGGTGCGTGAGTGTAGATGATAGAGAGCTACACTGATTACGTTATGAGGTTTCGGTGTCAGCGGTCATCGCCCGTCTACAGATGAAAAGACTGGTCATCTATTCCCGCCAGCATTCAAATCTCCCCTATGTAGTGACCATCAATCAATCAATAATGTGTCGTCTACACAATGAAGATTGGCTGCAATGGTTCTCCAACACTGTCTGTCTCTCGCCCTGGCTGTATATTCTGTCAGATTGTTGTTCGTCCATCTCATAAGGTTACCTTCCCACTTATATCGTTGTCTACCTCTTGTTCGTTTGCCTTCAACCTTACCTTCCAGTATGGTTTCATAAGAGTGCTATGTCTTTAAATATGACCGAAATATTTCGCGTGCCTCCTTTTTATTTATTTCATCAACTCTCTTTTCATTCCCAATTTTTCTAGAACCCCTGTATTTGATTGTTTCTGTTTCCATGAAATACGAAATAATCATCTGTATATCCACATCTCCAGGACTTTCTAGTTGCTTGTTCAATGCCCATATCACATTACAAACTCAAATCAGGAAATTGCTTGGAGGCAGCTTGTGTGTGTATGGGTGTGTGTGTGTGTGATTGTGTGTGTGTGTGTGTGATTGTGTGTGTGTGTGTGTGATTGTGTGTGTGTGTGTGTGTGTGTGTGGGGGGGGGGTCTTGTTGAGTATAACCCCGCTCCCCTCTCCCAATATATATTCTCCGAGTGTCTTGTTGTTTGGCAATCCTTCATCTTACGATGGACGCCACGTGCAGCCACTTCCGTGATTTGAAACTCTGTATCCACGAAGAGTCTGTTTCCTGGAGACAATGAACATATCCGTTCTGTCGTGTTCAGTACGTGAAGCTAAGTCCGTGCTCGTACCTGTCACATCCGTCTGTGCTTCACAACACACTTCAGTTGTTTATGAATGTGAAACATCGCATGCTATTGGTCAACATATGTGGTGAAGTGCTAGCCTATCTCTCACTCTCTCTCTCTCTCTCTCTCTTTCTCTCTCTCTCTCTCTCTCTCTCTCTATTCTCTCTCTCTCTCTCTCTCACTCTCTCTCTGTTTCTCTCTCCATCCATCCTTCTGTCCGCCCGCCTGCCCGCCTGCCCGCGTGTCTGTCTGTCTGTCTGTCACTATATATGTCTGTCTGTCGATTTAACGATCGATTGCTTGGTCGGTCCATCCATCCAATCCATCCATCTATCCATCCATCCATCCACCAATCCATCCATCCATCCAGCCAACCACCAATCCATCCATCCATCCATCCAGCCAGCCACCAATCCATCCCATCCATCCATCCATCCATCCAGTCAGCCACCAATCCATCCATCCATCCAGCCAGCCAGTCATCCATCCATCTATCTTATTCTGTCTGCCTGCTAGCGTGTCTTACTGTCCTCATTGTCTGCCAGACGGTCTGCTTGTATTTCCATCTGTTTCTCTATCTATTCGTCTGTCTGCCTATCTTTCCATCTATCTGACTGTTCATATATTCATCCATTAATCCGTACGTGTATCTGTCTGCATATGCGTCTAAGTCCATCACTGTATCTATATGCCTGTCTGGTCAACTGTCTGACTGTCCACTGGCGTGTCTGTCTTTCTGTCTCTTTGCGTGCCTATACGAACATTAATTACGAATAAAGAAGATACAAACAAAAGATTGATTGCACTATTTTTTGCCCATGATATTTCGCTGCAAGCCATCGGGTACATACCACATAAATCTTACGACGTAAACTAAAGCAATAAGATACATCCTTCAAGGTAAAATATACACACTCATATTCACACAGTAATTTGAATTGTCTACCACGATAATTTTAAATCGAATATCACGTATTTTTGTTTTCATAAAGTTGTTTTTTGTAAATAAATGGTCCGGCTTTAACATGCGACCATCTTGTGTGTTATACAGACGACAAGCATTGTCACTATCAATCACGTGGCCGGTTTCCAAAATGTGCCGTCCACGCGATGTGTAGGCATGGCCAAGATTTCAGTCTTTGTTTATTTTTCTGTCTGTGATATTCACGTCTCAATACTGAAGAGCACTAACAGCGCAGAACTAGCGGATCAGAGAGCAGCACTTAATGGGGTATGTGCGAAATCTTAAATGATTGTTAAAGATAAAAGGCTGACATATTGGCTAAGGAAATGGAGGACTACCTCAGCCTGATAGAGACATGACCTATGATGATGGATGGCAAGGGGTTTGTCTGCAGAACTTGTTGAACCAAATACTCTATGGAGATGTCAACTAGCCCAATCTGGCTACTGCTTTCTTTGGATTTATTCATAATGACGTCTGAAGTTTACGGTGAAGAAGAAGAGGGATGAGGAAGAGGAGAAGAAGAAGTTGAATAATAATAATAATAATAATAATAATAATAATAATAATAATAATAATAATAATAATAATAATAATAATAATAAGAAGAAGAAGAAGAAGAAGAAGAAGAAGAAGAAGAAGAAGAAGAAAAGAAGAAGAAGAAGAATGAGGAGGAGAAGTGGATTGAAAAAGAAAATGAAGAGGAACAAGAAGAAGAAAAGGAAGGCGGAGGAGAAGAAGAAGAAGATGAAGATGATAAGAAAAAGAAGGGGGTGGAGGAGGACTGGACGGAAAAGGAAGATGAATAGAAACAAGAAGAAGAAGGAGAAAAGAGAAGGAGGATTAGGAGTAGGAGAAGGTGAACGAAAGAAAGAAGAAGAAGCGTTCAGACCAGTAGAAAAAATATGCATATTATCAAATCCACCGAAGGGACAAACTCTGTGGAGATGTCAACAAGCTCAAGTTAACCACTGCTTACTTTAAGTATATTGAGCCTGACGTCAGCATGTAGGAGATCAAGAAGATTTGCGAGTCTCCCTGGCTTAGAAGTTTACGTCTTTCTCCGTATTCCCGTATATTCTCGTGAGTAACTCAGCTGTGCGAGAATCGCGCCGCGCTGGTAACTTACGGGGGTATGTGAGCCGGTCACTCAGAAAGCAATGGCAAACTATTGAGCATAATCTTGCCTAGTACATCAACAGCAGCTGAAAAATGCTGGTGTTGACTGCAACGTCCTGTAAGGGATATGCAACACAAAAATAAATTAATAAATAAAATATGGGAAAGAAAGACTCGAGGGAAGGAAACTTTCCACAACACCTCGTTACGTTGTGACCTAGATTTTGAGAAGCCAATACACTTGACACACCATATGCATGATAGCCTTGTCTGCATCACCAGGCCTCACTCACATTCTCGTTGGCCTCCCATAGTTTATGCATACTACGACTGAACCCACCATGGCTTCCACAAGGGCATTTCCTGTCGGTTTTCCCCAGTATTGTCCCTCTCTATGTGTCGTACATTAAAGTCCCCACAAATAACAAACCCACTGCTTGGGATCTCCTTCGACTCCTTAAGACAGTCCCATAGTTCCTTTGTGACAACAGAATCTACAGCGCCATTATACATTTATGAAGTTCCAGCTTAAACCCCCAATATCTAGCCTCATGCCATGCACCTCTCTGACATTGTTATTCCACTGACTTAAGTCTAGAATCTCATATTTTACTCCCTTCTTAACTAGCAGACTCTGCCCGTGCCTCCACTGCCCAGTCGGATTAATGTGGCTGACATACCCATGGCATACTTTATACTTGAAATACTTTCGAGTTAAACAAGAATTTCTAGTTAAAAATCTACCCAAAGTATTTCAGGATCCTCGCCGGTGCTACGGAGTTCGTGCACTGAGCTGAGTCTCTCTAAACTCAAGTTTGAGTTTGGTGGAGAACGGAGCACTTATGGGTTACACCCGTGTGCCGTGATGTTGATCCATCAATTAAACTAAACTAAACTAAACATACCCATGGCAATGGTAGTCATCTCCATTTAATTCTTGCAGCATGGTGACACTTAAAGGAAAAAGCCCAACAGATGGGGCTGGTTATCAACCAAGATAAGACAGAATATATGGCAATTTCAAGAGAAGGAATGGCTAAAAACTCTGGCCACATACAAATAGATAATATGACCATTAAAAGAACGGAAACATACAAATACCTGGGTACAATCTTCAACTGCTCCAACATCACAAGGGAAGAAATACAAACTAGAATCAACTCTGGAAATAAAATATACTATGTACTACAACATCTACTAAAATCAAATGCGCTATCTCGTAACACCAAAATCACAATATACAAAACACTGATCAGACCAGTTGTGCAGTATGACTCTGAAACCTGGAGTACAACGAAAGCAGACGAAGCCTTGTTACAAACCTTTGAGAACAAAGTTTTAAGACTCATCTTTGGGCCCATTAGGGATACACAAAGTGGAGAGTGGAAAAGAAGAAGTAACAAAGACATTTATGATCTGTTTAAGTCCCCGCTAATCACTGGTATCATGAAGGCTAATAGACTACAATGGCTGGGGCATATAGAAAGAATGGACGACAATAGGCAAACAAAACTCGCTTACACTCAGGAATTAAATGACCGTAGACCCCGAGGTATACCAAGAAGACGGTGGAGAGATAATATATATACAGACCTACAAGCACTTGGAATCAACGACTGACAAGAGAAGGTCAACCAGAGAGACGAATGGAGACGGATTGTATCTGCAGCAAAGAACCTCAATGGCTCGGAACGCTGAAGAAGAAGAAGAAGAAGAAGCATGGTGACATAAATCATAAATCAGCTTCTCCAGTACAGGACCTCTCTGCATGGCACTGTGACAATTCCAATATCCCCACTCTTATATATTTGAATCCTAGGCGTTGTGTTTTTGTCCTTACTTTCCTGCACCCTGCCCTTCGATTGCTATGCCTTATTCTCTCTCCATTCATTCGCTTTCCTCTCTTCTTTCTCCAGGGATGCAGTTAGAGAGGAGTTATCTGGCACCATAAAGAATATGCCTTATGAAGACATTATACGGGTTGAAGATGTTAAATATATTTTGAAAAAGGCAAAAGGGCCTGATAGGGTCAGGTATGGCCACATGAAGGCTTTGAGCGATGAAGACCTGAAGGAGATGACCGACTGCTGTAACCAGAGCATTAGGACAGCATCAGTACCGCAGGATTGGGTACACAGTTATCTCACCCCTCTCCCAAAACCGTTCAAGGATCATTCAAAGCTTAGCGGCTTTAGGATCATCACCCTTCAAAATACATTTGGGAAGATTTTAGAGAAGATAGTCGCTGTCAAGCTGCAAGAGTTTTTGGAAAGGGGGAAGTTACTTCCAAGAGGCCCGGCTACAGGCCAGGAAAAGATACCTGGTCAAATGCAGCTACTTTTGCCTTTGACGTTTATGAGGGATTCCAGAGTAGACAAGAAACGATGGCGGCGGCGCTTGATCTCGAGGATGCGTACAATATAATTCGATATGATATTTTGATGACCGCACTGATGGAGAAGGGGGTCAATCCCTAGTTGGTGAACTGGATAGCGGCCGTCCTACATTCTCGTCGGATTGCTCTCCGTCTGGGTGCATGAACCTCAGAGCCACATATTTTAACCCCTGGACTGCCACAGAGATCTGCAATCTCACCGGTGCTCTTTAACGTGTATACGAGCAAAATTGCAAACTTAGAAGCACCAGGGGTTAGAAGGTTACTAACATTTGCAGATGATATTCTTACATATAGGCAGGGGAGAGATAGGGAGAAAACAGCCCAGGAGCTACTGTCGCTTGTCGTCCCGGGAGGAACGTGGAATGAACAAGCACACTTTATTACTTCTTCTTCTTTGGGATTCTTGACTGACTTCTGTCTACACTCCTCCCTTCTGTCTTCCCTTCCATATATCTCTTCCTTTCTCTCTCTCTATTATTCCTTCCTCACATACTCCGACAACAGTTTCTTTCAACAATTAATCCAATATTTATTAAATAAAACTATGTCTGGTGTATGGATGGACTGTGTATATGTAGTTGGTATTGTCTACTAGTGTGAATGCAAGATAGGACTTTGATTTCGTATGTGCCGTAGATTTTCTCGACTCTTCTGTCGGCCAAAACATAGGATAGCACACATAGAAATGGAGTGATCTCACCCTGGATGATCTCCTCCTGCTTGAGTCTGGACTTAATCCGATTCTTGAAGAAAACAACTGTTCAATGTCTTATCACCAGAAAATAATCCGATTTTGGTAATACACTGAAGTTCATATATTTCCCGTTTTGGAAGGTATTATAGTCCACCTCTGAATACACACCGCCACTATCCAACATTGTCTAGAGTTACTATAAATGTTCTACACAATGTCTATGGTTAATAAAGTTTAATGTTTCTGCACAGTGCAATTGCATGCAGTTTTAAGTATTCCTGCTTGCCACAGGTTAACGTTTTTTCCTTTTAAGGGCTTTAGTTGTATATTCGATTGAGCATACAGTGTTCTGTATTTGACGTTACGTTATCACTTCTTCATATTAAAACATGTCTATGTTCTTGTTGGTTCTAAGTAGGTACTTTATTTGTTCAAGTGCAGTAACCTTCATTTCTTCTCTGATTTCAATAAGGGGATTGGAACCTGTGGAGAAGATAGGTAATCTGGTGATATGAGTCTGCTTCATATTATTTTCTTATGTGAGAGTCCTTCTCTAGCCATACTGAGAAGCCTCCGAAAAACATACGGACATACGATTTATGAGTGCACTAAAGTTTACACGATTAGATAAACGAATGCAATGCCACAAATCAAGAACAAACACCTATATCCCTATGCTACTATTATGCTACGATTATAATACCTTATATACTCTATCGGACTCCCTGAATCGAAATACACTAGCGAATAACACACTAATATCCCATCTTCGTTCAACAATCAGGGATGTGTATTCTTTCCACCTACAGGAGGCATAGAGATTTCTGCCCAGTTTGGGAACACATACTAAACAAGAAAACCCAGTTTCTACTATTTATAGTGGACCTCCCGTTCTTCCGTTATTGTTTGATGTTCTATACCTCAACACTCGTCTCTTGACGTATACCTGTACATCAAAAGGCGTGAAATCACGTAGTGGCTAGTTGCTCGTTTCGTTCCGTGGTTACGCTGTTTCCCTGGTTTTCCCCCTTACGCTAATACTTCAAAGCATCCGACCCGTTGATCACTTTTCTCCGGTCATTTTTTCCCCAACGCTATCTATCCCCGGTTCCCGTGTCCGTCCGATCAGATCGTCAGGCAATGACCTCTGCGAACACCTGTATCCTATTTTTATATCTGTCGGTCAATGATCTTTAATTTATCCTGCTCTCAGATTGAAGTACACGATTGTTAACCCTTCTCCTATATTGCCATTAATGTTACATTTAATTTTATCTGGGAATCACTAAACTATCATCATTCTGTGACAGCTACAGGCGAAAGTAGACAAAGTGATTGGCTGGTGCACTGAAATCGGTGCCGTCATCCACCCGGAAAAGGCAGCTGTTTTGTGGTGCTCTCTGGACAACAGGATTGTGAGAGCTGATGTTTGAAGCCTCACGATAGATGGTGGAAGCGTCAACAGAGAGAACAAACTGAAGTATCTGGGAATTACATTTGACAAGAGCCTGCCCTTCAAGGATCATGTGGAGACAAAAGGGACTCAACGCACTTAAAACTATGGCTGCAATGGACATAGAGCAGAGAATGCTTTTCAGACTATACCAGAACTTGATCCTCTCAGTGACTGATTATGGACTAGGACTGCTCACTGTCTCAAAGAGTTAGCTGATGAGATTGGAGCGCATACAGAACGAGGCTATGCGGGTCATTCTGGGATGCACCAGAGACACCCCAGTGGTGTGTATGCGGTAAATCCTTGGTTTGCCGACTGTTGCTGGTAGGCTCAAGGTGGTGCAGGCGAAAGCATACCTCAGAGTAGTTGCTGACACAGGTCACCCGTTGCATGAGGCGCTGGACGCAGTTAAGGGCCAGCCACTGATAAGAGGGTGGAGGATACGAACAGACATGTGTGCCCCTTGGAAAACATTAGGCGAGGAGAGGATTGGGTCAGAGTGCCAGCGGAGCAATCAGACTTTGTGCAGAGTTATATATCACATTGAGCCGGGGGTGCAGGGAGCGGCCAGCAGGGGCCACAGAAGTGAAATCCAGCAACTAAATTCAGGATAATGCTCGCCCGGGTGATGTGATTATCTACACAGATGGTTCTGTGTTGAGAGGTAGTAGAAGTGCCTGGGGTTTCATGGCAAAGGCTAATGGTCGACGTTTGGGATAAGAGTAAGTCGAGGCAGTGGGGTGTGTGGATGGGGTGCGGGAGAGGAATGATTGCTGTGGCGTGTAAAAGAGCAGAGAGTCTTGGCATATGATACCAGCACACATCTATGTTTAGAGAATGAGGTGGACATCAGTCAGTGCAGCTTTTCGGCTGCTGGAGAGTACGAGCACGACACACACACATCGTGATTGTACGTGCATCAGAAGCATGCTGAGTAGCGGTGAGAGGACAGGCATAGCTTCGTGGTCCGAGTGGCTGCGGCTCAGAGCTTCGGAAGTCATGGGTTGGCAGCATCGTCTGGATCCTTTGTCGCGGAGCATGCTGGTGTGCTGGGAATGAACAGGCGGACTAGATTGAGCTGGCTCTGCATAGCCCTTCTCAGCCACTTGTGAGTGTATGATGCATGATAGGGCAGACGTGGTTGCGGCTGGCCTTGTGGGAGCACGTGTACACCTCGGAGGCGCAATGGATCGCCGAGCAAGAACACCATTGTCTCGGCAAGAATAGTGACAGCGTGGAGTGCGACGAGGGATCTGCCGATGCTCGACGCTCAGAAGGATGCGTTCGATATAGTGAAATGTGAGACGCAGCATATAATCGAGATTGCTAGCTGGTGAGTTTTTCTATTGGGGTTGAACTGGTCTTGCACGGCTGGCTTCTGAAGGATGGGGACCGGAGGTCGCTAATGGAATGGCCCCGAATGCTGTGATGTCGTTCTTAAATCAATCAATCAAGCTTTCTGTGCTGAATAGTGCGCATCATAATATGGGAATTCCCATTCGACAAGAAAATTGTTGACATCGATATTTACCTATGACGTCACAAGACACACTGGAGCAGAGGTCTTAGAAAGGGTATGTACCGTCTATCTATCTGTCTGTCACTGTCTGTCTTTCGTGTCTGTCTGCTGTCTGTCTGTCTGTCTGTCTGTCTGTCTGTCTGTCTGTCTGATCTGTCTATTCTGATACTATATCTATCCGCCTGCTGCCTGCCTGCGCTGCCTGTCTGTCAGCGCTAGCCCCTCACCGCCGCGAATCACATATGAATTTGATTCGAGATTGCGCAAGAGAGGAGCAGTGAACCAACATCCGCGATCAGTTCATTGACACACTCTGTCTGTCTGTCTGTCCTGGGCTGTCTGTCTTTCTGTCTGTCTGTCTGTCTGTCTGTCCCTGTCTGTCGTCTGTCTGTCGTCTGTCCTGTCTGTCTGTCTGTCTGTCTGTCCTGTCTTTCCGTCCGTCCCGTCCCGTTCCGTCCGTTCCGTCCGTCCGTTTATCTGCTCCCTCTCATCTATCATCTCTGTCTGTCCGCCAGCCCGCCCGCCCCACAACGCTGCCTCCTGCACATTAACATTTCCTGTGTATGTTTGTATATAAATATGCATGCATGTATGGGATAATGTGAACGTGTCGATTATAGTGTATGGGTAGGAGAGTATGTGTGTGCCTTGCTGTATGTTTGATGGGATATATGAGCGCGTGAGAGACAGATTGAGAGACGTGAGATAAATGAGAGAAAGAAGAGGAAAGAGTGATATGCGACTATGGTAGTATCCAGCTAGAGACTTTGACTAGGAGTTTGGTGAATTTTTGAGTGATGTATGATGTGTCTGCGAGGGAGTGATGCATTTGTGTGTTATTGAGTGGTTGCATAGCCTGTGAGCATTTATGTAATTGATAACTAGAGGATAGACTAGATTAAGCATTTATGCAGGTACGTATGTATGTTTATGTATGTACGTGTATATGTGTGTCTAGCTGCCTGCCTGTCTCATAACATGGTAATCTGAATTGTTTATGTTCACAATGATTAATTTGACAATGTTTGTTTGTCCCATAGTGTGCATGTAAATTCTACAATAGATAAGTGATGTAGCGCAAGATGAGTGATTGAGGGGCGCATGAATGTTCTTCGTCTGTCCTTATACTACAAGCGGTCTGTATGTTGCGCTAGCGGCTGAGTGTAATTTTTTAGTCTACACGCCAGGCCCTGTATGATTGTCTACAAGCCGTCTGTATGATTGTCTACAAGCCGTCTGTATGATTGTCTACAAGCCGTCTGTATGATTGTCTACAGCCGTCCATGCTAAAACAAAATGAATTGTCTACAAGCCGTCTGCATGATTGTCTACAAGCCGTCTGTATGATTGTCAACAAGCTGTCTTAATGATTACCTACAAGCTGTCTGTATGATTGTCTACAAGCTGTCTGTATGGTTGCCTACAGGCTGATTGTATTTTTGTCTACAACGCCGTCCGTGGGATGTATCTAAGGTGCGTCTGTATGAAGTTGTGTACTAAAGTGCTGTATGTATGATTTTCTACAAGATGCCTGTATTATTGTCTGCAAGCTATCTGAATGAGTGTCTACAAGCTATCTGAATGAGTGTCTACAAGCTGTCTGTATGATTGTCTACAAGCTGTCTGTATGATTGTCTACAAGCTGTCTGTATGATTGTCTACAAGATGCCTGTATGATTGTCTACGAAGCCATGCTGTCGGATTGTCTACACAGGCTAGTCTGTATGAGTTAGTCTACAGCTGCCTGTATGGTTGTCTACAAGCTGTCTGTATGATTGTCTACAAGCCGTCTGTATCGTTGACTACAAACTGTCTGTATGATTGTCCTACAATCTCTGTATTGTTGTCTACAAGATGTCGGTATGATTGTCTAGAGCAATGGATGAGGCTACAGCTGTCTGTGATGAGTTGTCCTACAAGCTGTCTGTATAGTGTCTACAAGCTGCTGTGTAAGAAGGGTGGGGGAAGTGGAGAGGAAAGGGAAGTAGGAAAGAGAGGTGATTGTCTAGCAGATGTTATGTATGATTGTCTACAAGCTAGCCTATATCATTGTCTACAATCTGTCGGTATGATTGTCTGTCTGTATGATTGTCTACAAGCTGCCTGTGTGATTGTCTACAAGCTGTCTAGGTGTCTGTATGGTTGTCTTCAAGATGTCTGCATGGTCTCTACAATCTGACTGTATGATTGTCTAAAATCTGTCTGTATGGTTGTCTACAAGCTGTCTGTATGATTGTCCGTCTGTATGATTGTCTACAAACTGTCTGTATGATTGCCTACGTGTCGTGTATATGATTGCTTCGAAGATTTCTGTATAATTTTCTACAAGATGTTTGTACGATTGTCTACAAGATGACTGTATGATCGTCTACAAATAGTCTATATAGCTGTCTACAGGACTGCAGTATTCGAATCTGTCCTATCGCGTTTGTTCCACTAGAAGAGGGAAGTCCGATCGTTTACGCACAGTCTACTAACTCTCTGTCCCTCTGTTTGTCTGTCTGTCGTTCTAGTCTGGTTTCCTACATATCAGTCTGTTATCCAACGCATGACATTTGGTCAGTCTGTCGGTCTGTCTATGTTTCCGTCTGTTCTTCGTGTCTGTATTGTTGGTCTACAAATCAGGTTTGCATACTATTGCTGTCTGATTTCTATCTAGCAGCGCATTAGTTTTTGTGTCTGTCATAGCATGCTCATCTATCATCTCATCATCATCTCCACTTCTGCGTCAGCGTCGTTGGGGATGGAATAACTTGCGTTCGTCAGCGGCCCGGTGGGCGTGCATCTGACAGTGTCATTCGTTTCCGTGTGGTTGTACAATGTCTCTGATGTCGTCAATCCATTTTGCTTCTTGGGAGCGTCCTCGTGGTCTCGTCGGCAATGATCTTTGATGTAAGGCCCATTGAATGGTAGTTTGGCTTATGTTTGCAATTCTAACAACATGGCCAAACCACTCTTGATCTTACTGTCTTCAATAAATGTGGGCAGCAAGGTTTGATCCCACAGTCATGTCTGATATAACATTTTCTTAGCTCGGGGTCCTGATTGATTAAGGTTGTGCAGGCTCTCCTCAGAAGCATCTCATTTCGCAGTGCTTAGTTGATTTTGCGAATGGTGTAAATTTGGATAAACAGTCCGGGTTTGAGATTGGTAGCATAGGGTTGGTGTGCATATGTTCTTTGTTTAGTATCTGTCGTTTTGCGGACTATGGGATGTTTGGTTTTTTCAGTAAGGGTGACAGTTTATATGTAAGGCTGGCACTAGCTTTTTGACATCATGATTTCAATTTCTCTGTCAAAAAATAATCTGCATCATTCTGTGATCATACTATCGCAAGGTATATATGAATTCTATTAACTTGTTTCAAGGTGTGTTATTTATTCTGTATAGCTTAGTGTGGGGTCCTGGGTGCGATCTGTCTAACATTGCCATACTTCGGTTTTGGCTGTGTTTATACTCATATTGTATCTGCTGCAGGTTGAACTCAGATTAGTAATATGATTTTGTAGTCTGCCCTCGTCGCTGCCCTCGTCGCTGTCTGTCTATCATGTTATTCAAATACTAGTTCGCCTGTTTGTTTGTCCAGCTGTCCGCCTGTTGTCTATTTATCAGTTTATCTGACCATCTGGCTGTCTATAATTCAATCTGCTTATCTGTCTTTCTATCTGTCTTTCTTGTTACTCACATATCAGCCTGGAAGACAGTCTTGTTGTGCCCACGCCAGTCTGCATACATGTGTGTCTAGCTGCGTACATTATTTCTACTCCTTTATCTATGTACTTGTCTGTTGTGTTTTAAGTCTGTTACCAGTCTATATATCTACCAGACTATATGTCTAGTTGTCTAAACATTAATTTGTCTGTCTAGTTGCCCAATATATGTCTGTTTGTTATCTGTCTATTCATTCATCAACTCATTCATGTACTAATTTTTCTATGCATCAATGTCTGTATGTCTGTCTATTGTTCTATCTGCTTTTCAGTCCGTTTCTCTCTCATTCTGTCTGTCTATTAGTCTACATGTACATCCTTTGGGTCGCCGCTAATTTTCTGCCTGTCTATATGTATAATTATTCGTTTGACTACATTTAAATCTGTCTGTCTGTCTACATATTTATCTAACCAGTCTGGCAGTAATCCCCTTCATTTGACGCTTATCTCTCGGCTGGTTGCCTATAATTATATGGTAATTAATGCCTCACTGAATATCTGGCTGTCTGTCTGTCGATAAATCCATTTAGCTGTCTGTGTGTCTATCTGTTTGTCTGTCTGTCTATCTAACTGTGTCTCGGTCTATCTGTCTGCTACTTGCTTACATACACATTTACCCATCTGTCTGTCCTTCTGCTACTTGCCTACATATACATTTACTTATCTGTCTGTCTTCCTGCTACTTGCCTACACATACATTTACCCATCTGTCTATCTGTCTGCTACTTGATTACATATATATTTACCCATGTGTCTAACTCTGTGTCCGTCTGTCTGTCTGCTACTTGCCTACATATACATTTACTTATCTGTCTGTCTTCCTGCTACTTGCCTTCACATACATTTACCCATCTGTCTGTCTGTCTGCTACTTGCCTACATATACATTCACCCATCTGTCTCTTGCTGACTGTGTGTCCGTCTGTCTGTCTGCTACTTGCCTACATATACATTCACCCATCTGTCTCTCTGACTGTGTGTCCGTCTGTCTGTCTGCTACTTGCCTATATACATCACCCTCGTCTCTCTGACTGTGTGTCCGATCTGTCTGTCTGACTACTGCTTAAATATACATTCACTCCATCTGTCTCTCTGACTGTGTGTCCCGTCTGTCTGTCTGCTACTTGCCTAAATATACATTCACCCATCTGTCTCTCTGACTGTGTGTCCGTCTGTCTGTCTGCTACTTGCCTACACATACATTTACCCATCTGTGCTGTCTGTCGGCTGCTACTTGCCTACATATACATTCACCCATCTGTCTCTCGACTGTGTGTCCGTCGTCTGTCTGCTACTTGCCTAACATATACATTCACCCATCTGTCTCTCTGACTGTGTGTCCGTCTGTCCTGTCTGCTACTTGCTTAAATATACATTCACCCATCTGTCTCTCTGACTGTGTGTCCGTCTGTCTGTCTGCTACTTGCTAATATACATTCACCCATCTGTCTCTCGACTGTGTGTCCGTCTGTCTGTCTGCTACTTGCCTACACATACATTTACCCATCTGTCTCTCTGACTGTGTGTCCGTCTGTCTGTCTGCTACTTGCTTAAATATACATTCACCCATCTGTCTCTCTGACTGTGTGTCCGTCTGTCTGTCTGCTACTTGCCTACAATACATTTACCCATCTGTCTGTCTCTGCTACTTGCTTACATACATTCACCCTCTGTCTCTCTACTGTTGTCCGTCTGTCTGTCTGCTACTTGCCTAAATATACATTCACCCATCTGTCTCTCTGACTGTGTGTCCGTCTGTCTGTCTGCTACTTGCCTAATATACATTCACCCATCTGTCTCTCTGACTGTGTGTCCGTCTGTCTGTCTGCTACTTGCCTACATATACATTCACCCATCTGTCTCTCTGACTGTGTGTCCGTCTGTCTGTCTGCTACTTGCCTACATATACATTCACCCATCTGTCTCTCTGACTGTGTGTCCGTCTGTCTGTCTGCTACTTGCCTACATATACATTCACCCATCTGTCTCTCTGACTGTGTGTCCGTCTGTCTGTCTGCTACTTGCCTACATATACATTCACCCATCTGTCTCTCTGACTGTGTGTCCGTCTGTCTGTCTGCTACTTGCCTACATATACATTCACCCATCTGTCTCTCTGACTGTGTGTCCGTCTGTCTGTCTGCTACTTGCCTAAATATACATTCACCCATCTGTCTCTCTGACTGTGTGTCCGTCTGTCTGTCTGCTACTTGCCTACATATACATTCACCCATCTGTCTCTCTGACTGTGTGTCCGTCTGTCTGTCTGCTACTTGCCTACATATACATTCACCCATCTGTCTCTCTGACTGTGTGTCCGTCTGTCTGTCTGCTACTTGCCTACATATACATTCACCCATCTGTCTCTCTGACTGTGTGTCCGTCTGTCTGTCTGCTACTTGCTAAATATACATTCACCCATCTGTCTCTCTTGACTGTGTGTCCGTCTGTCTGTCTGCTACTTGCCTACACATACATTCACCCATCTGTCTCTCTGACTGTGTGTCCGTCTGTCTGTCTGCTACTTGCCTACATATACATTCACCCATCTGTCTCTCTGACTGTGTGTCCGTCTGTCTGTCTGCTACTTGCTTACATATACATTCACCCATCTGTCTCTCTGACTGTGTGTCCGTCTGTCTGTCTGCTACTTGCTTAAATATACATTCACCCATCTGTCTCTCTGACTGTGTGTCCGTCTGTCTGTCTGCTACTTGCTTAAATATACATTCACCCATCTGTCTCTCTGACTGTGTGTCCGTCTGTCTGTCTGCTACTTGCTTAAATATACATTCACCCATCTGTCTCTCTGACTGTGTGTCCGTCTGTCTGTCTGCTACTTGCCTACACATACATTTACCCATCTGTCTGTCTGTCTGCTACTTGCCTACATATACATTCACCCATCTGTCTCTCTGACTGTGTGTCCGTCTGTCTGTCTGCTACTTGCCTACATATACATTCACCCATCTGTCTCTCTGACTGTGTGTCCGTCTGTCTGTCTGCTACTTGCTTAAATATACATTCACCCATCTGTCTCTCTGACTGTGTGTCCGTCTGTCTGTCTGCTACTTGCTTACATATACATTCACCCATCTGTCTCTCTGACTGTGTGTCCGTCTGTCTGTCTGCTACTTGCCTACACATACATTTACCCATCTGTCTCTCTGACTGTGTGTCCGTCTGTCTGTCTGCTACTTGCTTAAATATACATTCACCCATCTGTCTCTCTGACTGTGTGTCCGTCTGTCTGTCTGCTACTTGCCTACACATACATTTACCCATCTGTCTGTCTGTCTGCTACTTGCCTACATATACATTCACCCATCTGTCTCTCTGACTGTGTGTCCGTCTGTCTGTCTGCTACTTGCCTACATATACATTCACCCATCTGTCTCTCTGACTGTGTGTCCGTCTGTCTGTCTGCTACTTGCCTACTATACATTCACCATCTGTCCTCTCTGACTGTGTGTCCGTCTGTCTGTCTGCTACTTGCCTACATATACATTCACCCATCTGTCTCTCTGACTGTGTGTCCGTCTGTCTGTCTGCTACTTGCCTACATATACATTCACCCATCTGTCTCTCTGACTGTGTGTCCGTCTGTCTGTCTGCTACTTGCTACATATACATTCACCCATCTGTCTCTCTGACTGTGTGTCCGTCTGTCTGTCCTGCTACTTGCCTACAATACATTCACCCATCTGTCTCTCTGACTGTGTGTCCGTCTGTCTGTCTGCTACTTGCCTACATATACATTCACCCATCTGTCTCTCTGACTGTGTGTCCGTCTGTCTGTCTGCTACTTGCCTACATATACATTCACCCATCTGTCTCTCTGACTGTGTGTCCGTCTGTCTGTCTGCTACTTGCCTACATATACATTCACCCATCTGTCTCTCTGACTGTGTGTCCGTCTGTCTGTCTGCTACTTGCCTTACATATACATTCACCCATCTGTCTCTCTGACTGTGTGTCCGTCTGTCTGTCTGCTACTTGCCTACATATACATTCACCCATCTGTCTCTCTGACTGTGTGTCCGTCTGTCTGTCTGCTACTTGCCTAAATATACATCACCCATCTGTCTCTCTGACTGTGTGTCCGTCTGTCTGTCTGCTACTTGCCTACATATACATTCACCCATCTGTCTCTCTGACTGTGTGTCCGTCTGTCTGTCTGCTACTTGCCTACATATACATTCACCCATCTGTCTCTCTGACTGTGTGTCCGTCTGTCCTGTCTGCTACTTGCTACATATACATTCACCCATCTGTCTCTCTGACTGTGTGTCCGTCTTCTGTCTGCTACTTGCTTAAATATACATTCACCCATCTGTCTCTCTGACTGTGTTCCGTCTGTCTGTCTGCTACTTGCTTACATATACATTCACCCATCTGTCTGCTCTGACCTGTGTGTCCGTCTGTCTGTCTGCTACTTGCCTACATATACATTCACCATCTGTCTCTCTGACTGTGTGTCCGTCTGTCTGTCTGCTACTTGCCTACATATACATCACCCATCTGTCTCTCTGACTGTGTGTCCGTCTGTCTGTCTGCTACTTGCCTACATATACATTCACCCATCTGTCTCTCTGACTGTGTGTCCGTCTGTCTGTCTGCTACTTGCCTACATATACATTCCCCATCTGTCTCTCTGACTGTGTGTCCGTCTGTCTGTCTGCTACTTGCTTAAATATACATTCACCCTGTCTCAGACTGTGTCCGTCTGTCTGTCTGCTACTGCTTAAATATACATTCACCCATCTGTCTCTCTGACTGTGTGTCCGTCTGTCTGTCTGCTACTTGCCTACACATACATTTACCCATCTGTCTGTTCTGCTCTTGCCTACATATACATTCACCCATCTGTCTCTCCTGACGTGTGTCCGTCTGTCTGTCTGCTACTTGCCTACATATACATCACCCATCTGTCTCTCTGACTGTGTGTCCGTCTGTCTGTCTGCTACTTGCCTACATATACATTCACCCATCTGTCTCTCTGACTGTGTGTCCGTCTGTCTGTCTGCTACTTGCTTAAATATACATTCACCCATCTGTCTCTCTGACTGTGTGTCCGTCTGTCTGTCTGCTACTTGCCTACACATACATTTACCCATCTGTCTCTCTGACTGTGTGTCCGTCTGTCTGTCTGCTACTTGCTTAAATATACATTCACCCATCTGTCTCTCTGACTGTGTGTCCGTCTGTCTGTCTGCTACTTGCCTACACATACATTTACCCATCTGTCTGTCTGTCTGCTACTTGCTTAAATATACATTCACCCATCTGTCTCTCTGACTGTGTGTCCGTCTGTCTGTCTGCTACTTGCTTAAATATACATTCACCCATCTGTCGTCTCTGACTTTGTGTCCGTCTGTCTGTCCTGCTACTTGCTTAAATATACATTCACCCATCTGTCTCTCTGACTGTGTGTCCGTCTGTCTGTCTGCTACTTGCCTACATATACATTCACCATCTGTCTCTCTGACTGGTGTGTCCGTCCTGTCTGTCTGCTACTTGCTTAAATATACATTCACCCATCTGTCTCTCTGACTGTGTGTCCGTCTGTCTGTCTGCTACTTGCCTACATATACATTCACCCATCTGTCTCTCTGACTGTGTGTCGTCTGTCTGTCTGCTACTTGCCTACATATACATTCACCCATCTGTCTCTCTGACTGTGTGTCCGTCTGTCTGTCTGCTACTTGCCTACATATACATTCACCCATCTGTCTCTCTGACTGTGTGTCCGTCTGTCTGTCTGCTACTTGCTTAAATATACATTCACCCATCTGTCTCTCTGACTGTGTGTCCGTCTGTCTGTCTGCTACTTGCCTACATATACATTCACCCATCTGTCTCTCTGACTGTGTGTCCGTCTGTCTGTCTGCTACTTGCCTACATATACATTCACCCATCTGTCTCTCTGACTGTGTGTCCGTCTGTCTGTCTGCTACTTGCCTACATATACATTCACCCATCTGTCTCTCTGACTGTGTGTCCGTCTGTCTGTCTGCTACTTGCCTACACATACATTTACCCATCTGTCTCTCGACTGTGTGTCGTCTGTCTGTCTGCTACTTGCCTACATATACATTCACCCATCTGTCTCTCTGACTGTGTGTCCGTCTGTCTGTCTGCTACTTGCCTACATATACATTCACCCATCTGTCTCTCTGACTGTGTGTCCGTCTGTCTGTCTGCTACTTGCCTACATATACATTCACCCATCTGTCTCTCTGACTGTGTGTCCGTCTGTCTGTCTGCTACTTGCTAATATACATTCACCCATCTGTCTCTCTGACTGTGTGTCCGTCTGTCTGTCCTGCTACTTGCCTACATATACATTCACCCATCTGTCTCTCTGACTGTGTGTGTCCGTCTGTCTGTCCTGCTACTTGCCTACATATACATTCACCCATCTGTCTCTCTGACTGTGTGTCCGTCTGTCTGTCTGCTACTTGCCTACATATACATTCACCCATCTGTCTCTCTGACTGTGTGTCCGTCTGTCTGTCTGCTACTTGCCTACATATACATTCACCCATCTGTCTCTCTGACTGTGTGTCCGTCTGTCTGTCTGCTACTGCCTACATATACATTCACCCATCTGTCTCTCTGACTGTGTGTCCGTCTGTCTGTCTGCTACTTGCCTACATATACATTACCCATCTGTCTCTCTGACTGTGTGTCCGTCTGTCTGTCTGCTACTTGCTTAAATATACATTCACCCATCTGTCTCTCTGACTGTGTGTCCGTCTGTCTGTCTGCTACTTGCCTACACTATACATGCTCACACCCATCTGTCTCTCTGACTGTGTGTCCGTCTGTCTGTCTGCTACTTGCCTACATATACATTCACCCATCTGTCTCTCTGACTGTGTGTCCGTCTGTCTGTCTGCTACTTGCCTACATATACATTCACCCATCTGTCTCTCTGACTGTGTGTCCGTCTGTCTGTCTGCTACTTGCCTACATATACATTCACCCATCTGTCTCTCTGACTGTGTGTCCGTCTGTCTGTCTGCTACTTGCCTAATATACATCACCCATCTGTCTCCTACGGTCTGCTGCTGCTACTATATACTTCACCCATCTGTCTGTCTGTCTGCTACTTGCTTAAATATACATTCACCCATCTGTCTGCTACTTGCCTACACATACATTTACCCATCTGTCTGACTCGTCTGTCTGCTACTTGCCTACATATACATTCACCCATCTGTCTCTCTGACTGTGTGTCCGTCTGTCTGTCTGCTACTTGCCTACATATACATTCACCCATCTGTCTCTCTGACTGTGTGTCCGTCTGTCTGTCTGCTACTTGCCTACATATACATTCACCCATCTGTCTCTCTGACTGTGTGTCCGTCTGTCTGTCTGCTACTTGCCTACATATACATTCACCATCTGTCTCTCTGACTGTGTGTCCGTCTGTCTGTCTGCTACTTGCCTACATATACATTCACCCATCTGTCTCTCTGACTGTGTGTCCGTCTGTCTGTCTGCTACTTGCCTACATATACATTCACCCATCTGTCTCTCTGACTGTGTGTCCGTCTGTCTGTCTGCTACTTGCCTACATATACATTCACCCATCTGTCTCTCTGACTGTGTGGTCCGTCTGTCTGTCTGCTACTTGCCTACATATACATTCACCCATCTGTCTCTCTGACTGTGTGTCCGTCTGTCTGTCTGCTACTTGCCTACATATACATTCACCCATCTGTCTCTCTGACTGTGTGTCGTCTGTCTGTCTGCTACTTGCCATACATATACTTCACCCATCTGTCTCTCTGACTGTGTGTCCGTCTGTCCTGTCTGCTACTTGCCTACATATACATTCACCCATCTGTCTCTCTGACTGTGTGTCCCGTTCTGTCTGTCTGCTACTTGCCTACATATACATTCACCCATCTGTCTCTCTGACTGTGTGTCCGTCTGTCTGTCTGCTACTTGCCTACATATACATTCACCCATCTGTCTCTCTGACTGTGTGTCCGTCTGTCTGTCTGCTACTTGCCTACATATACATTCACCCATCTGTCTCTCTCGACTTGTGTTGTCCGTCTGTCTGTCTGCTACTTGCCTACATATACATTCACCCATCTGTCTCTCTGACGTGTGTCCGTCTGTCTGTCTGCTACTTGCCCTACATATACATTCACCCATCTGTCTCTCTGACTGTGTGTCCGTCTGTCTGTCTGCTACTCTTGCTAAATATACATTCACCCATCTCTCTCTGCTGTGTGTCCGCGTCTGTCGCTAGCATATACATTCACCCATCTGTCTCTCTGACTGTGTGTCCGTCTGTCTGTCTGCTACTTGCCTACATATACATTCACCCATCTGTCTCTCTGACTGTGTGTCCGTCTGTCTGTCTGCTACTTGCTTAAATATACATTCACCCATCTGTCTGCTACTTGCCTACATATATATTTACCCATCTGTCTGTCTGTCTGCTACTTGCTTAAATATACATTCACCCATCTGTCTGCTACTTGCCTACACATACATTACCCATTGTCCTACTGCTATACATCCATCTGTCCTCGACTGTCCTGTCTGTCTGCTACTTGCCTACATATACATTCACCCATCTGTCTCTCTGACTGTGTGTCCGTCTGTCTGTCTGCTACTTGCTTAAATATACATTCACCCATCTGTCTCTCTGACTGTGTGTCCGTCTGTCTGTCTGCTACTTGCTTAAATATACATTCACCCATCTGTCTCTCTGACTGTGTGTCCGTCTGTCTGTCTGCTACTTGCTTAAATATACATTCACCCATCTGTCTCTCTGACTGTGTGTCCGTCTGTCTGTCTGCTACTTGCTTAAATATACATTCACCCATCTGTCTCTCTGACTGTGTGTCCGTCTGTCTGTCTGCTACTTGCTTAAATATACATTCACCCATCTGTCTCTCTGACTGTGTGTCCGTCTGTCTGTCTGCTACTTGCCTACATATACATTCACCCATCTGTCTCTCTGACTGTGTGTCCGTCTGTCTGTCTGCTACTTGCTTAAATATACATTTACCCATCTGTCTGCTACTTGCCTACATATATATTTACCCATGTGTCTAACTCTGTGTCCGTCTGTCTGTCTGCTACTTGCCTACATATACATTCACCCATCTGTCTCTCTGACTGTGTGTCCGTCTGTCTGTCTGCTACTTGCTTAAATATACATTTACCCATCTGTCTGCTACTTGCCTACATATGCATTTACCCATTTGTCTGTCTGACTGTGTGTCCATATATCTGTCTGCTACTTGCTTACATATACATTTACCCATTTGTCTGTCTGACTGTGTGTCTAAATATGTCTGCTACTTGCTTACATATACATTTACCGATTTGTCAGTCTGACTGTGTGTCTAAATATCTGTCTGCTACTTGCTCACATATACATTTACCCATTTGTCTGTCTGATTGTGTGTCTAAATATGTCTGCTACTTGCTTACATATACATTTACCCATTTGTCTGTCTGACTGTGTGTCCATATATCTGTTGGCTACTCACCTACATAAACATTTACGCATTTGTCTGTCTGACTGTGTGTCCATATATCTGTCTGCTACTTGCCTACATATACATTTACCGATTTGTCTGTCTGACTGTGTGTCTAAATATCTGTCTGCAACTTGCTTACATATATATTTACCAATCTGCCTATCTGTCTGCTAGCTGCCTACATATACATTTACACATCTCTCCATCTCTCTTGTCTGCATTTCTTCCTTATTCCCTGCATATCAGCCTGTTACTGGTCCGTCTGTATATTTGTCTAATATCTGTCAATCTGCTTGGTAGCCTCTATGTCTATTTGTCTTCCCGCTTTTATGCCAGTCTGCATGCTTTTCTGTCTGACATTCTGTCTATTATTCTCCCAGTCTGCCTCAAGTCATGCAGATTGTAAACGGCATTGAGATTCGAGAAGCACCAATGTTCACAGATTGCTGTCTGGTATTGTCAGATGTCTCTCTTGGCTGAAGTCATCGTGCCCAGAGACAGTGTCGCCTGAGCAGAATGGATATGCACATCTGGGTCATCCAAGTGCTGCTGCTGTCATTGACGGGAACAGGAGCAGGTATAGGCTCGCACTTTTACCATCAACTTTTCTGGTTGTCGCCAAATTTTCTAGTTTATTTCTCTTAACTTGCCGGAAAACTATTAAAGGTCTGCATCTAATTGTCTCTAATCAATGTGTATATATTACCTGTCCTGGTTGTATTTCTGTCAGTCTGTGGTAGTGGTTCTCAACCGGTGGAGAATTCCCCTAAGGGGGATATTTTAGGGTTTCGATGGGTGGAATTAAGATTATTTCTAGTTCATGTTAATACAAGAACCGATTACTTGATATTGTTTTTCCCTCCATACTTTACGATTCTGTACTTCTCGCCCTTCTGAAATTCGTTTTAAATCATAAGCAGACTCGCAAATCACGTTTTATGCAGACGTCTAGACTTGTTCAGATATGTGTTATTACATTAAGCTTCCATTGTTACGTATACTGTGTAAGGGGGGGGGGGGAGTTATAGGGAGAAAATACGAAAGGGGAAGTGACGTTCTGAACATATGGTGAAGTGGTGTATGGGCCAAAAAAAAGGTTGAGAACCACTGGTATATGGCATTAGTTGCAGTTTCCTCCGAAATAACATGTTCCCTGCCTGCAGATGTTTCTCAGCCTGTCTGCTGAATGCCCAGTTCTCTGATGCATATATTAGCTTCGGTTCAATCATCATCATCATCATCATCATCATCATCATCATCATCATCATCATCATCATCATCATCATCATCATCATCATCATCATCATCATCATCATCATCATTATTCTTATCATCATCATTCTCATCACGATCACCGCGTAGCAGGCGGCAGTCATGAAGGCATGCCGAGAAGTTTCTCGATCCATGGTTAGTTCTTCGACCTCATGAATCTTCATTCCCAACTGTCTTCAATGTCCCGTGCCCATCTTCAATGTCCCGTACCCATCTTCAATGTCCCATGTCCATCTTCAATGTCCTGTGTCCATCTTCAATGTCCTGTGTCCATCTTCAATGTCCCATGTCCATCTTCAATGTCATGTGTCCATCTTCAATGTCCTGTGTCCATCTTCAATGTCCCGTGTCCATCTTCAATGTCCTGTGTCCATTTTCAATGTCCAATATCCATATTCAATGTCCTGTGTCCATCTTCAATGTCCCATGTCCATCTTCAATGTCCTATGTCCATCTTCAATGTCCTGTGTCCATCTTCAATGTCCCATATCCATCTCCAATGTCCTGTGTCCATCTTCAATGTCCTGTGTCCATCTTCAATGTCCCATGTCCATCTTCAATGTCATGTGTCTATCTTCAATGTCCCATGTCTATCTTAGATGTCCTGTGTCCATCTTCAATGTCCTGTGTCCATCTTCAATGTCCCATGTCCATCTTCAATGTCTCATGTCTTCCTTTAATGTCCCATGTCCATCTTCAATGTCTCATGTCTTCTTTTAATGTCCCATGTCCATCTTCAATATCCCGTGTCCATCTTCAAAGTCCTGTGTCCATCTTCAATGTCCTGTGTCCATCTTCAATGTCCCATGTCCATCTTCAATGTCCTGTGTCCTTCTTCAATGTCTTATGTCTTCCTTTAATGTCCCGTGTCCATCTTCAATGTCTTGTGTCCATCTTCAATGTCATGTGTCCATCTTCAATGTCCTGTGTCCATCTTCAATGCCTCATGTCTTCCTTTAATGCCACATGTCCATCTTTAATGTCTCATGTCTTCCTTTAATGTTCCATGTCCATCTTCAATGTCTCATGTCTTCCTTTAATGTCCCATGTCCATCTTCAATGTCCCATGTTTTCCTTTAATGTCCCATGTCCATCTTCAATGTCCTGTGTCCATCTTCAATGTCCCATGTCCATCTTCAATGTCCCATGTCCGTCTTCAATGTCCCATATCCATCTTCAATGTCCCATGTCCATCTTCAATGTCCCATGTAAATATTCAATGTCTCATGTCCATCTTCAATGTCCCATGTCCATCTTCAATGTCCCATGTCTTCCTTTAATGTCCCATGTCCATCGTCAATGTCATGTGTCCATCTTCAATGTCCCATATCCATCTTCAATATCCCATGTCCATCTTCAATGTCCCATGTCCATCTTCAATGTCCCATGTCCATCTTCAATGTCCCATGTCCATCTTCAATGTCCCGTGTCCATCTTCAATGTCCTGTGTCATCTTCAATGTCCTGTGTCCATCTTCAATGTCTCATGTCTTCCTTTAATGTCCCATGTCCATCTTCAATGTCTTGTGTCCATCTTCAATGTCCCATATCCATCTCCAATGTCCTGTGTCCATCTTCAATGTCCTGTGTCCATCTTCAATGTCCCATGTCCATCTTCAATGTCCCGTGTCCATCTTCAATGTCCCATGTCAATCTTCAATGTCCCATGTCCATCTTCAATGTCATGTGTCCATCTTCAATGTCCCATGTCCATCTTCAATGTCCCATGTCCATCTTCAATGTCCCATGTCCATCTTCAATGTCCCATGTCCATCATCAATGTTTTGTGTCCATCTTCAATGTCCTGTGTCCAATATCAATGTCACGTGGCCATCTTCAATGTCACATGTCCATCTTCAATGTCACATGTCCATCTTCAATGTCACATGACCATCTTCAATGTCACGTGTCCATCTTCAATGTCTTGTGTCCATCATCGCTGAATCATCTTATTCCACCACCCAGACCACCCAGCACTGTTCTGTCCCGATCACCGTGCCGTGTAATCAGGCCAACCGTTTCAGTTTCAGGTTATCTCCAAGCCATGGTGATCTATCCGTTCTTACGCACTGTTCACATAACCCCAGTGTGCTCCGACAGCACCTGCCCTATCGTGCACCAATACCCAACCTAGCATTTCTTCTATCGTGCACCAATACCCAACCCAGCATTTCCTCTATCGTGCATCAATACCCAACCCAGCATGTACCATATCGTGCATCAATACCCAACCCAGCATGTACCATATCGTGCATCAATACCCAACCCAGCATTTCAACTATCGTGCATCAATACCCAACCCAGCATTTCCTCTATCGTGCATCAATACCTAACCCAGCATGTACCATATCGTGCATCAATACCCAACCCAGCATTTACCATATCGTGCATCAATACCCAAACCAGCATGTACTATATCGTGCATCAATACCCAACCCAGCATTTCAACTATCGTGCATCAATACCCAACCCAGCATTTCCTCTATCGTGCATCAATACCTAACCCAGCATGTACCATATCGTGCATCAGTACCCAACCCAGCATGTACCATATCGTGCATCAATACCCAACCCAGCATTTCCTGTATAGTGCATCAATACCTAACCCAGCATGTACCATATCGTGCACCAATACCCAAACCAACATGTATCATATCTCGCATAAATACCCAACCCAGCATTTCCTCTATCGTGTATCAATACCCAACCCAGCATTTCCTCTATCATGCATCAATACGCACCCCAGCATGTACCATATCGTGCATCAATACCCAACCCAGCATTTCCTCTATCGTGCATCAATACCCAACCCAGCATGTACCATATCGTGCATCAATACCCAACCCAGCATGTTCCATATCGTGCATCAATACCCAACCCAGCATTTCCTCTATCGTTCATCAATACCCAACCCAGCATGTACCATATCGTGCATCAATACCCAACCCAGCATGTACCATATCGTGCATCAATACCCAACCCAGCATGTACCATATCGTGCATCAATACCCAACCCAGCATTTCCTCTATCGTGCATCAATACCCAACCCAGCATTTCGTCTATCGTGCATCAATACCTAACCCAGCATTTCCTCTATCGTGCATCAATACCCAACCCAACATTTCCTGTATCGTGCATCAATACTCAACCCAGCATTTCCTGTATCGTGCATCAATACCAAACCCAGCATGTACCATATCGTGCATCAATACCCAGCCCAGCATTTCCTCTATCGTGCATCAATACCCAACTCAGCATTTCCTCTATTGCGCATCAATACCCAACCCAGCATTTCCTCTAGTGTGCACCAATACCCAACCCAGCATGTACCATATCGTGCATCAATACCCAACCCAGCATTTCCTCTATCGTGCATCAATACCCAACCCAGCATGTACCATATCGTGCATCAATACCCAACCCAGCATGTACCATATCGTGCATCAATACCCAACCCAGCATTCCCTGTATCGTGCATCAATACCCAACCCAGCATGTACCATATCGTGCATCAATACCCAACCCAGCATTTCCTCTATCGTGCATCAATACCCAACCCAGCATTTCCTCTATCGCGCATCAATACCCAGCCCAGCATTTCCTCTAGTTTGCACCAATACCCAACCCAGCATCTGTCCTATCGTGCATCAATACCCAACCCAGTATTTCCTCTATCGTGCATCAATACCCAACCCAGCATTTCCTCTATCGTGCATCAATACCCAACCCAGCATTTCCTCTATCGTGCATCAATACCCAACCCAGCATGTACCATATCGTGCATCAATACCCAACCCAGCATGTACCATATCGTGCATCAATACCCAACCCAGCATGTACCATATCGTGCATCAATACCCAACCCAGCATGTACCATATCGTGCATTAATACACAGCCCAGCATTTCCTCTATCGTGCATCAATACCCAACCCAGCATTTCCTCTATCGTGCATCAATACCCAACCCAGCATTTCCTCTATCGTGCATCAATACCCAACCCAGCATTTCCTGTATCGTGCATCAATACCCAACCCAGCATGTACCATATCTTGCATCAATACCCAACCCAGCATTTCCTCTATCGTCCATCAATACCCAACCCAGCATTTCCTCTATCATGCATTAATACCCAAACCAGCATCTGTCCTATCGTGCATCAATACCCAACCCAGTATTTCCTCTATCATGCATCAATACCCAACCCAGCATTTCCTCTATCGTGTATCAATACCCAACCCAGCATTTACCATATCGTGCATCAAAACCCAACCCAGCATTTCCTCTATCATGCATCAATACCCAACCCAGCATGTCCTGTATCGTGCATCAATACCCAACCCAGCATGTACCATATCGTGCATCAATACCCAACCCAGCATTTCCTCTATCGTGCATGAATACCCAACCCAGCATTTACCATATCGTGCATCAGTACCCAACCCAGCATGTACCATATCGTGCATCAATACCCAACCCAGCATTTCCTGTATCGTGCATCAATACCCATCCCAGCATTTCCTCTATCATGCATCAATACTCAACCCAGCATTTCCTCTATCGCGCATCAATACCCAACCCAGCATTTCCTCTAGTGTGCACCAATACCCAACCCAGCATCTGTCCTATCGTGCTTCAATACCCAACCTAGTATTTCCTTTATCGTGCATCAATACCCAACCCAGCATTTCCTCTATCGTGCATCAATACCCAACCCAGCATGTACCATATCGTGCATCAATACCCAACCCAGCATGTACCATATCGTGCATCAATACCCAACCCAGCATTTCCTGTATCGTGCATCAATACCCAACCTAGCATATGCCCTATCGTGTATCAAAACCCAACACCACAACATTTGTCCTAATGTGCACCAATAACCAACCGAGAATGGCTCTCGTCACTACCCGCCTCTAAAAACAAACATAGTTGCATGCTCTTTACAGGACGTCGCAGTCAACCCCAGCATTGTGTGTGTGTGTGTGTGTATGTGTGGATGTTTGTAATATACTGGGCAGCTTTATGATAACTAGTTTGCCAATGTTTTCTGGACGACGGACGCTCATTCCATTGTATGAAAATCATTCGAATGACAACCTGCTTCCAAATGACCTGCAGCTCTGTTTCGATCGCGGTATGCGCGATTGCAAATCGCCTTCGCGACACCTTCAGCCACTGCGTCGGCTGGCCGCACTTAGCCGCTGTTATTTGTAAAGGATTTATTCAGCTTGATTCAACTTTACTTTAAAAGGGTTACAAATTGCGCACGCAGGCCCGTCTTACATTCGGCCCTTCCAATCACTCATCTTTCATTCAACAATAGTGCATGATACATTCACATAGGAAAATACATTGTCAAATGAATGTTGTAAAATGAACAATGCATATTAAAATGTTATGAGACACATCCATCACCCACCCACATACACCCCCACCCACCCAAACACACCCCCATCCACACATACCACACCCACCCACACATATCACCCACCCGTACACACACACCCTTCATCCACCCACACACACCCTCACCCACCCACACACTCCCATATACCCACCCCCACCCATACACACCCTCATCCAGCCATACACATCACCCACCCACACTCACACATCCCCCCACACACACCCACCACCTACCCACACATACTTTCACCCAAACACCCACCAACCGACCCTTCCCTATTAATACACATCCCCCACACACACATCTCTCCATAAACACACTCATCCCCCAGCCCACACACACCCACCCACCCACCCATATCCACACACCTCCAACCACCCAGTCAAACACTCATCCTCAACCACACATCCCCGCACCCACACACACATACACACCCACCCCCCCCCCCCACCAATCAACACACCCTGCACCCACCCATCAACATACACATTCCCCACCCACCAACTCACACAACCCCCACCCACCAATACCCACACACTTCCTACCATCCACCCAAACATCCCCCCCCACACACACACATCCCTCACACACACAACCTCCACCCACCACACATCCCTTCACCCACCCACACATCCTCCACACATCTCCCTACCCACCCATAATCCCCCCACTACCGGCACATCCCTAACTCACACCCGCATTCCCAACCCACACCCGCATCCCCCATCCACACACATCTCCCTACCGACATATAATCCCCCACCCATACACATCCCCACACCCAACCATCCCACAACCCCCACACACATCCCCCTACATACACTCCCTTCACACATACATCCCCTACACAATTCCCCGCACACATAATCCCCCACACACACTTCCTCACATCTAGACACATACATGATGCTTTACATAATCACTTAAACTAGTATGAACAAACTCCAACACTTTACACACACATACAATGACGATTGTCGTGAGCATTCTCACAAAAATTGCAAAAAATTTAAAACAGTATTCATGTTATAAATACAATATATTCTTGTTATAAATGCAATACTTAAATATCATAACTAGGACAGAAGGAAGCAAAATGTTTGGTTAAGGCTGCCATGTAATGACAGACTATTCAGTATGAAGTACGAAACGTGTGCGTACGCATATAATTCAGTATGACTAAGAAGCACGACATATGAACAAAGCACATAGATAAAAATGAACATGTCCACCCACGTTTTTGTCAAAGAAGAAACAATAGCCAGTATCTTTTCGTTATTTATTTCACCCATAGAACTTCAAAGTCTTTTAGTGTTTGTGTGTGTTGAGTTTTCGTACTCCGGTAAAAGCTAAGAATCAGACTCGACTAGGTCCAGGGGAAGACTAGACTAGGTCCAGAGGAGGACTAGACTAGGTCCAGGGGAAGACTAGACGAAGTTAAAGGGAAGACTAGACTAGGTCCAGAGAAAGACTAGACTAGGTCCAGGGGAAGACTAGACGAAGTTAAGGGGAAGACTAGACTAGGTCCAGGGGAAGACTAGACTAGGTCCAGGGAAAGACTAGACTAGGTCCAGCGAAAGACTAGACTAGGTCCAGGGGAAGACTAGACTAGGTCCAGGGGAAGACTAGACTAGGTCCAGCGAAAGACTAGACTAGATCCAGGGGAAGACTAGGCTAGGTCCAGGGGAATAATAATAATAATAATAATAATAATAATAATAAGTCTTTATTTTCAAAGGGTTAAGAATTGGGCACGCAGGCCCGTCTGACATTCTGCCCTTCTTCTCTATTTCCTCTCATACATTCTTTCATTCAACATCACTTATGAAGCAACTTTTGACAACAAAAGAACATTAAAACGCATGAAAAATAATCAATAACAAATGACTCACTGAGGCAGTGTTTAACATGGGCATTATAAATACCTAAGGAGGGTGTAACGTGCCATACATAAGGGAATGTTTTTTGGCTAGTTGTCGTTTGAGATAAGTTACCATTATTGTCTTTTTTGTGTTGTTTGTTATGGGGGCATGTAGTCTGTACTAAGGTAGTGTTCAAACAGGTTGCGAATGTATGTATCATGATTGGTGGTGTCTTTGATTTCTTGTGGAAGATTGTTCCACAACTGAGCGGCAGAGTATGCTAAGCTTGTTTTATATAAGTCTATCCTAGGTTTAGGGACATGAAGTATATTTAGTCGTTCGCTATGTCTAGCGTTATATTTAAACAATGGCCAAAGGTAGCTTGGAGCATTTTGAAATAGGATTTTGTGAATTAGTTTGGTCTTATTAAAAAGCAGGCGCTTGTGGAGTGGCAGTAACCGGAGACGTTTATATAGGTTAGAATTGTTGGTAAGCTTTTCACCATTAATTAAACGCACTGCCCTTTTCTGGAGTGAATATAGGCGTTTTGTTATTGATTTGGAGCATCCATCCCAGACTGTGGAGCAGTAATCAATATGTGTTTGTATATGAGAAGTATAGAATATCTTTCTTGTGTTTTCGTCAAGGACATTTTTAATTTTGGCAAGTTGGTATACTTTTTTGGCTATTTGTTTAACTAGAGCATGAACATGTGAGTTAAAAGTTAGATTTTGATCTATGATAACACCCAGTGTCTTGTGCTCGGTGACACTTTCTACAGGCGTGCTGCCAATGTGCAGCTGAAGAGTTCTCTGCGAGTTTAGAGTGTGAAGTCTTTGCCTGGTTCCTATTAACATAGACTTTGTTTTAGTAATGTTAATTTGCATGCGGTTTGCATGACTCCAGTTAACTACACTATTTATTTCCTGTTGCAAGGATAATTCTAGCACATTACGATCAACAGCGTTTGTATATACTGTGCAGTCATCAGCAAATAGATCGAAGACTAGACTAGGTCCAGGGGAAGACTAGACTAGGTCCAGGGGAAGACTAGACTAGGTCCAGGGGAAGACTAGACTAGGTCCAGGGAAAGACTAGACTAGGTCCAGGGGAAGACTAGACTAGACTAGGTCCAGGGGAAGACTAGTCTAGGTCCAGGGGAAGACCAGACTAGGTCCAAGGGAAGACTAGACTAGGTCCAGGGAAAGACTAGACTAGGTCCAGGAGAAGACTAGACTAGGTCCAGGAGAAGACTAGACTAGGTCCAGGGGAAAACTAGACGAAGTTAAGGGGAAGACTAGACTAGGTCCAGAGGAAGACTAGACTAGGTTCAGGGGAAGACTAGACTAGGTCCAGCGAAAGACTAGACTAGATCCAGGGGAAGACTAGACTAGGTCCAGGGGAAGACTATTCTAGGTCCAGGGGAAGACTAGACTAGGTCCAGGGGAAGACTAGTCTAGGTCCAGGGGAAGACTAGCTAGGTCCAGGGGAAGACTAGTCTAGGTCCAAGGGAAGACTAGACTAGGGCCAGGGGAAGACTAGACTAGGTCCAGGGGAAGACTAGACTAGGTCCAGGGGAAGACTAGACTAGGTCCAAGGAAAGACTAGACTAGGTCCAGGGGAAGACTAGACTAGACTAGGTCCAGGGAAAGACTAGTCTAGGTCCAGGGGAAGACCAGACTAGGTCCAGGGGAAGACTAGACTAGGTCCAGGGGAAGACTAGACTAGGTCCAGGAGAAGACTAGACTAGGTCCAGGAGAAGACTAGACTAGGTCCAGGGGAAGACTAGACGAAGTTAAGGGGAAGACTAGACTAGGTCCAGGGGAAGACTAGACTAGGTCCAGGGAAAGACTAGACTCGGTCCAGGGGAAGACTAGACTAGGTCCAGGAGAAGACTAGACTAGGTCCAGGGGAAGACTAGTCTAGGTCCAGGGGAAGACTAGTCTAGGTCCAGGGGAAGACTAGACTAGGTTCAGGGGAAGACTAGACTAGGTTCAGGGGAAGACTAGACTATGTCCAAGGGAAGACTAGACGTTAACATTCTCTAGAAGAAGTTTTTGGGCAGTCGCAAAACTAGATTTGTTCTGCAGCGATCTATTCTATTGGCGCTATAAAGTTATAGATAGATATGATGTTCCATACGAGGCGCTGAATAATTGGAAATGGTACATTAGAATGACTGAATGACATCTCATGATACATTAGATTTTTGTCTGAATGACATGACATGTCACATTAGATTTCTGACTAAATGACAGTACATGACACATTAGAATTGTGGCTGAGTGACATGGCATGTCACATTAGATTTCTGACTGAATGACATGACATGTCACATTAGATTTCTGATTAAATGACAGTACATAACACATTAGAATTCTGACTGCGTGACATAGCATGTCACATTAGAATTCCGACTGCATGACATGCCATTTCACATTAGATTTCTGACTGAATGACATGACATGTCACATTAGATTTCTTACTGAATGACAGAACATGACGCATTATAATTCTGACTGCATGACATGGCATGTCACATTAGAACTCCGACTGAACGATATGACATGTCAGTTGAGAATTCTGACTGAACGACATAGCAAGGCACATTAGAACTGTGAATGCCTCCATACAAGTTACATAATGACGACACATGTTTTCCTTGTTATTGGCAGACCTCACAAAGCTTCTGGATCGCCTGAGAAGCAAATCATGGCCATGGTTCGGGGACAGATACTCCACCAGGTGTCGTAATTCCAATGCAGGCTGGCCGAGGTGCTACAATCTTGGGTCAGTCAGCCATGAAAATGAGGTTTGCTAAACAGTTAAATACATGGATAACCAGGCAGTTGTGAATTCCGTGGTTTAAGGAGGTGGTGGGAATGGCACACACACGCTACTGGGAATGTCATACTAGTGACCCTGCGAATGAGACTAAGAGAAAACTGAGAACGGCACAAACAATGAAGTAGCCGTGAATATAAATACACCTGTCTGTCTGTCTGTCTGTCTGTCTGTCTGTCTGTCTGTCTGTCTGTCTGTCTGTCTGTCTGTCTGAGTATTACAGACATAGAGAGAGAGCAGGCTTGACACAGACACCAATGATGGAGTGACGAATTACCCGAACTGTGAAGTTAACAATTGTACACTTGCAGACAATGTGAATGACGCAGACACTGATGACGTATTGGAGGTCAGCATGGCAGAATGGATACGAGCGTTTGCTCTTAAATTTCCGGTGTGCTGGTGGCGTGGTAGCGGATTCAACCCCCTGCACTGGGCAGTTGGACTAAAATATTAACTTCTCGTCCTTGACGTGGTGACGTAAATTACAAGTACCTCAGAGATCGAAGTGGGTTGGCCTGGTGGCGAGGGACAGTGGTAATAGGGAAAGCTATTTCACACGAAAATATCAGTCCAGTATGGACTAAGTTCCAGTTCACATCGAGGATCGATGATGATGATGATGATGATGATGATGATGATGATGATCATCATCATCATCATCATCATCAAGTTCCATGCCAAGGGTGTCTCGCAGGCTAGCGGAGGGAATAAGGCACTATTACTTCTCCCTAGATAGGGGGATACACCTACCACACCACCCGAATCACACATGGATTCGAGATTGCAAAGAGAGGAGGCAGTGGAATCAACATCACGCACTTCAGTGACAACTCTCTCTCTCTCTCTCTCTCTCTCTCTCTCTCTCTCTCTCTCTCTCTCTCTCTCTCTCTCTCTCTCTCTCTCTCTCTCTCTCTCTCTCTCTCTCTCTCTCTCTCTCTCTCTCTCCGCAACATAAATCACCACCAACAGAAACCATATATCTTCTCGTCAAAAGAGAAATCTGCACCTACTTTGGAACAGAGACAAACGATCTTCTTTTTATAGGAGAAATCTCCACCAACGATGGAACAGAGACAATAGATCTTCTTGTCAAAGGAGAAATCTCCACCAACTTTGGAACAGAAACAATAGATTTTCTTGTCAAATGAGAAACCTGCACTAACTTAGGAACAGAGACAATAGATCTTCCTGCCAAACGAGAAATCTTCACCAACTTTGGAACACAGACAGCAGATTTTCTTGTCACATGAGAAATCATCACCAATTGTATAACAGAGACCATAGGTCTTCTTGTCAAAGGAGATATCTCCGCCAACTTTGGAACAAAGACAATAGATCTTCATGTTAAAGAAGAAATCTCCGCCAAATGTGCCGTACACTTTCACAGATTCCCAAGAGAAGTACTTAAAAAATAAAAAATAAAAAAAATAAATAAAAACTAACTAATGTTTGTATCCATGGAACTTATAACCATCTCTAGCAACAAAGAAGACATGTTTCTCCAGTAAATAAGCACCACGTGAAAGATAAACGGAGCTGGTTCTGTGGTGGGTTACAGCTGACTGTCGTTTCACTGGAGACCAGCAAGCAGTCCACCTTATACATCCCGGAGAGAGCTGTGTTGGTAATAGTATGTTATGTACTAACTAATACCTAAATAGGGAGCCGCTCCCTAAAGGTGACGTCATATTTTACTATATGAAGAGTCTAGCTCCCCAGCATGACGTCGCAAAACTGCTTCCTAAGTGACCTTATTTTTTAATTAGTGGGTGTTTTTGATACTTCCGATTAATTACTTCCTGTCCAGGTGTGTGTATGTTTATGTGTTCCCGCCCCTAGGTCCCCCACTAGCAGACCCGCCCCGCCCGACCCACCCTGGGCCGCTGAAGACAGCGAGGCAAGCTCCGGGCATGTGGAATACTGATATGGATAAGAAGACCAAATATGCAAAGGGCACGGGAGTCTAAAGATTTATACATGTATGTTTGTGTGTATACACAAATCAGGCCGATGTGAGGGCTCGGGATGCAGGGGAATGGGCCCGATCACACAATCCGAACCGATCCGATCACACGTGGATAATGGTCACATCCGATTAAATATGGTGCTGCATTCGGTCACATGTGGTAATGGCTACAATCAGATCACGTGCTCACTGGCTAAAGCCGGTCAAAGATGACGCTGCATAAAATCACACGTGGTAATGGCTACAATCAGATCACGTGCTAAGTGGCTAAGCCCGGTTAAAGATGGTGTCGCATCCTGTCACATGTGTAATGATACATCCGAGACACTAGGATAATGGCTACGACCGGACCACGTGGGGCACTGCTTCTGGTCATATGTGTAAGGAAGCATCCGACAAACATGGTTAAAAGGGATACTATAGAAAAAAGGTTGTCCAGTCAGTTTCCGAGCCAGGGAACCTAACTCATGATGATCATCATGTATTGGAGTGATTCTACTAAATCGTCAACATATCTTCTGTTGGGTAAAATGGTCGTCCTTCTCTTTCTTTTCTATATTCGTTAGAGTGGTCCACCGAGTAACACCAAAGAAAATCCCAGCATCAATAAACAT
The DNA here is from genome assembly GCA_014155875.1 of Cepaea nemoralis. NCBI lineage: Eukaryota > Metazoa > Mollusca > Gastropoda > Stylommatophora > Helicidae > Cepaea > Cepaea nemoralis. The sequence goes on from JACEFZ010015801.1 coordinate 265,381, forward strand.
AGGACACTTTCGATTGTAGTATAGACAACCATATCTAAGTTATCACAGTGTCCGACTAAGCCTTTCTCATACTCATAGTGGAGAGATGTGATCACCGATGCTAATATGGAAAGACGTATCTGTACGTAACAGCTATCAGGTCATACATCGTCGAGTGGCTAGTGCATGTTAACAGTTGTATAATATTACACACGAACACAACAAACTGTCCTGACTTAACCTTAGGCAATGCATGTAACATGACATGTCACGTGTCCGCTGTCATAATCAGCGACGTTATCACGTAGCAAATTATACATCTACACATTCATTACCTCTCTATTTGTCCATACAGGTCTGTAATTTTTCTCCAGAAACCCATTTCCAAGACCAATATATGTTTTTCAGTGTACCTGCTCAGTGCAACACTTCACAGCCGAGACAAAAGTACAGCTTCTATGTACCACTTCAACAGTCAAATAAGAACTATGTTAGACAAAGTATTAAAAGTATTGGTCAAATTCAGAAATATCTCGTCCAAACTTATAAAAAGAAGGAAAATTAGTATATCTATTGGGAAACATATCAACCAAGTAGGAAAATATGTTAGTCAATGAGGAAAAATATTGACCAAGTAACGAAAAACATCGTTTAAACTTATGAAAAGTAGGGAACTTTGTTAACCAAATGTGAAAAAAATATATCAGCCAAAGAGAGAAATATCTCATCGAAACTTATAAAAATGTAGGAAAATTTGTCAACCAAATGGGAAAAATGTAGGCCAAATACAGAAATACCTCAACCAAACTTATAAAAAGAAGGGGAAAATGTCGACGAAATACAGAAATAACTCAACCAAACTTTTTAAAAAGTAGGGAACATTTGTTAACCTATTTTGAAAAATATCAATCAAATAGGAACATATGTTTGTCAAAGAGGAAAAATATTGACCAAGTAACGAAATACATCGTACAAACTTATGAAAAGTAGGAAACTTTGTTAAACAAATGTGGAATAATATCAGCCAAAGAGATAAATATCTCATCCAAACTTATAAAAAGTAGGAAAATTTGTCAATCAAATGGGAAAAAGTTAGACCAAATACAGAAATACCTCAACCAAACTTATAAAAAGAAGGGGGAAGTGACGATCAAATACAGAAATAACACAACCAAACTTATAAAAAGTAGGAACATTGTTAACCAAATGGGAAAGATATGACTAAGTAGGAAAATGTGTTAGCTAAATGGGAAAAAAATATTAACAACGTAACGAAATATCTCCACCAAACTTATAAAAAGTGGGAAAACTTGTTAACCAAATGGGAAAAAAATATTGGCCAAGTACATAAAAAGTTCATCCAAACTTATGAAAAGTAGGAAACTATGTTAACCAAATGGGAAATAATATTCGACCGAAATAGGAATACTTGTTAACCAAATGGGAACATATTGACAGAATAATAAAAATATCTCATCCAAATTTATAAAACGTAGGAAAATTTGTTAACCAAAGGGGAAATATATCGACTACATAGGAAAACCTGTTAGCCAAAAAGGAAAAATATTGACCAAATAACGAAATAGTTCATCCGAAATTTATGAAAAACTAGGAACATGTGTTAACCAAATGGGAAAATATATGGTACACATAACGAAATATCTCGTCCAAACTTATTAAAGTGGGAAAATTTATTAAGCAGATGTGAAAAATATTGACCAAGTAACGAAATATCTCATCAAAACTTATGAATAGTCAGGAAAATTTGTTAGCCAAATGGGAAAATATTGGCTACGTAAAGAAATAGCGTGTCCAAATTTATAAAAAGTAGGAAACGTTGTTAACCAAATGTGAAAAGTTTGGCCAAATTTCAACCAAACTAATAAAAAGTAGGTAACTTTGTTAACCAAATGTGAAAAGTTTGGCCTAATTTCAACCAAACTTATAAAAAGTAGGAAACGTTGTTAACCAAATGTGAAAAGTTAGGCCAAATTTCAATTAAACTTATAAAAAGTAGGAAACTTTGTTAAACAAATGTGAAAAGTTTGGCCAAAATTAAACGAAACTTATAAATATATCTGCCAAAAATATTTCAGCCAAAGTTATGAAAAGTAGGAAAATATTTTAGCCAAATGGAAAAAATATTGGCTACGTAAAGAAATAGCGCTGGTTAATTATTTTCCTTTGTTTAATAAATCTGGATGTTATATTTCTTTACTTGGCCAATATTTTTTCACCTTTGGATAACAAAGTTTCTTATTTTTCCTAAGTTTGGACGAGCTTTTTATAAGTTTGGTCGAGATATTTCTATATTTGGTCAACGTTTTTCCAATTTGGTCAACAAATTTTCCTACGTTTCATATGTTTACCCGCAAAATGTTATTACTTGGCCAATATTTTTTCACGTTTGGTTAACCAGTTTCCTACTTTTTATAAGTTTGACTGTGATATGTTTAAGTTTGGTTGAAATGTAGCCGAAATTTTTCACATTTGGTCAACAAATCCTACTACTTTTCATAAGTTTCGCAGATATATTTATACGTTTGGTTGAAATTTGATCAAACTTTTCACATTTTGTTAACAAAGTTTCCTATTAAAAGTTTGGTTGAAACTTGGCCAAAACTTTCACATTTGGTTACCAAATTTTCCTACTTTTCATAAGTTTGACCGAGATATTTATAAGTTTGGTTGAAATGTGACCAAACTTTTCTCGTTTGTTTAACAAACGTACCTACTTTTCGTTTTATAAGTTTGGTTGAAATTTAGCAAAACTTTTCATATTTGGTTAACAAAGTTTCCTATTTTTTATAAGTTTGGTTGACATTTGGCCAAACATTTCACATTTGGTTAACAGTTTCCTACTTTTCATAAGTTTGAACGATGTATTTCGTTACATGTCAATAATTTTCCTCTTTGACTAACAAATTTTCCTACTTGACCAAGATTTTTCCCATGTTAGTTAACAAATGTACCTATTTTTTATAAGTTTGGACGTGCTATTTCTTTACGTAGCCAAAATTTTTCCCATTTGGCTAACACATTTTTCTACTTTTCATAAGTTTGGCTGAAATATTTCGTTACTTGGTCAATGTTTTTCCCATTTGGCTAACATATGTTCCTACTTTTCATAAGTTTGGATGAGATATTTTGTTACTTGGTCAATATTTTTTCACATTGGGTTAACAAATTTTCCAACTTTTCATAAGTTTGGAGGAGATATTTCGATACGTGTACCATATTTTTCCCATTTGGTTAACAAATTTTCCTACTTGACATAGATTTTTACCATTTGGCTGACAAATTTTCCTAGTTTTCATAAATTTGGATGAGCAATTTCGTTATTTGGTCAATATATTTCCCTTGTGGCTAACAAGTTTTCCTATTTAGTCGATATGTTCCCCATTGGTTAACAAATTTTCCTACTTTTTATAAATTTGGATGAGATATTTCGTTATTTGGTCAATATTTTCCCATTTGGCTTACAAGTATTCCTAGTTGGTCGATATTGTTTCCCATTCGAGTAACATATTTTTCTACTTTCCATAAGTTTGGCTGAACTTTTTATGAACTTGGCCAATATTTCTTTTCCCAATGTGTTTAACAAATTTCCCCACTTTTCATAAGTTTGGTGGAGATATTTCGTTACATTGTTGAGGTTGAGTTATTTCTGTATTTGGTCGACATTTTCCTCTCCTTTTTATAAGTTTAGTTGAGATATTTCTGTATTTGGCCTAACTTTTCCCCATTTGTTTGACACATTTTCTTACTTTTTATACGTTTGGATGAGATATTTCTCTCGTTGGCTGATATTTTTTTTGACATTTAGGTAACAAAGTTTCCTACTTTTAATAAGTTTGAACGATGCATTTCGTTACTTGGTCAATATTTTCCCTCTTTGACTAACATATTTTCCTAGTTAGTTGATATTTTTCCCAATAGGTTAACAAATTTTCCTACTTTTTATAAGTTTGGACGAGAGATTTTTGCATTTGACCAATAGTTTTAATACTTTATCTAACATATTATCTTATTTGACTGTTGAAGTGGTACATAAAAGCTGTACTTTTGTCTGGCTGTGAAGTGTGGCACTGAGCAGGCATCTTGGAAATGGATTTCTGGAGAAAGATTTAAAGACCCGCAAGGACACACGGAGAGGTATTGACAGTGTAGATGTCTAATTTGCTACGTGATAACGTCGCTGGTTATGATAGCGGACACGTGGATGTCATGTTACATGCATTTGCTAAGGTTGAGTCAGGACAGTTTGTTGTGTTCGTGTGTAATATTATACATATGTTAACATTCACTAGACACTCGTCGCTGTATGACCCGATAGCTGTTACGTAAAGATACGTCTTCCCCGACTAGCATCGGTGATTACATCTCTGCAGTCGGAGAGTGTCTGCCTGTATGGCGAGGAACCACCAGTCTGCACACCAATAAGCCAGACATGGGACAACGGATACTCACGCAAACCTCAGGTCCTGTATGACATCACACTGATGTTGGACAATAGGATGCCTCCATCCGACATACAGGACTTTGCGTTGGAGCTCAAGCCAACGAACACAAGCAAGCAAGCAAGCAAGCAAGCAAGCATCTCTGCACTATGAGTATGAGAAAGGCTTAGTCGGATACTGTAATGACTCGGATATAGTTGTGTATACTACAATCGAAAGTGTCCTATGTTTATTGATGGCAGGATGTTCTTTGGTGTTACTCGTTGGACCACCCTAACGGATATAGAAAAGAGAGAGAAGGGCGACCATTATACCCTACAGATGCAATGTAGACGATTTAGTAGAATCACTCCAATACATGATAATCTTTAGTAAGGTCCCCTGGGTCGACAACCGACAGGACAAAATTATTGTAGTATCCCTCTTAACCACGTGTCTCGGAGTACCTTTACACATATGATCGGATCAGCGCCTCACATGGTCCGATCGTAGCATTACCCCCGTGTCTCAGATGTATCATTACACATGTGACAGGATGCGTTGCCATCTTTGACCGGGTTTAGCCAGTGAGCACGTGTTCTGGTTGTAGCTATTACCACGTGTGATTTGATGCAACGTCATCTTTGACCAGCTTTAGCCAGTGAGCATGTGGCGTGGTTTTAGCCATTACCTTATGTGGCCAGATGCAGCGCCATATTTAATCGGAAATGACCATTACCCACGTGTGATCGGTTGCAGCGCCATCTTTGGCCAGCTTTAGCTAGTGAGCATGTAGTCTGGTTGTAGCCATTATAATGCGACCATAAGCAGAACCATATTTCTTTGGATGTTACAATTACACACGCGTGATCGGATGTAGAACCTTTATTGACCGGTTTTAGCCAGTGAGCACGTCGTCTGGTTGTAGCCATTACACATGCGACCTGATGCAATGCCATCTTTGACTAGCTTTAGCTAGTGAGCACGTGGTCTCATTTTGCCATTAACCACGTGTGACCGGATGCGCGGTCATCTTTGACCGCTCGTAGCCATTACCCTCGTGTCTCGGCTGTATCGTTATGCATGTGATCCGGTGTATGTAACTCCCCCACGTTGTCCGACTTTAGTCATTAACCACGTGTCCGGATGTATTTCTTAGATACATGCCCATGTGACTGGTTGTAAACCATCACACAACCCAAGGACGAGTCTTATGTCTCTACCACTTCACCATTGGTCTGATGATAGTCTTTAAGTCCCATCCATTACAGACAGTAATAACCGCTATTTTAATATATAATCGTTTACTTTACAATAGATATAGCTGAAAAAAGCCAAGGTCTTCTGACAATCGTATCCGTAAATACGCATTGAAATTGTTAGTGTTAGACTTCCTACCCATGCCGCCATCTTTACTTTTCACGTTACACATCAAAAGTACTATTTAAAAAAATTACTTTTAATAATTACAGTTTTACGTTTTAACCACACACAACTGGAAGTAATTATGTATCCCACCTCATGGGATTCGAAAATTCAGCTTCTTAATGTTGGTTTTTTCGACACATAAGCGGTGTAAGAAAGTATTTCGGTTCAGAGGTGAACCATAAATACGACTCGATAGCACACTTTCATACTATTAGCATTCACACACATGTGATATTTATGTCAAAGTCTTGGAATGGAATCACGCACACGTGATTAAAGACACGTCAGACCTCTTTTTACTTTTACAAGATACCCGGGTGTTGTGATAGCATTGATGCCTGTGCAATAAGTCTCTTTTATCACTATCGGCTGCATAATTTTTAACGCTTTTGCGAGATTACTGCAAACTAAAACAGATTTGTCAACATCCACTCATACGCACATGTCTTGCCTTTCGAGATGTCTCATTTCTGACATAAATTGTAGTTACGTGCTCACATATATCCATCCTTTCTTGTGATTACTTCATTGGCACCCAAGCAGTGAATATGTGTTTACACCTTCGGCGAAGTGTTCACGCGATTCAACACCATTTAAAACAATTACATTAACATTATATTATATGATTATAAACCAAATTTCATTACTGTGAGTTAATTCTAACGCGATCTAAATTCCATTACCGCTTCTCAGTTGTATGCATAGAGATGTTTACTGGAGACATCAGGGGACACAATTAATTCTAATATAAGCAAAGGGAAATAACTCGCGTTATTATAGTGATATTAAATTTTATCATTTATTCTGCAAAATTTAATAGGCTTGTCATTTCAATTGACTGTATACTAATGAGACAAGGATTTTATGATAGATTATCTAGAAATAATCTGTTTATATGTTATTAAGTGTTTATTAATTATGATAGTGTATATCCTCGCTAGTATTTAATAACTATAATCTCGCCTCAGTCTATTTCCTAAAGTTGAATATGCCCGATTTACTCATTTGTCTATGGTCCCTTTGGCTCAGATCAAAGTATAGTATTTACTGCCCTTGATATCGCCATTCCTCCCCACGACGCTTGACGGCAGAAGTGGAAGATGATGATGATGATGATGACGATGATGATGATGATGATGACGATGTGGCCAGAGGTCTCGCTGACCACCATTCTTCATATCCTCTCAGTAGATGTGGGTTTGATGGCCCCCACTGGGGGGCAAAGACGAATAGTAGGACCAGGGGCTCATTCCCCTGCGTCCCGAGCCCTCACATCGGCCTACACCGTGTACACACACACACACACACATGTATACATATTTAAACCCCCCGTGCCGGTGCATATTTGGTCTACTTATCCATATCAGTATTCCACATGGCTTGCCTCGCTGTCTTCGAGCGGCCCCGGTGGCGGTCGGGGGGTGGCGTGTGGAGGAAAGCGGCCGGTGGAGGCACCTAGAGTCGGGCACACACACACATATACAAACCCTGGACTGGAAGTAGTCAACCGGAAGAACAAAAAACACCCAACATAAAAAAATAAGGTCACTTAGGAGCAATTTTATGACATCATGCTAGGAAGCTAGACTATTCATATAGTAAAATATGACGTCACCGTTAGGGAGAGGCTCCCCATTTAGGTATTATTTAGGACATAACATACTACTGTTGGTCCTCACAAAATCCGGAACATATCACATGGCAAACAACGAATAGATATCACGGTGTGACGAGATCAACACGAAGACAACAGGACAACGCATGATAGCATCAAAACATAACGAGGGTGAAATGAACACACCCATATCTTCACACTCAGAACAGCACACAGTGGACACAGAGGGCAGCCTCACTGAAGGGACCCCAGAGACGTTGCCACTGATAGCTGTGTAACACTCAAACACTAGATCACACCACTTCCACCCATAAAAAGTGTCCTACTTTTATCTGTCATCATCATCGTCTGTCGAGAATAATAAGGTAGACGGGCAAGTCTCTCCGCACATGTCGGTCCTTGGTGGTCTGGATCTATTCCACTGCTTACATTCCCCCCCCCCCCCACCTCCCCCATGTCACGCTCTTAGACCACGAAGTATCATTTCATTAGGTCTGATTGTGCCTATCTCTCCTTTGATCTTCTCAGTCGTCAAGGTGTTCTCCAATGCCTTTCTTCCCCTAGATCTTTCCCGCCATCACGGTGTTCTACAATGTCTCTTTTCCCCTCGATATTTCAAGTAATCAGGATTTTCTCCAATACCTCTCTTCCCTTGATCTTTCCAGTCGTCAGGGTGTTCTCCAATACCTCTCTTCCCCTCGATATTTTCAGTCGTCAGGATGTCCTTCAGTGCTTCTCTTCCCCTCGATATTTACAGTCGACAGGATATTCCCCAATGCTCATCTTTCCCTCGACATTTACAGTCGTCAGGAAGTTCTCCATTGCCTCTCTTCCCCTCGATCTTTCCAATCGTCAGGGTGTTCTCCAAGGCCTCTCTTCCCCTCGATCTTTCCAGTCATCAGGGTGTTCTATAATGCCTTTCTTCCCCTCGATATTTCCAATCGTCAAAGATGTTCTCCAATGCCTCTCTTCCCCTCAATCTTTCCGATCGTGAAGGTGTTCTGCAAGGTCTCTTTTCCCCTCGGTATGTCTAGTCGTCAATATGTTCTCTAATGCCTTTCTTCCCCTCGATATTTACAGTCATCAAGATGTTCTCCCATGCTTCTCTTCCCCTCGATATTTACAGTCGTCAAGATGTTCTTCAATGCCTCTCTTCCCCTCGATATTTACAGTCGTCAGAATGTACTCCAGTGCCTCTCTTCCCGTCGATCTTTCCAGTCGTCAGGGTGTTCCCAAATTCCTCTCTTCCCCTCGATATTACCAGTCGTCAGGATGTTCTTCAAAGCCTCTCCTCCCTACGATCTTTCCAATCGTCAGGGTGTTCTCCAATCTCTCTCTTCCCCTCGTATTTTCAGTTGTCAGGATGTTCTCCAGTGCCCCTTTTCTCGTCGATCATTCCAATATTCAGGGTGTTCTACAATTCCTCTTTTCCCCTCGACATTTCCAGTCGCCAGGATATCCTCCAGTGCCTCTCTTCCCGTCGATCTTATAGTCGTCAGTGTGTTGTCCAACTGCCTCTCTTCCCAAAGATCTTTACAGTCATCAGGATTTTATCCAATGCATCTTTCTCCTCGATCTTTCCAGTCCTCATGGTGTTCTATAATGCCTTTCTTCGCCTCGATATTTACAGTCGTCAGAGTGTTCTCCAATGCCTCTCTTCCCCTCGATCTTTCCAGTCATCTGGGTGTTTTCCAATCCCTCTATTCCCCAAGATCTTTACAGTTGTCAGGATGTTCTCCATTGCCTCTCTTCCCCTCGATCATTCCAGTCGTCAGGGTGTTCTTTGATGCCTTTCTTCCCCTCGATCTTTCCAGTCATCAGGCTGTTCTACAATGCCTCTTTTCCCCTCGATATTTCCAGTGGTCAGTAATTTCTCCAATACCTCTCTTCCCCTTGATCTTTCCAGTCGTCAGGGTGTTCTCCAGTGCCTCTCTTCCTCTCGATATTTACAGTTGTCACTATGTTCTCCAATGCCTCTCTTCCTCTCGATATTTACAGTTGTCACTATGTTCTCCAATGTCCCTCTTCCCAGCGAAATTTACAGTTGTTAGGATGTTCTCCAAGGTCTCTCTCTTCCTCTCGATCTTTCCAGTCGTCAGGGTGTTCTCCAATGCCCCTCTTGCCCTCGATCTTTCCAGTCGTCAGGGTGTTCTCTAATGCCTCTCTTCCCCTCGATCTTTCCGGTCGTACAATGCCTCTCTTCCCTATGATCGTCAATTTTTTCTCCATTTTTTCCCCTCCATTTTTTTTGTTTACAATTTTTGTGAGAATGCCCACGACAATCGTCAGTGTATGTGTGTGTGTGGGAGTTTGTTCATTCTAGTTTAAGTGATTATATGAGGCATCATGTATGTGTCTAGATGTGAGGAAGTGTGTGGGGGACGTATGTGTGCGGGGATGTGTGTGTAGGCGATGTATGTGTGGAGGGAGTGTGTATAGGGTGATGTGTGTGGGGTTTGGGGAATGGGTTTGTGGGGGATGTGTTTATGGGTGGGGATGTATGTGTGGGTAGAGAGATGTATGTGGGTCGGGGATGTGTGTGTGGGTGGGGGATGTGGGTGTGAATGAGGGTTGTGCCGGTAGGTGGGGATGTATGGGTGGGTTGGGAAATGTGTGGGTGGGTGGGTGGGGAGATGTGTGGGGATGTGCGGGTGGGTGAAGGGATGTGTGGTAAGTGGGAGATGTGTGTGGGTGAGGGATGTGTGTGTGGATGGGGGTGTTTGGGTGGATGGCAGGAAGTGTATGGGTGTTGGTGGGTGGGGGGTTGTGTGGGTTGGTGGGTGGGGAATGTGTATGTGGCTGGGAGGGTGCGGGGTGTGTTGATTGGTGTGTGTGTGTGTGGGTGCTAGATGTGTGGTTGGGAGATGAGTGTTTTTCTTGGTGGTTGGAGGTGTGTGGATATAGGTGGGTGGGTGGGTGTGTTTGTGGGGATATGTGTGTGTGGGGGATGTGTGTTAATAGGGAAGGGTGGTGTCTCAACATGCATTCAACCGCTGAAGCATTAAAACTCAAACTTGAATGAATGTATGTAACAAAAGTCGCTCACCTTGAAGACTGTTATAATTTTGAGATAAATCCTTTTATTTCGGATCTGCTCTCTTTTAGACAAAATGAACACAACACTGCGGTATCATATAACGGGGCCCTAACACGGGCACGGGACGTTATATATGTTAATACAACTTGGCCGTTCATCCAATTCTATAATTACCCAATCTCCTAAAGCATATTGCAGCTAATGTCTAACATGACTCGTTAACTCGTTGTCTATACTTGATATATGTTCCCGGTCCTGAGTATGACAAGAATGCTATGTAAACAGGCGATATCCCTCAGTAACAATGCCTTGCCCTAAATGATCAAACCTTTTGTTCACGGAGCTTTCAGGGAAAACACACACAGCCGTCTTGATGTCCTTTCTCGAAGTTCTCCGTTGCTGTCTTGACGATGCTTACGTCGTCCTTAGTTTTCCCTAGTGGTCAAGTCATTCTATTGTTAGACTGGGAATCTCCCAATTCCCACTATGTGGTGCGTGTGAGCGTGACCACTATGTGGCATAATGCCCCCTCCCAGAAAAAAAAATGCTATGTCATTTTTTCCTTTCATAATCATCATATATGATACTTACAACTGTAACCATAATTTTCTTTTACCCACCACCAGATAGTTCTAGGATTTACCACATCCTTAACCCTAAAAAAAAAATTATAAATGCAACATAACGGGCACGCCCACCTGTCCGAACCTTACGTCGGACGTCGTGTGGCTGATCCTATGGATTCAGCTCAACTAATAATCATATTAGTCCCTACATTGTCCTAATGACAAATGTGTCCTAACTCTAGGTATTACCATGAGTTTCGGACGAGGGTAATAATGTAGATTTCCCAGTCACCATGTTAGTCGTAGTCGTTACTTGTTGTTGTATTGTCATGATATACTTAATCATTCATTTAATGGGTAGGGTGCTTGTTTGTGACTCTACCTTAACTTAACCGATATTTCCTTTGGGATTTGAACTACCATTCAATTATATCTCCTTGTTTAGCTCCTGTCATGCTGATTTATCAACATATAGATATATATATACATATAACATAAAACATATCATCTTGTCAATGTGGACCCAACATTCATAATGAACTAAAATAAACGTTAATTACTCTTGTGTAACTCTAATTAATAAACAATTAACATCATATGTCTTTCAACATCACATTTTGATACTTAAGTCTCTTTATGACTGTCTTCTGATTTTCCACCAGCAAGTACTTGTGTCCGTTCATAAATTTCATCCTTGCCTTGGCTCTGTTTTGAACACATATCAGATACAAATGTACCTTATTTATAATATTTAATCAAATAACCTATCTTAACATGTTGGTTATTGTTATCTTGACCCACTAACAAGGCTTATAATACGTAATCAACTCAATATATATCTGAATCTTGAACTTAATACAACAAGAACTATAACTATAATTCAAAAATTCAACTATAACTAACCAACAAGAAAATCTGCCATTCTATAATCGACTCAGAATGTCAGCAAGATTATTGTCTTTTCCAGGAATGTGACAGATGTCAAATTCATAGTCTTGTAATAGTAATGACCATCTATGTATTCTAGAATTTTTCGGATGACCCGATTTGAAAATTTGTAACGGTTTGTTATCCGACAGAACCAGAAATTTCCTACCTAGTAAGTATCTAGAGAACTTCTCAATACTTTCAATTAAAGCTAGAGCCTCTAATTCAGTAACAGCATAGTTTCTCTGAGTTTCAGATAGCTTCTTACTGAAGTAAAGAATAGGATGTAGTTTCCCTTCATGTAATTGAAGTAATACAGCTGAAATAGCATGTAAACTAGCATCTGTTTGTAAAACAAAGTCTTTTGAAATGTCAGGTAATTTCAAAATAGGATATGTACTAAACAGAGTTTTTATCTGTTGTAACAACTTCTCGTGATCCTCTGTCCAAACTATCTTTGTTGGTTGACCTTTCTTTAATAGTTCTGAGAATGTTGCTGTCATATGTGCAAAATTAGGGATAAACTTTTGATAATAATTAATCAACCCTAATACACTCCTAAGTTCCTTCTTGGATGTTGGAGGTTTGATATTAAGAATCTTTGTCACAACTAATGGATCTGTTTTCCTAAATCCGTTAGAGATTCTATGACCCAGAAATTGTATCTCAGTAAACCCTATCTCAATCTTACTTGGTTTAGCTTTCAACCCATGTTCTTGTATTTTCTGGAAAACTTGTTTTAGAATTTTAACATGTGTATCAATATCACAAGTATGAATACAAATATCATCCATATACGATGCTACGTTGGTAATTCCATGAAGTAATCTTCTCATCATTCTCATGAATGTACTTGGTGCATTTTGTAAACCAAATGGAAGATATTCCCATTCATATAAACCCAACGGCGTGCTAAATGCTGTAATATGCCTTGAATCTTCCTCCATCGGAATTTGCCAATATCCTTTTGTAAGGTCAATTTTCGAAAATAGTTTCGAGTTTGCCATGGTTTCAATTAACTCATCAATATTTGGCATAGATTCTGCATCTAGTAAAGTTAATTCATTAACTTTCCTGTAATCAACACATAAACGTAATGACCCATCTTTTTTCTTAACAATTACAACTGGTGAACAGTAATTTGAAATTGATATTTTTATAATTCCAGTTTTATCTAAATCTGAAATTTCTGCAGTCACTTTTTCCAAATAATGTATTGGGATAGGATACGGTTTCACTTTAACTGGGACATTTGATAATAAAGTTATTTTATGTTTAATCAGTGATGTCTGCCCCGGTTTATCCGAAAAAATTGAACTATATTCCTTTATTGCCGTAATAAGCTTATCTCTATCTTGTACTGATAAATCTTTACTTATCTGAATCGCTTGCCAATTACTGTCGCTATTAACTATAGGTGTTGGAATCTGTTGTTCTATCGCATCTTCTTGTTGCTCATTAATTACCCAACAAGCTGTTGCTATCCTATGAGGAAATTGTTGTGTCACTTGACCTGCGTTATCCACACGTGGAATATATGGTTTCAACATATTAATATGAAAAATCTTATGTTTGCCATTCACATCAATACGATAATCAACATCGCTAATTTTCTTAATTACCTTAAATGGACCTTGCCATGAAGTAACCAGACAATCTCGAGGATCAGGTAATAATAACCAAACCTCCTCTTCTTCTTTCAAGACTATTGTCTTGGCGTTCCTAATACCATACTGTCTGTATCTTTCTCCAGCTTTATCCAGTGCAGATTTTGCAATCTGACAAGCTGTGATAATTTTATCTCTTAACTGTGTTACTATTTCATATGCATCTCTTTTCGGATGATCATATGTTTTATTTGTGAGTATGTCATTATATATTAATAATGGACCTCGTGGATTTGCTCCATATACCAACTCGAATGGAGAAAACCCTGTACTAAATTCTATTGTTAGACTGGGAATCTCCCAATTCCCACTATGTGGTGCGTGTGAGCGTGACCACTATGTGGCAGGTGGGTTGGTGGGTGTTTGGGTGGGGTGTGTGTGGGTGGGTGGGGGTGTGTGGGGGATGTGTATGGCTGGGTGAGGGTGTGTGTGTGTGGGTGGGTATATGGAGTGTGTGTGTGGGTGGGAGTGTGTGTGTGGGTGGGGGATGTGTGTGGGTTAATGGAGGGTGTGTGTATGGGTGGGTGATATGTATGGGTGGTTGAGGTGTGTAAGGGTGGGCGGGGATCGTGTGTGGGTGGATGGGAATATGTGTGGGTGGGTGGGTGGGGGTGTATGTGGGTGGGAGGGGGATGTGTGGGTGGGTGAGGGATGTGTCTCATAAAATTGTAATACGCTTTGTTTACGTTTACAACATTCATTTGACAATGTATTTTCCTATGTGAATGTATCATGCACAATTGATGAATGAAAGATGAGTGATTGGAAGGGCCGAGTGTAAGACGGGTCTGCGTGCCCAATTTGTAACCCTTTTATAATAAAGTTTAAGTGAATTGAATTGATTTTTCGAGTCGTCAAGATGTTCTTCAATGAATCTCTTCACCTCGATATTTCTATTCGTCAAGATGTTCTCCAATGCCTCTCTTCCCCTCGATATGTCTAGACGTCAATACGTTCTCTAATTCCTCTCTTCCCCTCGATATTTCCAGTCGTCAGGATGTTCTCCAGTTCCTCTTTTCCCGTCGATCCAATTCGTCTCTTCCCCTCGATATTTCCAGTCGTCAGGGTGTTCTACAATGCCTCTCTTCCTCTCGTTATTTACAGTCGTCAGGGTGTTCTCCAAAAACTCTCTTCCACTCGACATTTCCAGTTGTCAGGGTGTTCTCAAATGCCTCTCTTCTCATGATATGACCAAAACTGTTTGTGTCTTTATTATAGCTGTGTATAATGTTCAACTTCCTTAGCTTCACCCAGGCGATCGTGGTTAGTTGATCTGGACGTCCTCGATATTAGCACCATTCATCGCAGGAACAACGCCTCTGGACGTCCTCGATATTATCACCATTCATCGCAGGAACAACGCCTCTGGACGTCCTCGATATTAGCACCATTCATCGCAGGAACAACGCCTCTGGACGTCCTCGATATTATCACCATTCATCGCAGGAACAACGCCTCTGGACGTCCTCGATATTATCACCATTCATCGCAGGAACAACGCCTCTGGACGTCCTCGATATTAGCACCATTCATCGCAGGAACAACGCCTCTGGACGTCCTCGATATTAGCACCATTCATCGCAGGAACAACGCCTCTGGACGTCCTCGATATTATCACCATTCATCGCAGGAACAACGCCTCTGGACGTCCTCGATATTATCACCATTCATCGCAGGAACAACGCCTCTGGACGTCCTCGATATTAGCACCATTCATCGCAGGAACAACGCCTCTGGACGTCCTCGATATTAGCACCATTCATCGCAGGAACAACGCCTCTGGACGTCCTCGATATTAGCACCATTCATCGCAGGAACAACGCCTCTGCTGCCTCGAAGCTTATCACACCTTGTTCATCCATATCCAAAAATGTGAACTAGACTAGACAATAGTCACCTGATTCAGAGTAGCAACCTTACAAGACAGATTGTTGCTGATTGAAGAATATTTCATGAGTGTGTAAAAACAGTTAGTTGCATATTCATTACAGGACGTCACAGTTAACCCCACAATTTTTTGGGCGGTTCGTGATTTCTTGGCACGTTTACGTTTAGTAGTTTCCAATTGCCGTCTCCCTGGCGAAGGGGTTACTGAAGCTGTTCGTAATCCTGTATACCCACGTACGAAATACAGCTACTCGAGATTCGGCAGCGGATCGCGTCGCCTTGGTTTCTTACGGAAAGGTATGTGAGCCGGTCGTTCAGAAAGCAATGGCAAACTAGTGAACGTAAAACTTGCCAAGACATCAACAGCAGCTGAAACATACTGGTGTTGACTGCAATGTCCTGTAAATAGGATATGCAAAAAAAAAAAAATGTTTTCCGTCGCTTTCTGAACTACCGGCACTCATACCACCTTAATAAAAAAATAAACGCCAGACGATCTGCTGCCAAATCGCCCGAAGCTGTGTATCGAACGCGGTATGCGGTATTCGAACTGCATCCGTAACCACCTTCTCTAAGTAGCCGGCTTTCTGCAGTGTACGCATGTCAAATATGCATCCGTTGCTTCTCGTTTATGCTATTGGTAATTCTAGAGGTGAGAGAGAAACAAGAGGTACACGAGCACTGCTTCCCGTTCATGCCAATGATAAACCTGGACTGGAATCAGAAACAAGAGGTACATAGCCGATGCTACCCGTTTATGTCAGTGATAAAGCTGGACTGGAATGAGAAATAAGAGGTACACGGGCGTTTCTCGGTGGCGGGAATGAGAAATAAGAGGTACACAGGCGTATATTCCCGTTTATGCCAGTGATAAACCTGGACTGGAATGAGAAACACAAAAATTTATTACCGTCATCTATTTTTTTTTTCACATCCATTACAGGACATCGCTGTCAACACCAGCATCTTTCAGCTGTATGTTGATTTCTTGGCAAGATTTCGCTCAGTAGTTTGCCATTGCTTTCTGAGCGGCCGGCTCACATACCCCGTAAGTTACCGATGCGATTCGAACCACTGCTGATTCTCACCGTCATAACGTTACCGACGAGAGTATACGAGATTACGGAGAAAAGCCATAACATCTAAGCCACGAAGCCGGCCGTCATCTATTGCTTCTCATTTATTATAGTAGTAAACCTAGACCGGCATGAGAAACATGAAGAATAAAGCAACTCCCCGTTTATTATAGTATTACACCTAGAATGGGATGAGAAGTAAGAAGAACACATCAGTTGCTTTACGATGATTCTAGTGTGTAAGTCTAGAACGGGATAGAGGCACAAGACGTACACACCTGTTGTTTTCCGTTATGCTCGTGTGAGTTGTTTTGTTTATTTTTATCTCCATCGATAGCTTTGAGCGTCGTCTATACACGTGCTACTACTTCTAGTGCTGGGCTGATATTTTCCTACGGATTAGCTTCCCCTATTAACAGTATCCCTCGGCATCAGGCGAATCCACTCCGACTTCAGAGGTACTTGCAATTTATGTGTCAAAGTCAAGGACGAGAAGTCAACATTTGAGTCCAACTGACAGGTGTATGGGTTTCACCCGAAACCTCGGCATCAGTACACCGGATGTTTAAGAGCCAACGCTCTCACCTATTTGTCCATGCCGACCTCCACGCCCGTGTTTAACCTAGAACGGGAAAACACAAACACGACTACACATCTGTCGTTTTCCGTTGATGCCAGTCATAAAGACAGACTCGGGTCACAAACATAATACCAAATGGCCGTATCGTGTCTACTGTAGCCACTATCAATCAACCCAGGTACCCCAAGGCCGTGTCTACTGTAGCCACTATAAATCAATCCAGGTACCCCATGGCCGTGTCTACTGTAGCCACTATCAGTCAATCCAGGTACCCCATGGCCGTGTCTACTGTAGCCACTATAAATCAATCCAGGTACCCCTAGGCCGTGTCTACTGTAGCCACTATCAATCAATCCAGGTACCCCATGGCCGTGTCTACTGTAGCCACTTTCAATCAATTCAGATACCCCTTGGCCGTGTCTACTGTAGCCACTATCAATCAATCCAGGTACCCCATGGCCGTGTCTACTGTAGCCACTATCAATCAATCCAGGTACCCCATGGCCGTAGTCTACTGTAGCCACTATCAATCAATCCAGGTACCCCATGGCCGTGTCTACTGTAGCCACTATCAATCAATCCAGGTACCCCATGGCCGTGTCTACTGTAGCCACTATCAATCAATCCAGGTACCCCATGGCCGTGTCTACTGTAGCCACTATCAATCAATCCAGGTACCCCATGGCCGTGTCTGCAGTAGCCACTATCAATCAATCCAGGTACGCCATAGCCGTGTGTACTGTAGCCACTATCAATCAATCCAGGTACCCCATGGCCGTGTCTACAGTAGCCACTATCAATCAATCCAGGTATACCATGGCCGTGTCTACTGTAGCCACTATCAATCAATCCAGGTACCCCATGGCCGTGTCTACTGTAGCCACTATCAATCAACCCAGCTACCCCATGACAGTGTCTACTGTAGCCACTATCAATCAATCCAGGTACCCCATGACCGTGTCTACTGTAGCCACTATCAATCAATCTAGGTACCCCATGGCCGTGTCTACTGTAGCCACTATCAATCAACCCAGGTGCCATATGACCGTGTCTACTGTAGCCACTATCAGTCAATCCAGGTACCCCATGGCCGCATCTACTGTAGCCACTATCAATCAATCCAGGTACCCCATGGCCGCATCTACTGTAGCCACTATCAATAAATCCAGGTACCCCATGGCCCCATCTACTGTAGCCACTATCAATCAATCCAGGTACCCCATGGCCGCATATACTGTAGCCACTATCAATCAATCCAGGTACCCCATGACCGCATCTACTGTAGCCACTATCAATCAATCCAGGTACCCCATGGCCGCATCTACTGTAGCCACTATCAATCAATCCAGATAAACATTGGCCGTGTCTACTGTAGCCACTATCAATCAACCCAGCTACCCCATGACAGTGTCTACTGTAGCCACTATCAATCAATCCAGGTACCCTATGGCCGTGGCTACTGTAGCCACTATCAATCAACCCAGGTACCCCATGGCCGTGTCTACTGTAGCCACTATCAATCAACCCAAGTACCGCATGGCCGTGTCTACTGTACCCGCTATCAATCAATCCAGGTACCCCATGGCTGTGTCTACTGTAGCCACTATCAATCAACCCAAGTACCCCATGGTCGTGTCTACTGTACCCGCTATCAATCAATCCAGGAAGCAGTGGTACAACACTGACAAGATCTGTTGACTACCGACACGATGGTCATGTGTTCGGACCTCCAACTTCACGGTATAGGGTCGCCCCACAAGGCTCCACTTCTGTGCCAGTGAATATTATACAAAATGCCCCCCCCCCCACTGCCCCATATGAAAAGAGGAACAGATAGGAGACTCGACAAATCAACAACCCGCACAGATATAGATGGGTAAGGCCGCTGCCAGAATCGAAAAATACAGTTTATCGTCGATGGAAGCGGCAGTCACTAGAAAACAGTATAAAATCGTACGGGAAGTAACGCCAGGAGCTTAATATTGACCATATCGTCCTTCTAGTGCAGTGGTTCTCAACCGTTGGAGGATAATTATTCCCCCCCCCCCCCCCCCCCCCCCAAGGAGGGAATTTTAGGGCTTCCAGAGAGGAATTAAGATTATATCAAGATCGCGTTAATACCAGAACCGTGTACTTGATATTGTTTTTCCTTCCATACTTTGCTGTTCTGTATTTCTCTCCCTTCTGAAAGACCTTGCAATGTGGGGAAATTGATTCTTAATATACCCAAGACGTTGCAATGTGAGAAAATTGATTCTTGATATACCAAAGACGTTGCAATGTGGGGAAATTGATTCGTGATATACCCAAGACGATGCAATATGGGAAAATTGATTCTTGATATACCCAAGACGATGCAATGTGAGGAAATTGATTCTTGATATCCCCAAGACGTTGCAATGTGGGGAAAGGGATTCTTGACCTCCGCTTGCCAATCCTTCGACAGTAACTCGTAGTACCTGTTTCTGAAATCTGATTTGTTCTTGGCTTTCAGCGGTACTACAAACGCAGTCAGTGTGTTGGCTAGAATTGGTGTTCACACTTTCAAACCTACGTATGAACTGGAGGTGATCTTTTCAGCTCCAACTGGTATGTAAGAATCTCAATAGCAATAGAAATAGTACATCGATATTAGTTACAACAACAATTATTACTGCTACTACAGTTAATAATACCTACAACTACTGCTGCTGCTGCTGCTGCTGCTGCTGCTGCTGCTGCTGCTACTACTACTACTACTAAAGTATTACATAACTGACACAGAAATGACAAAACTTAAACAATATGATATAGCTTACACAAATATAACTTTCACAATATGATATAACTTACAGAAATATGATAAAACTTACACCGTATGATATAACTTACACAATACGATATTTATTTTTTCAAATGTTGCATATCCCTCGCAGGACGTTGCAGTCTACACCAGCATTTTTCAGCTGCTGTTGATGTACTAGGCAAGTATTACGTTCAGTAGTTTGTTATTGATTTCTGAACGACCGGCTCCCATATCAACACGTTATAGCACAACATGACACTGTCTGCTGCACAAATCGGTCGCAGCTGCGTTTCGAACGCCTGGTAAGCGGCTCATGAAAAGCGTTCGTAAGCCTTTGGCCACTGAGACCGGCACAATACGATATAACTTACACAATATGATATAACTTACACAATATGATATAACTTACACAATATGATATAACTTACACAATATGATATAACTTACACAATATGATATAACTTACACAATATGATATAATGTACACAATATGATATGGCTTACACAATATGATATGGCTTACACAATACGAAATAATTCACACAATATGATATGGCTTACATAATATGATATAACTTACACAATATGATATAATTTACACAATATGGTAAAACTTACACAATATGATATGACCTACACAATATGATATGGCTTACACAATTTGATATAACTTACACAATATGATATAACTTACACAATATGATATAACTTACACAATATGATATAACTTACACAATATGATATAACTTACACAATATGATATAACTTACACAATATGATATGGTCTACACAATATGATATGGCTTACACAATTTGATATAACTTACACAATATGATATAACTTACACAATATGATATAACTTACACAACATGATATAACTTACACAATATGATATAACTTACACAATATGATATAACTTACACAATATGGTTAAACTTACACAATATGATATGGCCTACACAATATGATATGGCTTACACAATTTGATATAACTTACACAATATGATATAACTTACACAATATGATATAACTTACACAATATGGTAAAACTTACACAATATGATATAACTTACACAATTTGATATAACTTACACAATATGATATAACTTATACAATATGATATAATTTACACAATATGGTAAAACTTACACAATATGATATGACTTACACAATATGATATAACTTACACAATTTGATATAACTTACACAATATGATATAACTTACACAATATGATATAACTTACACAATATGATATAACTTACACAATATGATATAACTTACACAATATGGTAAAATTTACACAATATGATATGGCTTACACAATATGATATAACTTACATAATATGATATAACTTACACAATATGATATAAATTACACAATATGGTATAACTTACACAATGTCATATAACTTACACAATATGATATGGCTTACACAATATGATATAACTTACACAATATGATATGGCTTACACAATATGATATAACTTACACAATATGATATAACTTACACAATATGATATAACTTACACAATATGATATAACTTACACAATTTGATATAACTTACACAATATGATATAACTTATACAATATGATATAATTTACACAATATGGTAAAACTTACACAATATGATATGGCTTACACTATATGATATAACTTACACAATTTGATATAACTTACACAATATGATATAACTTACACAATATGATATAACTTACACAATATGATATAACATAAACAATATGATATAACTTACACAATATGATATAACTTACACAATATGATATAACTTACACAATATGATATAACTTACACAATATGATATAACTTACACAATATGATATAACTTACACAATATGGTAAAACTTACACAATATGATATGGCTTACACAATATGATATAACTTACACAATATGATATAACTTATACAATATGATATAACTTACACAATATGGTATAACTTACACAATATGATATAACTTACACAATATGATATGGCTTACACAATATGATATAACTTACACAATATGATATGGCTTACACAATATGATATAACTTACACAATATGATATAACTTACACAATATGATATAACTTACACAATATGATATCATCATCATCAAGTGCCATGCCGCTGGCGTAGGCGTTCATGGCTCTCCATAGATCTCGGTCTTTGGTTTTCTGGATCAACTCTGCTGCTGATATTCCTCCATGCCACCGTCTCAATCCATCCAGCATCACTTCTCTTGGTCTACCTCTGCCTCTCTTGCCCTCGATCTTTCCAGTTGTTACGATGTTCTCCAATGCCTCTCTTCTCATCACATGACCGAGGAAAGCTGTTTGTCTCTGTCTTATTGTTGTATATAATGTTCTAGTTTCGTTAGCCTGTTTCAGGCAGTCGTCGTTAGTTACTCTGGCAGTCCAAGGAATTCGCAACATTCGTCTCAGGAACCACATCTCTGTTGCTTCTAATTTCTTCTTAATTTGTTCATTTACATTCCAAGATTCACTGCCATACAGCAAAACTGGTTCTACATAGCATTTCAGCACTCTCTTTCTTACATTCAGTGATAGTGACTTATTGCATAAGATACTCTTCATTTTCTGAAATGCGGCTTTTGCCTGCCCTATTCTGCTCCTAATCTCTGTTGTACATCTTCCATCTGATGTTATAAATGCCCCTAGGTATCTAAAATTATCAACTTGATTAAGGACTTTCCCTTCTATTTCTATGTCACATTTTGGTGTCACCATTTTCTTTGATATTACCATTGTTACTGTTTTCTTGATATTCAAGGAGAGTCCTTTCCTTGCACTCTCTGTTACTACAACGTCTAATAATTGTTGTAGGTCTGTTGAATAATCCGCCACCAATAAATACTGTGTCATCTGCATAGCGTATATTATTTATATTATAACCTCCAACTAGTATTCCTGGCATCTCTTTGATCTCTCTCATTATTACTTCGCTATACAGGGAGAAAAGATCCGGTGACAAGACACACCCTTGTCGTACTCCCAGCTTTATCTGTTCGTAACTACCCTCTTTATTTCCCATTTTAATTGCTGCTACTTGGTTCCAGTAAATATTCGTTATTATTCTTAAATCTTTTCCATCAGTGTTGATATCTTCCAACATTTTAATCAGTTCATCATGTTTTACTTATCAAATGCCTTAGTATAATCTATGAAGCACAATATATGTCTCTCTGTTTCTCTATTGACCTTTCTATTAGTGTCCGTAATGTATAAATTGCATTGTTTGTGCCCTTTCCTTCCACAAATCCATACTGTTCTTCACTAATTTCCATTTTTCTTTTCTTTTTGGTTCTTCTCATTATGATTCTGAGTAGAAGCTTAGTGATATGGTTTATAAGGTTAATTGTACGAAAATCTTCACAATCAATTGCTCCTGGTCTTTTTGGTATAGCTATAAATACAGATTTCAGCATATCACTGGGTAAATATCCACTGCTGTAAATATCATTCAACATTTTGGTTAATATATCTACTCCAAATTCTCCCAATACTTCTAATTCTTCTATTGTGATTTCATCTGGCCCAGCTGTTTTTCCTTTCTTCATACGTTTCATAGCGTCAGCGACTTCTTCTTCAGAATAGGTGGACCTTCTAAGTTACTATCTTCTGTTAATTCTTCTCTTTCTCCTTCATATAATTCTCTTATATACTCATTCCACCTCTTCATTATAGCATCTTCCTCTAATATTATTTTTCCTGTTTTTGATTTCAAACACGCTGTATTTATTCTTATTTTTCTTCCTGTAAGCTCACTGATTTGTCTGTGCATATTTTTTTGTATCTTTAATGGAATTTAATTCAATTTTTTTGCATTGCTCGTTTAACCAACTTTCTTTAACCCTCCCACATTTATCTTTTATTTCTTTATTTATCTTAGCGTATTCTTGTTTGTCATTTTTACTCTGTTTTCTTTTGTCCATCAGTTTTAAGATATCTTCATTCATCCATTATGATATAACTTACACAATATGATATAACTTACACAATATGATATAACATAAACAGTATGATACAACTTACACAATATAATATAACTTACACAATATGATATAACCTACACAATATGAAATAACATAAACAATATGATATAGCTTACACAATATGAAAAAACTTACACAATATGATATAGCTTACACAGATGGAATATAACTCAGAGAAATGTGATATAGCTTACAAAATATGATATAGCTTACACAATATGATATAACTTACACAATATGATATAAATTACACAATATTATATAGCTTACACAGATGGACTATAACTCAGAGAAATATGATATAGCTTACACAATATGATATACATTGTACAGTTTGATATATGACAAACCCACTATGCTATTATTATATACCGTACACAATATGATAATATGATACAACTTGCACAATATTATAAAACTTTACCTAATATGATATTATGATACAGCTTGCACAACATAACTTACACAGTATGATGATATGATGTAGCATACACAATATGATATTATGATATTACTTGCACAATATGAGATACGTACACAACGTGATAATCTATATATATAAAACAAAGTGTATGTATGTAAATATGTATGTCCTCTATTTGTTCGCGAACGGCCCATCCGATTGAGATGAAATTTTCTACACGTCTTCCTTTCATTCCAGAGCTGCCAACTGTGATATTTTTTTAGTGTGAAATCGCCTGCTTACTCAGTATTATTTCATTTTTCATTAAAATTTATATATAGCGAAGGGACTTAACCTTAGAAAAAGTTATTTCAAGGGGCATAACTTTTAATAACATTGTTGTATAACTTATAGTCATATTGTTGTATCGTTTTCAAAGATTTATAAACTCTTTGTCTATAGTTATGTACCGGCATATGAGTTATAATAAATAATGATACAATCTTTAAGGCATTTTCAAAGTTTACATAAAAATAATGCATAATGCATAACATTGTAACTCATCTTTCTATACTTAAGAAGTTATCTAAAAGATGTTGAACAATATCATCGCATCTTTAGTGTTTTCCGCCATCATATCGACACGATTCGCTTGACAGCACTTCTCAGCGCTATCAAGCCAAGACGCCTTACACATTTCAAGCAGCCTGATACGGGGGGAAAATGGCACATCGTAATAGCACAAAGAAACAAGCAGCTTCCAAGATGCATAGTGAGAAACCCGACAAGACTATCAAGAAGACGAACCTGCCTTTGGAGAGTCTGCATGCAAGCTGTAATAAAGTATCTGAACCTACAGTCAATGAAACTACCAATAAGAAGAGCGACGACTACCCACAGACGAACACAAAAACTTGTGAGAGGAAGGAGGACCAAGACACCAGAATCAGAAACACTGATTCAAACACAGTCAGATGGGTGGTCAAGCGGCTAAAAATGGAGCTTACTGATCAACAAATACAGAAGCAGCTGCAGGAAGAAAATCTTCACGTCAACATTTTGAAGGCAGAGCGGATTCTTACCTACTCAGAATTAAATGAGATGCTCCACACCAGGGACTGGGCGAACCCGGGCCGGGTCAGGCAGACAGACAGACAGACAGACAGACAGACAGACAGACAGACAGATAGATAGATAGATAGATAGATAGATAGATAGATAGATAGATAGACAAACAGACAGGGAGGGAGGGAGGGAGGGATAGACGGAGGGAGAGACAGAGGGATGGGTCTATTAGACAGACAGACAGACAGACAGACAGAGATAGATAGATAGATAGACAAACAGACAGACAGACACAGACAGACAGACAGACAGACAGACAGACAGACAGACAGACAGACAGACAGACAGACAGACAGACAGACAGACAGACAGACAGACAGACAGACAGACAGACAGACAGTCGGTAACGGGAACGAGAACTTATATGACTACTTATATGAATTAAATGAGATGCTCCCCACCAGGGACTGGGCGAAGCCGGGCCGGGTCAGCTAGTATGATATAAATTGCACAATATTATAATTTTATATAACTTAAGAAATATTATATAATGATTTAACTTACACAATATGATTTAACTTACACAATATGATAATATGATGTAATTTTTTTCACCCACGATGAAATTTTCTCACATACGATGCAACTTTCTCACACATGATGTAGTTTGTTCACACATGCTGTAACCTTTTCACACCTGATGTAACTTTCTTACACATGATTTAATTTTCTCACACATGATGTAACTTTCTCATACATGATGTAACTTTCTCACACATGATGTCACTCTCCCACACATGATGTCACTCTCCCACACGTAATGTCACTTTCTAACAAATGACACACTCTCACGCATGGTGCCACACTCGCACACATGATGTCACCCCCCCCCCCCACCATATATAATTCCATTCTTCCACTCATAATGTCACTGTCCCACACATGATGCCACTCTCCCACACATTATGATACACTCTCATACATGATAATATTCTCCCACACATGATGTCACACTCCCACAGTTGATGCCACTCTCCCACAGTCATGTCACACTCCCAAACATGATGTCACACTCCCACACATGATGTACTTTCCCCACACATAATGCTATTTTCCCACAGATGATGTCACACTCCCACACACCACACCACTCTCCCGCCACAATCCCACACATGATGTCACACTCGCACACATGATGCCACTCTCCCAATATGATGTCACTTTCCCACACACGATCTCCATCTCCCACACATCTAACCACGCTTCCACGCATGATGTCACTCTCTCACACATAATGTAACAATCCCACACATGATACCACTCTCCCACACATGATGTCACTCCCCCACACATGATCTCCCTCTGACAAACATGATGTCACACTCCCAACATGATGCCACTGGGACGCAGAGGTGTTTCCAAGGCACCAGGGCGGCGATCTATACTGGCCAAGACCTGCTGACACGTCCACGCCGTGCGTCCTGGGCAACAGGTCCCTTCGGGGACCTGGCTAACATCAGTAGGATCGATGATTTCTCCAAAGCCGGAGAGTATCTGCCTGCATGGCGAGGAACCACCAGTCTGCACACCAATAAGCCAGACATGGGACAACGGATACTCACGCAAACCTCAGGTCCGGTATGTTGTTGGACAACAGGATGTATTCACCCGACATACAGGACTTCACGCTGGAGTTCACAGCCAGCGAACACAAGCAAGCAACAAGCAAGCAAGCAAGCAAGCATGATGCCACTTTCCCACACATGATCTCCATCTCCCACACATGATGTCACACTCCCAACATGATGTCGCATTCCCATACATGATCTCCCTCCCTCACACACGATCTCTCTCTCCCACACATGATCTCACCGGTATGTTACGACTAGAAATGGTAGACGTCTGTGGCAAGAGTGTCAGCCTGCCAGAGGTTCAACCTTTCAAACTGAATACCAACGGATTCGCCATCCCGGATCTTCTGAAAGTAAGTACAAGTATTGAAGCCGGTCACTGAAACATTCTCCATCCTTTGCTAGTTTCCCTGCCCAACATGTCTTAGCTGGTTCACCTGTCTCCTCTTGCAGGATTGAGACCTTGCAGGATTGAGACCTTGCAGGATTAATATCGTGCATCACCCCCACCCAGCAGGATTCATACCTTGCAGGATTCATATCATGCATTATCCACACCCTGCAGGATTCATACCTTGCAGGATTCATACCATGCAGGATTCATACCTTGCAGGATTCATACAATGCAGGGTTCATACCTTGCAGGATTCATACATTGCAGGATCCTCACCTTGCAGGATTCATACAATACAGGATCCATACCTTGCAGGATTCGTATGTTACAGGATTCATACCTAGCAGGATCCATACATTGCAGGATCCACCCCTTGAAGGATCCATATCTTGAAGGATTCATACCTTGCAGGATTCATACTTTGCAGGATTCATGCCTTGCAGGATTCATACCTTGCGGGATTAATATCTTGCAATATCCATACCATGCAGGATCCATAACTTGCAGGATTCATACCTTGCATAATTCATAACTTGCAGGATCCATACCTTGCAGGATACACATCTTGCATGATTCAAATCTTGCAGGATTCATATCTTGCAGGTTTCATACCTTGCAGGATTCATACCTTGCGTCATTGTTCACATGTCCCATCTTGCAGGATCCATACCTTGCAGGATTCATACCTTGCAGATTAATACCTAGTAGGATTCATACCTTGCAGGATTTATACGTTGCAGGATTAATACCTTGCAGGATTTATACCTCGCAGGATTTATACATTGCAGGATCCATACCTTGCAGGATTTATACCTTGAAGGATTTATACATTGCAGGATCAATACCTTGTAGCATTTATACCTTGCAGGAATTATACATTGCAGGATTTATACCTTGCAGTATTCATACGTTGCAGAATCTATAACATGCATCACTGTTCATTCAAAATCACACTGTGCCTTTTACTATCATCATCATAATCGTCACCATGTGCCATGCCGGCTGGCGTAGGCGTTCATGCTCCACACGTCTCCGTGTGTTGTGTTCTAGATCAGTCCCACTGTTGATATTCCTCCATGCCACCTCCTCAGTCTATGGAGCACCATTTAACATAATTACCCATAACAGAAGAACAAATCATGGAATTAACTGATTCAGTGCTGCACAAAAGCGTAGGTTTTGACCAACCACGTTGCATAATTACATGAGCAGGTGTTGTAATATAAAGTTCTATTCACTGAACATCGAAATTACGGAAAATACCACAAAACTAAACAAATAATACGATCGCCCTAATATGGCAATATATCGCCCTCCTGTCCAAATGGGAGGTCAGATTTAGCGATATGTTATCCTTCGGCACATGATCAGTTAAACAGACTACTTTATATTGGATATATGGACTTAGAAATCGCATGTAATGCCATTGATAGGGAGCGTCTATGGGGGTTGATGAAGCTATTTGGGATCCCGCTGTAGCTCATTAACTGAATGGAGTTGTCCGAACTATGTTGTCATGAAGCTATTTAGGATCCCACTTTAGCTCATTAACTAAATGGAGTTGTCCGAACTATGTTGTCATGAAGCGATATGGGATCCCACTTTAGCTCATTAACTGAATGGAGTTGTCCGAACTATGTTGTCATGAAGCTATTTAGGATCCCACTTTAGCTCATTAACTGAATGGAGTTGTCCGAACTATGTTGTCATGAAGCTATTTGGGATCCCACTTTAGCTCATTAACTGAATGGAGTTGTCCAAACTATGTTGTCATGAAGCTATTTAGGATCCCACTTTAGCTCATTAACTGAATGGAGTTGTCCGAACTATGTTGTCATGAAGCTATTTAGGATCCCACTTTAGCTCATTAACTGAATGGAGTTGTCCGAACTATGTTGTCATGAAGTTATTTGGGATCCCACTTTAGCTTATTAACTAAATGGAATTGTCCGAGCTATGTTGTCATGAAGCGATATACCGTTCAAGCGCATTAAAGCTATCAGACACAGATAATGGAAGTTATTTCAGCCCACACTGTTTATCATGGTTATTAAAAGTTAGTTGCATATCATTTACAGGACGTAGCATTCAACCCCGGCATATTTTGGATGTTCGTGATTCTTGGGACAGTTTATGTTCAGTAGTTTGCCATTGCTTTCTGAACGACCGGCGTGCATACCATTTCCTAAACAACCAACGTAAGGCGGTCTACTGCCAAATCGCCCACAGCTGTGCTTTGAACGCGGGTATGCGGGATTACGAACTGCACCAGTAACACATTCGCCACGGAGTCGGCATAGTTATTAAACATGATCTATGAATGCCTCCCTCCTTCTCTTCTACGTGTGATCTATTTGCAGACGATTGTACTATATATGGTAGCCAAGAGAACCGCAGTGAACTAGAAAGTTATTTACAAAAAGAACTTGATAATCTTACTAGCCGGTCTCCGTGGGCAAAGGGTTGCGAACGCGGTTCGTGAGCCGCTTACGAGGCGTTAGAAACACAGCCGCGACCGATTTGTGCAGCAGACCGTGTCGCGTTGTGTTATAACGTGTTCGTATGGGAGCCGGTCGTTCAGAAAGCAATGGCAAACTACTGAACGTAAACAACAACTTGCCTAGTACATCAACAGCAGCTGAAAAATGCAGGTGTTGACTGCAACGTCCTGCAAGGGATATGCAACATAAAAAAATCTTACTAGATGAAGCAATGAAAGCCGCATGCAAATTAACATCGACAAAACTAAATCTATGCTAATAACGACCAGACAAAAACTTCAGACTGTAGCCATAACTGGGGCAGCGCTCGTACTCCGCTTAGACACGTTACCTATAGTTAATTTAATGAACATAAGTCATTAAGTCTTTTAACTGATATACATTTAAATTGGAGCTCTCATGTCCACGTCCTTACCAAGAAAATAGCACTGAAAGTTTACCACCTTGCTAAAATTCAACACTTCCTGGACGAAAGCACGCGAAAGTTATTCTACACATCCTATATTCAATCTCATCTCGATTATTGTTCCACAGTCTTGGAGGGTTGCCCTAAATCCAGTATGAAACGACTTTGTTCTCTTCAAAAGCGGGCTATACATCTAGTTTCTGGCACAAAACATGCTGAAAGTGATAATTTATATAGTCATCTAAGGTTTCACACCAACCCTATGCTACCAGTCTCAAATCTGGACTTTATCCAAATCACACCATCGCAAAATCAACACCTGCGAGATGAGATGCCTGAGGAGAGCTGCCAATCTAACAATCCGAGACCGAGTAAGAAATGCTGTTATCAGACAGACTGTGGGATCAACACCTTGTGCCACATTTGTTGAAAGGCAGAAGATCAAGTGGTTTGGCCATGTCGTTAGAATGCAACACCAACAACTACCATCACTAGCCTTACATCTAAGCTCATCTGCGACAAGACCAAGAGGACGTCCAAGAAGAAAATGGATTGACGACATCAAAGACATTGTACAATCACACGGAATGACACTATCCAGTGCCGCTCACCGGGCGCTGGAACGCAAATTATTCCTCCCCACGGCGCTTGACGGCAGAAGTGGAAGATGATGATGATGATGATGATGATGATGATGATCTAAGGCTTCTACCACTTCGAACGCGTTTCCTCTTTAACAAAGCCAAATTAGGTAATAAAGTAATATCTAAAAATACCCCAGAGTATCTTCAAATGTTGATTCAATCTCATGCAATGAACAGCAAGCGCTTAAATTTATTATATGTCTCAAAACCTAGATTGGACTTATACAAAACTTCCAACAGATCTGAAAACTCCAATGAGTCCTTACACATTCAACCGAAAACTCTTTCAATACTTACTCAATACCGACTATATGCCTCCATGAGTCACCCTAGTGGTATCATTTTTCACTATGTGTTTGTGTGTTTGAGCGAGTGTGAAAGTGAGTGAGTAAGATAGGATGTAAGAGAGTGAGTGAGTGAGTGAGAGAGTAAGTATGAGACAAAGAGAGCGAGAGAGAGAGTGTGATATGTGTGTGAGAGAGTAAGAGAGAGTGAGAGTGAGTGAGTGAGAGAGAGAAAGAGAGAGAGAGAGAGAGAGAGAGAGAGAAAAACAATGAGAGAGAGAGAAACAATGAGAGAGAGAGTGTGAGACAATGAGAGAGATAGTGTAGTGTGCGTGAAAGAAAATAAAGAGGTATATGCTATTCCATATTTATTTTGTATCCTCATCTTTCATATTATCATTTTTACTGCCACTTGATTTTAACATGTACTATATGCACTGCATATTTCATCATGTTTATATCAATTCCAAGACTTATATTCTTTATTGAATTGCATAACATTTTTTTTCTCGTTACACAACGTATAAAACATTGTTTTCATTTTCACAATTTTTCCATTTGGGGATGTGTGTGTGTGTGTGTGTGTGTGTGTGTGTGTGTGTGGGTGGGGGGGGGGGGGGTGTGGAGAGATATGGGTGGGTGCGGAGATATGGATGGGTGGGGAGATGTGTGGGGGATGTGTGTGTGTTGGGGGATTATGGGTGGGTGAGGATGTGTGTTTGGATGAGGGAAGTGTGAGTGGGGAAATGCGTGTTTTGGGTGGGGACCTGTGGATGGGGGTATGTTTTTTGGGTGGGAGGGTGTGTAGTTGGTGGTGGGTACTGGGATTTGTGGGTGTGGGTGGCTGGGATTGTGTGTATGGATGTGTGTGTGTGTTTGTGTGTGTGTGTGTGTGTAGGTGGCATCGAGGATGGGTTTGGAGGTTGTGTGTATGGGTCGGGATGTGTGGTGTGGGTAGGGGAGAGGCGTGTGGTGGGGGTGTCTGTGTGGGTGTATTGGGGATGTATGTGTGGGTGGGTTGGAGATGTGTGTGTGGATGGAGAATGTGTGGGTGGTGGGGATGTGCGGGTGGGGGATGCATTGTGGGAGATGTGTGTGTGGGTGAGGATGTGTGAGTGGGTGAGGGTATGTGTGAGTGGGTGAGAGACGTGTGTGGGTGGGTTGGGAATATGTGTGTTGGTGGGGGTGTTGTGGTTGAGAGATGCGTGGTTGGCGGATGGGTGATTATGGGTGTGTGGATGGGTGGGAGATGTATGGGAGGTGAGTGTGTGTGGGTGGGGGATAGGTGGTGATGTATACGTGATTGGGAAGAGATGCTTGGGTGGGGATGTGTGTGTTGGTGGGTGCGAGATGTGTGGGTGGGGGGGGGGAATTGTGTGTGTGGGGGATTTGTTGGTAGGAGCGGGATGTGTGAGCTGGTGGGGAGTGGATGTGTTTATGTTGGGTGCTCGTGTGTGTGAGTGTATGTGTATGCAAGAAGGGCGAGAGAGTTGAGAGCACGCATATCATGTAACATGCTATTCCATATTTTTTTGTGTATTCTCATCTGTCGTATTATCATTTTGAATGCCACTTGATTCCATATTTTTTTGTGTATTCTCATCTTTCATATTCTCATTTTGTATGCCACTTGATATAATCATGTATCATACGAACACATGCACATTACTATAGAATGAGTGAGAGAATTAGTGAGCGTGAGAGAGGAGAGAGAGAGAGAGAGAGAGAGAGAGAGAGAGAGAGAGAGAGAGAGAGAGAGAGGGGAATGTGAGAATGTGTGTGTGTGTGTGCGTGCGCGTGTGTGTGTGTCTGTAAGAAGAAAGCAAGAGAGAGTTGAATTGCATCACAAATGTTTACGTTACACAATGTATATGTACATTTTTTCTTCAATTTTTTCCAATTTTTGCGAGAATACTCACGACAATCGTCAGTGTATGTGTGTGTGTAAAGTGTGGGAGTTTGTTCATACTAGTTTCAGTGATTATGTGAGGCATCATGTAAGTGTCTAGATGTTAGGATGTGTGTGGGTGTGTATGTGGGGGGATGTGTGTGTGTGTGGGGGGGGGGGAGGATATGTGTGTGGGGGATGTATGTGTGGAGGGGTTGTGAGTGGAGGAAGTGTGTGGGTAGATGGGGGATGTGTGGGTGGGTGAAGAGATGTGTCGGGGTGTGGGGGATAATTGTGGGGTGAGGGATGCGTGTGTGATGGTGTGAGGGCATGTCATATAGCTAATGCCCGAGAATTACGTCACAGAAAATAGATGTATATCCTAGAAGCGAAAACCGCACAGAGAAATTAGGAGACAAGTTGTCAACAGAGAGAAACGTCATTCTGACGTCACCGAACAACAGACAGACTTTGTTGAGTTTGGAATGGCAGGCTGTGCGGAAACTATCAGGATATTCAAATTGGCGAATCAATAGTTTTACATGGAACAAAGTGGCTGGAATATGAGTTTCATATAGAAAAGACATTGAAACACACTCTTATGAGATGACGCTGAGAATGAATGAACCGACTGCCGAGGAAATTAGTTAGAATTCAGAAGCGGCGAGAAATGGACCTTGAGGATAGACATGAAGGTGAATTGAAAGACATAGAACGTAAGTCAGAAACAATCAGTTAAAAGGTTTGTAAGGGCTAACATTATAATATTACTGTCAATAATATAGTTACCGACCGCCCTGGTAGTCCACCAGGCACGGTACATGCTGAAGAATATTTGATGATATGCAAAGCCGATGAGCTGTGTGCAAAATTAAATAGCCATTGATTCGATTACACTCATGTCTGTGATGCGACATTATTTATTCTTTTGGTTTCAAAACCAAAGCGCTGTTCAAGTTAATTGATAACGAGCTACAGTTATATTGTTCACTAGTTACAGTTCAAAGTTATGAATGACAGCGTTTTTGGCAGGGCATGGGTGTGGGGATGTGATTGTGGGTGGGGAATATGTCTGTGTCGATGGAGGTGTGTGTGGGTGGGTGGAGGATGTATATGTGGGTGGTGAGGGTGCTTTTAGGTGGGGAATGTGTGGGTGGGTGGGAGATGGGTAGAGAGATATGTGTGTGTGTGGCTGAAGGATGTGTGGGTGGTTATGTGAATGGGGGATGTGTGAGGGGGACGTGTGTGTGGGTGGGTGGGGGAGGTGTGATTGGGTGTGGGATGTGAGGGTGAATAAATTATGTATATGAGAGGGAGGGATGTATGTTGTGCTGGGTGGTTGAGGTATGTGAATGTGGGTGGGTAGATGAGAGATGTATGTGTTGATGAGTGGGTGGGGGATGTGTGCGTGTGAATGGTTGAGGGATGAGTACATGAGAGGATAGATGTGTGTGGGAGATGAGTGTGTGGGGATCTGTGTGTGGGTGGGTGTGTGTGTGTGGGTGGGAGGTGTGTGTTTGTGGAAGGGGGATGTGTGTATGGGTGGGGGAGATGTGTGGGTGGGGAGTATGTGTGGGTGGAGAGGTGTGTTTGTGTGTGGGGGGTGTTGGTGGGAGATGTGTGGGTTAGGATGTGTGCAAGTGGGGGAATTGTGGGTGGATGCGGATTTTGTGTGTTGGTAGATGCGGGATATCTGGGTTGGCGGGGATATGTGTGGGTGGGGGGGTGCGGTTGGGGGATTTTGTTTGGCTAGGTGGCTGGGATTGTGTGGGTGGGTGGTGGAGGATATGTGGGTGGGTGAGTGTTGTTGGGTGGAGGATGTATGTGTGGGTGGGGAGATGTGTCTAGGTGGGGGATGTGTGGGTGGGGAGATGTGTCTAGGTGGGGGATGTGTGGGTGGGGTATGGGTGGGTGGGTGCCTGTATGTGTGCCTGGGAGTGTGTGGGATTTCTTGTGTGTGGGAGGATGTGTGGTGAGTGAGAGATGTGTGTTTTTGTGGGGAGATGTGTGTAGGTGGGGGTGTGGGTGGCTGTTGGATGTGGGGGATGGGTGGATGGGTGGGGGGAATGTATGTGTGCCTGGGGGTGTGTGGGATTTCTTGTGTGTGGTAGGATGTGTGGTGAGTGAGAGATGTGTGTTTTTGTGGGGAGATGTGTGTAGGTGGGGGGGGGGGGGGGGTGTGGGTGGCTGTTGGATGTGGGGGATGGGTGGATGGGTGGGGGGAATGTATGTGTGCCTGGGGATGTGTGGGATTTGTTGTGTGTGGGAGGATGTGTGGTGAGTGAGAGATGTGTGTTTTTGTGGGGAGATGTGTGTAGGTGGGGAGGTGTGGGTGGCTGTGGGATGTGGGGGATTGGTGGATGGGTGGGGGGGAATGTATGTGTGTCTGGAGGTGTGTGTGTTTGGTTGGGTGGGCGATGTGTGTTGGGGATATGTGTGTGGGGGATGTGTGGATGGATAGGGGGATGGGATGGATGGGTGGGGGATTTGTCTCATAACATGGTAATATGAATTGTTTATGTTTACAACATTCATTTGACAATGTTTTTTTTGCTCCCTATATTAATGTATTATGCACTATTGATGAACGAAAGATGAGTGATTGGAAGGGCTGAATGTAAGAAATTTCGCGTACCCAATTTGTTACCTTTTGAAAATAATGTCCATTCGTTCGTTCGTCCTCTCTCTCCTTCCCTCGCTCTCTCTCTCATTACCTCCCTCTCTCATTCCCTCTCCTCTCCCTCCCTCCATCTCCTCCTTTCTCCTCTCCCCCTCTCTCTTCTACCTCCCCTGTCTCTCTCCCTATCCTCTTTTCTCCTCTCTCTCGCTCGCCCACTCTCTTTCTTCTCTCCCGTCTCCTCTCTTCTCCTTTGGCTCTCTCTCTCTCTCTCGAATC
The DNA here is from genome assembly GCA_014155875.1 of Cepaea nemoralis. Classification (NCBI taxonomy): domain Eukaryota; kingdom Metazoa; phylum Mollusca; class Gastropoda; order Stylommatophora; family Helicidae; genus Cepaea; species Cepaea nemoralis. Next base: position 301,499 of record JACEFZ010015801.1, read on the forward strand.
CTCTCTCTCTCCCTCCTTCCATTCCCCAGTCTCCTATGTCTCTCTTTTGCTCTCTCTTCTTCTCTCTCGTCCCTCTTTGTCTCCCTCTCTCTTCTTCCATCTGTACCTCTTCTCCTCTCTACTTCTTTCTCTCCCTCCTTCCTCCCATACCGCTCTTTCCTGTCTCTCCTGTCCTCTCTTCTTTTCGGTCTCCCATCCCTCACCTCCCTCTCCCTCCCTCTCCTGTCTTCCTTCTCCTCTCCCCCTCTCTCTTTCTCTCTGTTTAGTTTAGTTTAGTCTAGTCGGCGGATCAATCACGTCACACGGGTGTAACCACATAAGTGCTCCATTCTACTTCTAACTCAAGCCTAAGTCCGGAGAATCTCAGCTCAGTGCACGAACTCCGTAGCAACGGCGTGGATCTATAAATACTTTGGGTTGATTTTTAACTCGAAATTTTGCCCCGGCAGCGCCGTTAGGCTACTCTTTTTCGATTTCCAACTGCCAAGGGATTTTTTTTTACAGTGCGCAACTATACACACGGGTGTCCGATCTCACTATCCAGAGACCAGGGGAAATTTTGTTACTAGAAGTCCACATGAAAAACTCCCGGCCCTCACCGGGGCTTTAACCCGGGACCTCCATCACTCGAGGTGGACACCATACCTCGAGACCACTCAGCCCCCTTATCTCTTTCTCTCTCTCTCTTTTGAAATGTAGAATGTATTGCTCTCTCTCTCTCTCTCTTCTCTCTCTCTCTCTCTCTCTCTCTCTCTCTCTCTCTCTCTGTCCTGTAACATGCCATTCCATATTTTTGTGTGTGGTTTATTCTCATCTTATCATTTTGTATGCCACTTGATTTATCATGTATAATATAACATTACTGTGATGTGAGTGAGAGTTAGTGAGAGAGAGAGAGAGAGAGAGAGAGAGCGAGAGAGAGCAAGAGAGAGAGAGAAAGAGAGAGAGAGAGCAAGAGAGAGGGGGAGAGGGAGAGAGAGAAATAAGAGAGAGTTGAATTGCATCACTAATTTTTACGCTACATAATGTATATGTACAATTTTTTCTCCACTTCTTGCAATTGCGAGAATTTTCACGACAATCGTCAGTGTCTCAATTGTGTGTAAAGTGTGGGAGTTTGTTCTTATTAGTTTCAGTGATCTGGTGAGGCATCATGTATGTGTCTAGATGTGAGGATGTGTGTATGGGTGTGTATGTGAGGGATATGTGTATGTGGGGGATGTGTATGGGTTAATGGGTGATGTGCGGATGTGTAGTCGGTGGTGGATGTATGTGTGTGTGAGAAATATGTGTGTGTGTGTGTGTGGGGGGATATTTGAGAGGATAGTTGGAAGTATGTGGGTGTTGGTGGGTTGGGAGGGGGTGTGGGTAGGGAATGTGTGTTTGGGTGGGTGAATGGGTGTGTAGGAGGATTGTGTGGGTTGGGGGATGGGTGTGTAATGGGTGTGGGGGATGAGTGTGGGGGTTTCTGTGAATGGGATATGTCTGTGTGGGTGCGAGTGTGTGAGTGTGGATGGGGTAAATGTGAGTGGGTGGAGGATGTATGTGTGGGTGGTGAGGATGTTTGTAGGTAGAGGATGTGTGAGTGGGTGGGGAGATGTGTGGGCGGGGATGTGTATGGGGAATGTATGTGGGGGATGTGCTTGTGTAAGGGGGGAATGTGTTTATGGGTGGAGTTTTGTGTGGGAGGGGATATGTGTGAGAGGTGGGGGAGGTGTGGGATGTGCAGGTGATTGAAGGATGTATGCGAGGATGGGGGATGTGTGTTTGGCTGGGTGGTTGCGGTGTGTGTGTGGGAGGGTAGATGAGACATGCATGTGTTGATATTCGCGTGGGTGATGTGTGGGTGTGAGTGGTTGATGGATGAGCACGTGAGTGGGTGGATGTGTGTGAGAGATGAGTGTATGGGTGGGGGAGGTGTGTAGTTGTGACAAGATGTGTGTGAGCGGCGGATGTGTGTGGGTGGGGTATATGTGGGTGGCGGGAGTGTGTGTGGGTGGGAGGTGTGTGTTTTTGGGTGGGGGATATGTGTGGGCAGGTGGGGAGATGTGTTTATGGGTGGGGATGTGTGTATAGGTGGGGATGTGTAGTTGAGAGGTGGCGAATATTGGGTGGGTGAGTGGGTGTAGGTTGGCCGATGTGTGTGTGGGTGGGTGGGGAAAATTGTGAGAGTGCTGGACATGTGTGTGGATAGGTGCGGGATGTGTGGGTTGGCGGGGGTATGTGTGTGTGGTTTCTTCTTATTCTTCTTCTTCTTCTTCTTCTTGTTCTTCTTCTTCTTCTTCTTCTTCTTCTTCTTCTTCTTCTTCTTCTTCTTCTTCTTCTTCTTCTTCTTCTTCTCCTTCTTGGTGTGTGAGGATGTGTGTGTGGGTGGGGAAATGTGTGTGGGTGGGGGATCAGTGGGTGGGTGGCGGCATGTATGTTTGCCTGGTTCTGTGTGAGTGCGTAGAGGTATGTGTGGGTGGGTGAGGGAGGTTTTGTGGATGGGGGATGTGTTGGTGGCTGCGGGATATGAGGATGGATGGGGGATGTGTCTCACAACATTGCAATATGCACTGTTTATGTTTACAACTTTCATTTGATAATGTTTTTTTTTTGTTTTCTCATGTGAATGTACCATGCGTAATATGCATTGTTTATGCTTACAAAATCCATTTGACAATGTTTTTTCCCCTATGTTAATGTAACATGCACATTTGATGAATGAAAGATGAGTGATTGAAAGGGCCGAATGTAAGACGGGCCTGCGTGCCAAATTTGTTACCCTTTTAAAATAAAGTTTGTTCGTTCTTTCGTTCGTTCTCTGTCTCTCTCTCTCTCTCTCTCTCTTGCTCTCTCTCTCTCTCTTGCACTCTCTCTCTCTATCTCTCTCTCGCACTCTCTCTCTCTCTCTTGCACTGTCTATCTCTCCGTGTGTGTGAAATGTAGAACGCATTGCCGACACTCTCCACTCACCTCTTTGTATGTATACACAACGCAGCAAGGAGCAGAGATCTACAGGAGAATGCCCATTGTGAAGTGGAGCGGCACGCTCACTGGAGAACACAGCCTCTTGTTCATGGATGCTGGATTGATGAAGGTCCGCGGATACATAGGCAACGTTAGGACCAATGGAACCCATCTTCTTGGCGAGGTAAGTTAGTTGTATATCCTTTATAGAACATTGCAACTCCAATATTTTTATCGGTTTGTGATTTGTTAGCAAGCTTACGTTCAGTAGTTTGACAGTGTTTCTGATCGACCGACACTCATGCCACTGTATAAAACTCAGCGCCAGGCAACTGTGTTTCGAACGCGGTATGTGGGGAGGTAAAACAGGTATGATCATGTAGAGCCTCTATACCCATAGCCATCCATGTCAATGGTTTCTGACTGCTTGTAAAGGGCAGTGAAGGAGCCTTGTTTCATATGCTATAGGTGCACTGCGTAAATTGTGATAGATCCATATTTCTGTAGACCAGTCGGCATTGGGTGGATGATGTGCACAGTGTCACGCCATCCAACCTTTACTTTATAAGACATTTTCCAGTATCCATTTATGCTGGGGCGGCCCTGGAGTCCAGTTCAAGTTTAAAAAAAAAAAAAAGAATTAATCGACGTGGGTTCGAACCCATGACTACCCGGACAACATACGGATGTGACACCACATGTCCAGTATGCTCGTATGCAGCAGGCGTGAGGATATCACCCGTCGAGTGTCCGTTGTTCTATAAAAAATATGGCGTTAGCGCCAAAAGCCCAACGCAAGAGTCCAATGTAAGAAAGAGAGTGCTGAAATGTAAAACCTGTTTTGCTGTATGGCTGTGAATCTTGGAATGTAAATGAACAAATTAGGAAGAGATTGGAAGCGACACAACTGTGGTTCCTGAGACGAATGTTGCGAATTCCTTGGACTGCCAAAATAACTAACAACGACTACCTAGAAGAGGCTAATGAATCTAGAAAATTTTATACAACAATAAGAAAGTGACAAAGTTTTTTTGGCCATGTGTTGAGAAGAGAGGCTTTGGAGAACATCGTGACTACTGGAAAGATCGTGGGAAAGAGAGGCAGAGGCAGACCAACATAAATTATACTGGATGGATTGCGACGGTGGCATTGAGGAATATCAACAGCGGAGTTGATCCAGAAAACCAAAGACCGAGATCTTCAGAGAGTCATGGACGCCTTCGCCAGCCGGCATGGCACTTGATGATATATATATATATATATATATATATATATATATATATATATATATATATGTCGACACCGACACCTTTTCAACAGGCGTGCTACTAGAACGATGTGCATCGACACCTTACCACAGGCGTGCTACAAGTACGGTAAATCTCGAAACCTTGCAACAGATGTGCTACTAGAAAGATGAGCATTGACACCTTGCGACAGATGTGCTAATAGAATGATAAGCATCGACACCTAACAACAGGCGTGCTATTCGAACGATAGTCGATGCTACTCGTTCTAGTAGCACGCCTGTGGTAAGGTCTCGATGCTAATCGTTCTAATAGCACGCCTGCCCCAAGCTGTCGATGCTAATCGTTCTAGTAGCACGCCTGTTGTAAGATGTCGATGCTAATCTTTCTAGTAGCACGCATGTTGTAAGATGTCGATGCTAATCGTTCTAGTAGCACGCATGTTGTAAGATGTCTATGCTAATCGTTCTAGTAGCACGCATGTTGTAAGATGTCGGTGCTAATCGTTATAGTAGCACACCTGTTGTAAGATGTCGATGCTAATCGTTCTAGTAGCACGCCTGTTGTAAGATGTCGATGCACATCGTTCTAGTAGCACGCATGTTGTAAGATGTCGATGCACATCGTTCTAGTAGCACGCATGTTGTAAGATGTCGATGCTAATCGTTCTAGTAGCACGCATGTTGTAAGATGTCGATGCTAATCGTTCTAGTAGCACGCATGTTGTAAGATGTCTATGCTAATCGTTCTAGTAGCACGCATGTTGTAAGATGTCGATGCTAATCTTTCTAGTAGCACGCCTGTTGTAAGATGTCGATGCTAATCTTTCTAGTAGCACGCCTGTTGTAAGATGTCGATGCTAATCGTTCTAGTAGCACGCATGTTGTAAGATGTCGATGCTAATCGTTCTAGTAGCACGCATGTTGTAAGATGTCGATGCTAATCGTTATAGTAGCACACCTGTTGTAAGATGTCGATGCTAATCGTTCTAGTAGCACGCCTGTTGTAAGATGTCGATGCACATCGTTCTAGTAGCACGCATGTTGTAAGATGTCGATGCACATCGTTCTAGTAGCACGCATGTTGTAAGATGTCGATGCTAATCTTTCTAGTAGCACGCCTGTTGTAAGATGTCGATGCTAATCTTTCTAGTAGCACGCATGTTGTAAGATGTCGATGCTAATCGTTCTAGTAGCACGCATGTTGTAAGATGTCTATGCTAATCGTTCTAGTAGCACGCATGTTGTAAGATGTCGATGCTAATCTTTCTAGTAGCACGTCTGTTGTAAGATGTCGATGCTAATCTTTCTAGTAGCACGCCTGTTGTAAGATGTCGATGCTAATCGTTCTAGTAGCACGCATGTTGTAAGATGTCGATGCTAATCGTTCTAGTAGCACGCATGTTGTAAGATGTCGATGCTAATCGTTATAGTAGCACACCTGTTGTAAGATGTCGATGCTAATCGTTCTAGTAGCACGCCTGTTGTAAGATGTCGATGCACATCGTTCTAGTAGCACGCATGTTGTAAGATGTCGATGCACATCGTTCTAGTAGCACGCATGTTGTAAGATGTCGATGCTAATCGTTCTAGTAGCACGCATGTTGTAAGATGTCGATGCTAATCGTTCTAGTAGCACGCATGTTGTAAGATGTCGATGCTAATCTTTCTAGTAGCACGCCTGTTGTAAGATGTCGATGCTAATCTTTCTAGTAGCACGCCTGTTGTAAGATGCCGATGCTAATCGTTCTAGTAGCACGCATGTTGTAAGATGTCGATGCTAATCGTTATAGTAGCACACCTGTTGTAAGATGTCGATGCTAATCGTTCTAGTAGCACGCCTGTTGTAAGATGTCGATGCACATCGTTCTAGTAGCACGCCTATTGTAACCGCGGAGTATTCTTCCTATTCTGCGTTCCTCCCCCCCCCCCCCCCCAAAAAAAATAGATAAATTAGCTGCATATCTTTTACAGGACGTCGCAGTAAACCCCAGCGTTTGTTCTGGCTGTTTGTGATTCCTTGGCAAGTTTACGTTCGGTTGTTTGCCATTGCTTTCTGAATGGTTGGGAAAGGAAGAGATTAAATATGTTGTTTCTTCTACCAGTGTCTCTTCAGTTAACATTCGTTGATATATATAGTCTTTATAATGTTGACCATATCCAAATGGAAGTGCCCGAACTACTGGCCTACTAGTCGCTAATAACTCTGTTGGCTCCTTATCTCCCACGCCTGCATGACCCAGCTAGTACAGGCATGTAAGTCCTTGCCAAACAGAAGTGTCAGTTGTTGGTATACACTCATGTCTCATCTGTCCGTTCTGAACTTCTTGCAATTACAGACTGAGAATCAGACATTACGATTGATGTGGCAACTCTGTGACCAGCTATCCACCGCTAAGATCTCCACCTACATCCTCATATGTGAGGTTGTAGACATGTAGGCTCAATGTTGCTCACAGTGTCAACGGGAACAAAAACCTGCCAAGAAAGTCGGTGAAGCTTTTATCACAACCACAAGTAGCCTAACGATGGATGTAACGGAAGACAGTATAAGAAACACAAATATTGATGCAACCACAAGTAATCTAACGATGGATGGAACGGACGGCCGTATAAGGAACACATATATTAACGCAGCCACAAGTAGTCTAACGATACTGTAACGGATGGCGTTATAGGAAACACAAATATTGATGCAACTGCTCGTTGCTTAATGATGGATGTAACGGGTAGCGGTAAAGGAAACACTGGGTAGCGGGGTCGAGGTATCCCCTATCAAAGGAGAAGTAAGGGGCCTCCTTCTCCCCGCTAACCCACGGGACACCCTTGGGCAAGGTGGAGTATCCATTTAGCCTCCCGATCAGGGTTACGTGAAGCATGGGTGAAGGTGGTGGATGAGGTTGAAGGGCAGTCGACAGATAATTGTGGGTTATGGTCCCCAGCTTCACGACAGTAGGCAGAGGATCTCTTTCTTGGGGAAACAATGGGTACCGTCATTGACCAGTATGGTCACTTCTAAGAAGGCAAGCATTGGCAAACTACCTTCTTTACAGATGCCAAGAACATTATGTTTTGCGACATCATCAAAAATAAGAGAAACTGGGTAAATGGGTGCTCCATAGGAGCAGCCTAGCCCGGTAGGGATAGTCATGTGCACCAGGGGACTCCAGACCGTCCTCAGGCTACTAGGTTTAAAAGATTACTATCATTAAAAATAGGAACTTGAAATGTTAGAACAATGAGTGCAGATGGAAAATTGGATAACATCAAACAAGAAATGGGAAGAGAGAATAGTAACATATTAGGATTCTGTTGGACGAGATGGAAAAGGTCAGGGATAAAGACATGGGAGGATTTTAAGATTATATATTCTGGAGGAGAGGAAAGGCAAAAGGGTGTAGCAATTATTTTGGATTTTTAAAACATCAAAATCTGTTAAGGATATTGGGCAGTGTTAGGCAGGTTCTATTTGTAAAATTAATCGACAGACCTTTTAACATGAAAGTCATTAAAATATATACCCGAACTGGAAAAAGCAGTGAAGATAGTGTAGAGCAATTTTATAATGATATGGAGAATACTTGAAGAAATGTAAAAATTCAGAAATTAACATCATAATGGATGACTTCAATGTGAAAGTAGGAAATCAAGGTGATGGATGCACAGCAGGTAAACATGGTTTGGGAGAACGAAACGAGAGAGGATACAGACTTTTAGAATGGGCAAAATAACATTAGCTGATTGTCGGAAACACCTGGTTTAAGCAACATCACAGAAGATTATGGACATGGAGAAGTCCTGACAGCAGGATTAGAAACCAGATCGATTACATCCTGATTAACAGAAGGTTTCGAAATGCGTTAACCGTCGCAAAAACAGTTTCAAATGCAGACATGTAGAGATGCCAGTCCGCTAATCGATGCAAGAGGAGGCCACACACCCTACTAACAGGAAAGACCGTTTGCATAACAACTCTAGATGCAAAACAACTGTCAATTGATTGTTTGAGCCGTAAGGTATTCTTGTGTGCAATTTGAACAATTAACTCATTACATTAAAAAAAAAAACATCACAATTATGGCAATGTGTGTGCCTTCGATAGCTATGTGTTTCTTTCTTTCTTTTTTTTCTGAACAGTATAATTAAAAATCTTCACGAAACGCTTTAAGGGGCGGCATTTCGAAGAATTGCGCCATATTGAAAAAATCTACCTCACGGTCCCGTGATGATATTTGGAATACTGGTAACTGATAAATAACATAAGATGCTTAAGTTTAGTTGAATTAAGAACCGGCGTCATAGTGTTCGCGACATTCCAATATGTGCTCCGTCCTCATATTCAACAGCCAATACTAATGGTAACTGGTTCCAGTCTGATTATGAGGCCCTCTGGCCTTTCCTTGGAGTGCTCAGTGTCGACCAGATCCTATGGTCACTCCCTGCAGCATGAATCTCTCTAGCTCGCGATGATTTACTTGATCGTCAGCACCATACGCATGATCCCACGGGGCCCTTAACGATGTCCTCCCTACCCTACACCAAAACCCCACCGAATGCTGCAGATCCTAGCCAGTATGTCCTCCTGTTCGTTTCCTTACAACACCAGCTTGCCTTAGGGAATAGGACTAACAGGCATACAAACATGGCACGTGTTTGCTTGTATAGGCATGAGCATAGATTTGGAAATGATTCTTTGTGCCTTGAGCCAGATAAAGAAGATGTGATTTACTAAACAAACAAGCAAACAAAGCAGCTAATATTGACTCCATGTTATTGTAGGAAATCGGAAAGTATGTATCCTTATATCTCATCTCATCATGTTCATCTTGTACCTTGCGGTGTCGAGGTGAAGTATAAACAGCGGGAGAGTGCCCGCTTATGGGCTCCATGTATATGATGTATCTTCATGTATATTATATGCATTAACATTTTCTGGATTTTACTTCTCTATAACTGTATTTTTGCCCCGAAAACGGAAACACGCCCAGGTTCTCTGGCCATACACGCCTCCAGCAAATCCTAATCCCTTTCGTAATCCTATTGTGATCCTATTATTGGCGCAAACCCTGAGAGAGGCAGCCTCCTGGCAACAGACGATGTATACCCGACACTGCATCATCAGAGGAATTTCCTATGACAAATATCGAGATTGTATTGGTTATTACATGGATATAATCGGCGCAGGTAGGTTACAACCATCAGACACAGAGAGGTAGGTTAGAACCATCAGACACAGACAGATAGGGTACAACCATCAGACACAGAAGGGTAGGTTAGAACCATCAGACACAGACAGGTAGGTTAGAACCATCAGACACAGAAGGGTAGGTTAGAACCATCAGACACAGACAGGTAGGTTAGAACCATCAGACACGGACAGGTAGGTTAGAACCATCAGACACAGACAGGTAGGTTAGAACCATCAGACACGGACAGGTAGGTTAGAACCATCAGACACGGACAGGTAGGTTAGAACCATCAGACACGGACAGGTAGGTTAGAACCATCAGACACAGACAGATAGGTTAGAACAATCAGACACAGACAGGTAGGTTAGAACCATCAGACACGGACAGATATGTTAGAACCATCAGACACGGATAGGTAGGTTAGAACCATCAGACACAGACAGGTAGGTTACAACCATCAGACACAGACAGGTAGGTTAGAACCATCAGACACAGATAGCTAGGTTAGAACCACCAGACACAGACAGGTAGGTTAGAACCATCAGACACGGACAGGTAGGTTACAACCATCAGACACAGACAGATAGGTTAGAACCATCAGACACAGACAGGTAGGTTAGAACCATCAGACACAGACAGGTAGGTTAGAACCATCAGACACAGACAGGTAGGTTAGAACCATCAGACACAGACAGATAGGTTAGAACCACCAGACACAGACAGGTAGGTTAGAACCATCAGACACAGACAGGTAGGTTAGAACCATCAGACACAGACAGGTAGGTTAGAACCATCAGACACAGACAGGTAGGTTAGAACCATCAGGCACAGACAGGTAGGTTAGAACCATCAGACACAGACAGGTAGGTTAGAGCCATCAGGCACAGACAGGTAGGTTAGAACCATCAGACACGTACATATAGGTTAGAACCATCAGACACGGACAGGTAGGTTACAACCATCAGACACTGACAGGTAGGTTACAACCATCAGACACGGACAGGTAGGTTCCAACCATCAGACACGGACAGGTAGGTTACAACCATCAGACACTGACATATAGGTTAGAAATATCAGACACCGACAGGTAGGTTGGAAGATATAGACTCCTCTTCAGAGAATCAATATAACTGATCAATTAAACGTGTCCTAATTTGCATGTTATTATCAGTTAAAGTAGTATATTCAGGAGATTATGCTAATCTGTCTGTCTATCTGTATGCCTACCTGCCTTGCTTGTCTGTCTATCTGCCTGCTGCCTGTCTGCCTGTCGGTCGGTCTGTCTGCTTACTTGTCAGGGTCTGTGAATGTGTCAGTGTTTCTCGGTCATGTATGCAGTATGTGTGCATGCGTGCGTACGCGCATGCATTCATGCATATGTGTTCGTACTTACGTACGCGCGTTCTGACTGCTTGCATGCATACATGAATGTCTATCTGTCTCTCTTTGCATTAATTAATGCATTTCTAAATCTTTTATTAATAAGTATGTAGTCAATTTGGCTGCGTATTTTCACATCAGGTCTTTTCCATATGTGTAGTCGACTTTTATGGTGTTTAAACCACGTGTTTACAATTATATCATTAATATTTGCCCATTCTAGTAGTTTCTCTCCTCTTTCATTTCTTGTACCATAAACCGTAATTCCCCACTATATCCTCTATTTTTCTCTTTCCTACTTTTGCATTAAAATCTTCCAGTATTATATTTTATTTCATATGATCCAATTTGAGCTATTGCCATTTCTACTTCATCGTAAAAGTGTTGTATTTCTTCATCACTACTGCTTGTTGTTGGTGCACATACTTGTATAATATTTATATCTATTGGGTTGCCTTTGATTTTGACGATTATAACTCGTATATTCACAAAAACAATCTCATTGATTTGTCTGTGCTCACATTTTCATGAATTCTCTTCTCACTTTTTCATGTCTTTGGTGGTCAAATCGCTGATATAGTCAAGTGAAGAGATAAGCAGTTGCAATGTACAGTAAACGACCATTCATCATTCATACATAATTGGGGGTTTGGAAAAATAAAATAAAAGAACTCTTTATTCCCCCCCCCCCCCCCCCCCAACCCGGTCTATACTAGTCCCATATTTATATAGTTCATTCACATGTGAGGTGTAAGCCTATCAAGAAACCACTTGAGGTGTGTGAAAGGTTTAGACGAGGAGATGCCTACGGGGTTCCCAGGTGGGATGGGCTATCATCCTCTTTTGCTTTCTTTAGGAAGCCTTGAAATGGTTCGTTGTTCCCCATGTGATTATCCCTACTTCTAAAGCACGTTACCTTCATGAAATTTATGATAAAGATAATATAGATAGGTTCCTGTGGAAGGCGTGGAGACCTCGGAATTTCGCCACTGACTCCAGGGAATGATGTTTCCTCTATGATATAGATGGAGTTGAATCAGTGTGTTGTTTCCCGCCCTCTTTTTTGATCAACAATAGTCTATTAAATTATAATGTATGAACAAGACATGTGGTGTGTGACTTTACATACATGGACATTACTAGACAACCACCGTGCCTAACATAACAAACAGTGTTATAGCATAACATCTTTGGACGAGAAATCAATCAAGTCTTGAAATACATATAATGATTATTATTACCATTCAATAATGCATAACAGGTGGTACTGAATTCTTTCAGTGAAAAATTACATTACATGACATGATTCACATAACAGAGGAACATTATATCAATCATCAACAAACATCACAGCAGCCTAAACATAACTTCTAAGATATGTAGCTTGAACTAAACAGTGTGCATTGGTCAATTGGTTTCATAGGTTGTAGAAAATCCTTCAATTTGTATCAGAGGACTGATTTTTGGTGCCCTGTTTCTGATGGTCATGTTTAAGTAAAGGTTTTCTGAAGGCTTCCCAGTGGCATGGACTTTCCAGTGGAATAGCGTCTTGTTCTTCCAGTACTCAGGATATGGCTAGGTTTGTGAGGTAGGTAAGAATAAACTTCAGGCATTCGAGAGTAGCAATATCTTTACCAAGGAGTAAGATATTCAGTACAGAGTTGAATAGTTGTTCTTGAGGCCAAATGGACCTTATAAATGGTAAGAAAGTACCATGTAAATGAGGTTTTGGACTGACATCTCTTCACTGACAGTATTCGCCATCACCACGAGTACATGAGCAACAGCTCCTATGGACAGGCCAACAAACATACCATACTTCTGGAACAATGCAAACAAAATACCACCCCGGTAAACATCTTATACATAATACATTATTTACAAATGATACATAAAACAAAAACAGGAAGTTGGAGGGGGCTTAAAAATAGGAGGAGGCTGGGATGTGGTTTCACTCACAGGTGAGATCACTACCCTTCTCTCCCTAATTGGAAGGCATTAAAACATATGATGGAGTAAGATCAGTATGTAATGATGATTCAGCGTTTGTTCTCCATTGATGTTTTATCTTTTCTGATGAAATAACTCAAGAATTTACAAGACTAGTAAGATAATGTAAAGTCATTAAGATGTTATCCAGTCTAGTTGAGAAGAAGGGATGGTCAGACCAAGATAATTGTAACAAAGAATGTTATGACAAATACCTGTTAGAACACCGCCTGTTGCAATGATGCATGTTGATGTGGATGCACTTTGTGATAGTTGCAGGTTAAGGCAAAATATGTTGAGATGAATGGATATCAAGACAAAACATATTGATACTGTGTCCTCTCTGTAACATCTTAACATCCTACTTCTGTCAACAAGATCTAACCTTCATTATTCTGGATTTAGACCTGACTCTCAAGTGTCTTCCTCATCAATACATCAATCATGTGCCATGCCGGGAAGCGTGGACGGGTATGACTCGCCATTTCACTCGATCACCAGAGTTGTGGATCAGCTCAGTGTTCCTGTCTCGACCATGCCATGTGGACAAGTCACCCAGGTATTTACTTCTCGGTCTTACCCTTGGCCTATTCCCTTCGATCTTGCCAGTTGTCACTAAGTTTTCCAATCCAATTCTTCTCACAACATGTCCAAAATATTTTGACTGTCTACGTCTAATTTCTCTAATCAGTTTACGATTTTCATTTGTCTCCTGTAGTACTTGGTCATTGGTTTTTCTCTCTGTCCATGGTATTCTTTGCATTTTCCTTAAAAACAACATTTCTGCAGCCATCAGATGTTTTTCAGCTTGACTGCTCATTGTGCAAGTTTCACATCCATACAAAAGAACAGGCTCTATGTAGCACATCAACACTCTTTTTCTCGTTTCAGTTGACTTCTTTCTATTGGTCAGTGTGTTTTTCATCTTGCTAAAGGCTACTTTCGCCATGGCGATTCTTGTTCTAATCTCTTCAAGGCATCTCCCATCAGAAGTTATGACTGTTCACGAGATAATTGTACCGATTCACTTGTTGAAGAATATTCCCATTTACTTATATATTACATTGTGGTATCTCGTTTTTCCTAGTGACGATCATAATCTAGGTCTTTTTTACAATTTAATTATAATCCCAATTGCTCACTGTGTGCAACAACCGCATCTACTAATTGTTGCAGATCCTGCTCATTGTCTGCAATCAGTCCTGTATCATCCGCATATCTAATGTTATTGATGTTTCGTCCTCCAATGCTGATTCCATTTATATCTTCTACATTTCTGAAAATATTTTCACTGTATAGGAACAAAGATCTGGATACATTACACATCCCTGCCTAACACCTCTCTTAATAGGCTGATATTGTACCACTTCATTATCAATCCTAATGGCAGCTTGTTGTTTCCAATATATGTTTTTTATAAGTCTAATATCTTTCCCATCAATTTGTAGATTTGCAAGCATATCTACCATGTCGACATGTCTTACCTTATCGAAAGCCTTTGTGTAGTCAATAAAGCAAAGCAAAGAGCTTTGTTTACTTCTATAGAACGTTCAATAACTGAACGCAGCATATACACAGCATTTACTGTACTCTTTCCTTCTACAAACCCACATTGTTCTTCCCCTATTTCAGGTTGTATTTTCTTCATCACTCTTTGCATGATAATTCGTAGCAGAATCTTTGTGATGTGACTCATTATACTAATTGTCCTATGTTGATCACATTCCAAGGCTCATGATTTCTTTGGGATTGCAATAAATTCAGAATTACATAATTCAGAAGGTATATGTCCGGTATAATATAATGAGTTCAGCAGTCTGGTGACTTGATCTATTCCATATTCTTCTAAAGCTTTATAAAGCTTTTCTAAAGTCTTCCTCATGCCCTATCATTGTTGTTGTTAGTTCAAGTGCCCTTCGGGACTGGGGGAAAATTACAACAACTCCTCCAGCAGGGAAGTAATACGTATGAACCTACATTTAATATAAAGCGCTCACAATGAAATCATATAGATTCCTTCCCTCATTAAAAATGCCATGACCTTTATATAAATATGCATCCAATATATGTATTGTTTCGATCACAATGACATAAGTCCCTCCCAGCTGTCTCTTTTGGCAAGGGGTTGAAGGCGATGGTTTATAACCCACCCATAGTTGCAAGTCAGTACCGTGCACACACTTCAGTAATGAATGAATGCTTGGCCAATTTCTCAGAACCAACTTTGGCAGAGCACTGAAAGTAACAAAATCACGTAATCATCAGCCTTAGTGGCGTGATGATGTCATTGAGAGCAACGTCTGGCAATATTTGAGTAGATGATGCATCTATTTTTCCTTGTCAATCAGCCGTGCTTCTCATGAAAAGAACATAGCAATTTTACATAGAATTCTCATGAAAGAAGTGTACAAAGGATTCACACGACATATTCAGAATGATGTGTGTCTTTGCACAAGAAGTATAAGAGATAGACTCATAGAATCATCTTCTCTGCAGAAACATCAATGCATAAAGGGTTCTTTTAAAATGTGCATTTCAAGTGCATCGAGAACATGCATTAAAAAAAGGGGATTTATATGCATTTAAGATGTGATAGCATGCTTTTGCATATAAAGGTTGCATTCCTAGTAGAAATGTTTTAACATAGCATATGCAGCGATGGAACAAGTATGGCGTTGTGCAAGATTGTTCACTCGAACAAGAACATTTTTATGAAGCATAAATATCATGATTACACCAATAGATACATAGACGCTGCGTTACCTTCCTGGTTTGGAACGTCAGAAAGGACTTATGGTGTGTTAGTTTACCTTTAATGCGCCAGAAACACTGGACACAACACCTCCTAAAGAAATATGCAGTGGCACATGTTGAGAGTTTGAACATCGACTGAGATGGTAGATAGCCGCCAATTCTGTCCCGGCGATTGCGTGAAACGTTCAGGTCTTTCCATCCAATCAACAGCCGTCCTTTTCAAATACCCACTCGCTCCTTATTTCGGCATGCTTCTATGGTGTATCAATTGATTGGTTATTCAATTTGTGTCGGTAAACTTGTGATGCCTGGACACTGTTCACATCATACACATCTAACATAGAGTTACGAGAATATATATATATATATATATATATATATATATATATATATATATATATATATATATATATATATATATATATATATATATATATATATTCTCGAAACTTTATATTGGCATTTTGAATGAACTACATAAATATTGGACTAGTATAGATAGGGGGGGGGGGGGGGCGTCTTTTTATTTTATTTTCGAAATCCCCGATTATGTATGAATGATAAATTGTCGTTAACTGTACATTGTAACTGCTTATCTCTTCACTTGACGATATCAGCGATTTGAACAGCAAGACAGGAATAAGTTAGAAGAGAAGTTATGAAAGAGTGAACACAGACAAATCACTGAGATTGTTTTGGTGACTACGCAGAAATAAAATTCGTGTAGTAAAGAACAGAAGCATATACGATTTCCATAGTGCAGACCCCTGGACCAACAATAACAAATTCCGGTTTCATACAAGGTTCACCCTGATCTTCATTGCCCAGTCAATCAATCAATAAATCATGTGCCGTCTCGACACTGAAGGTTGGATGCAATGGATCTCCAAGACAGTGTGTTTCTCGACCTGATTGTACATTCTGTCAAATTGCTGTTCGTCCATATCCTGATGTTATCTTATCACTTGTATCGTTGTGTACCTCTTACTCGCTTGCCTTCATTCAACCTTACCCTTCAATATAGATTTTAATAGAGTCTTTTAACGTGGCCGAAATAGTACACTTGTCTCTTTTTTTATTTCTTTCATTACCATTCTTTTAATTTCCAGTTTTTCTAGAACCTCTGTATTTGATTCAATGAAATACGACACATTCTTCTGTGTATCTACATTTCCATTCCTATTCAACTTCCCGACCATAAGAATTACTGGTGATTAGATCACAGAACGGAGAAGGACACTGTCCTTTGCGGATGATGTGAAACTGCATGGTCAGGACAAAGACAGTTAACACGTTATCGAAGAATGTCAAACAGTGCTCGACCGCTTATCCGAGTATTGCGGGAAAGCGGACGGACTGGTCAGTCTGTCGAAGGCAGCCGTGACATAGCTCTCACTGCCAAACGGTCATTACTGCCAATAGTACCTTACAGTCTTGAGTCTGAGGGATTAAGGCCGCTTGGCCTGGGCAGCCGCCGTGAACTGTGCAGGTTAGGTTTTCTTTTTGCCTCCGACAGGAATAATAAATCCAACACCGTATCGAGGATTCGAACCCAGGAATGCTAAATGAGTTCAGCCAGATGTTCCTAATCTTCGTTCTCACCGAATAACTGCAATGTCAAAATTGAACGAATGAACGGACGAACAAACTTTATTTTCAAAGGGTTACAAATTGGGCTTGTCTAACATTCGGCCCTTCCAACCACTCATCTTTCGTTCATCAATTAAGCATGTTATATTAACATATTACCAAGTGTAAGTTTATGTTGGAATGTTGTGGAAAGCACTAATGCAAATAACTATCTGAAAGTGCTGTTCGATTGAGCTTGGCTTTGTCTGAGCGCATAGACCGCGTGGAAGTAAAAGCTGAGAGAGGGGCATGGCCGTGATGTGGGGTAATGGTGGCGGTAAACGGTGATCAGTATCACCTCTGTTTTCTAAGACATGGTTTGATTCTTTCAGTGACTGAGACGATGGAGTGCATCCTGGCAATCCTCACTCTCAGCCGTTCTTCCACGGATTGGCTGGAAATAATTGCGACCGAGGCAATGCGCATTGTGCTCAAGTGCACTAAAGATACAGTGTGCAGGCGATGCGGTATCTTCTTAATGTCTAACCATGAAATGGGGGGAAGGGGGGGGGGGGGGGGGGGGTAAGGATTTGCAGGGCACTTTCTAATACAAAACCAGCGTCGGCACACAGCACTGTACGATTGGGAGCAAACAAGGACAGCAGGTTACAAACTGGGAAAGTCTCAGTGAGCCATTCCCAGGACGTTTTCAACAGATCTGTTCACTTGAGCACAAAGAGAGCCTCGTGAAGAATGGAAATAAATCTCAACAGTGTGCGGTTTGTCCTTTTGCGCATGCATTAGACATAAGCAGGTAGTTCAGACAACTAGACCAGGTAACTGTGTTGGCAGAAGTTACGGGCTTGATGTCTTGAGTAGTTTTTTTTTCTGAGGGAAATACACGAGGAGGACGAGTCTGTTGTTCGGCGCGTGGAGATCTCATGGGCTTGTACGGCTCATTTCTCTGAGGGAACGCTACGGTGCCTTAGCTTTGATGAAAGGTGCCCTAACTATGGACCTTGTGACAGTAGCTAATGCAATAGCCTGCATTTGCACACGAACTGTGTCCCAGTCATACGTAATCAGTGAATCAATGAGTATGCCATGGAAAGTCGAGATGGACTGAGCTCGTCGACAATGTGTGAAGTCTGATAAGGTCAAGGCTGCAACATTCTGCTACCATATTAACACCTTTCAAGTCATAACTGACACACCCCTACTCCACATTTTCCACTATTCATTTTTGTAAGTTCAAAGTCTATTTTGTTTTGTTTTGTTTGGCACTGAATCTGTTAATTTGAACGCATCATTTAACCTTACTGAGCATGACATCTTGTATCACTAACCACCCACTATCATCATGTAAACAGCAACAGCAAAAGTGAAGGGGGTTCAAGTGTTCTACACAGACGGCTCATCGAAATACGAGAAGTACCGATCTTGTGTCGAAGGTGCATTTTGTGAGTCCGCGTGCATCAGCGACTTCAAATCCTGTAAGTAGTTCATCTTGGTGCTGTCCACGTTTTAGTCAATTAATTTACACGCAACTCCATAAAATTCAACCGGCTGCTGGCGAGTACGATCAGCTCCAATTAGAATCCAAAACACACATGTCAAACCACCTGATTTGAAGCAAAGACAAGTAAAGGAATCTGTTTGTTTGCGATTTCTTGGCAAGTTTACGTTCACTAGTTTGCCATTCCTTTCGAAGGACATGAAGTCTTACCACTGTATAAAACCCAACGCAATTTGGTCCATCGATTCAGGTTGCTTCCAAATACACTGTGATAATTTTCTGTGTGCATTTCCCTCATTTCGCGTAGGTACTTGCTTCTCATGGCACTTTAATGCGGTTCCAATGTCTATCTCCTTTGCACTTTTTCAGCTGAGGGTGATTTGGCATCAGACCGCCTTGCGTTTTTAAAACAGAAAAAAATGGTATGGGTGCCGGTCTTCAGAGAGCAACGACAAACTATTCAACGTAACATGCCAAGCGATCACAAACAGCTAAAAAAATCCTGAGGTATACTGCGATGTCCTGTAAAAGATATGCAACTAACTTTTAACCTTGTACTTTCTAAACTTTCTCTAACGAAGTGGAGCGGCTGGCCGAGTGTCTAGAATGCCGAGCTCTCTTTCGGGAGACCCGGGCCTCGGTAAGGCGTGGGGTTTTTTACTGTCCGGGGCAAAAAGAAAACTCTAACCTGCATAGTTTGCGGCGACTGCACTATCCAGGTGGCCTTAATTCCACAGGCTCAAGACCCCCCTGTCCTACACCGCAAGGTAATATAGGCAGTAAATGATAGTTGACAGTTTTCTAAACGTAAAGCCTAATGTCCTTATAATTTTCCAAATTGCTGCCAAATCATTCGTTGATAAAGCAGTTGGCTGTGGGTGACATGGTCTATATTGAGCTGGCCACCTTTACTCCAGTGCCTGGTGTCTGTTTTAGCTGTAGTTAACCATGTGAAGTCTTTAAAACCATCTTCGTCTCCAGAGTGGGGCGGCTCCTATAGATGGCTAATGATCAGACAGGCGAGCACCGAAGCAGTACCTCAGACGTTGTGCTGATATAAATTATGTTTTAAGAAAGCCGGAAAAGGTGGCGTTAAGGAGGGGTAGGGTGATGGGGGTTTGGGGGGTGACTGGGTGAGACTATTACATTAATTTCCCAATGGCATGTTTACGAGTGATCCGTCACAAAGCTAGATGTATTGTGCAATGATGAGATCAACAACTGTATGCCAGTCTTCACGCTGAATAATCTGTCATGCCCAGCACATGTTTTATTTTGGATGACCCTTTTGTAATCCCAAATGCTGTTAGTTTCAAAGAATCACATGGTATTAAGTTAGATTGTAGGTTTCTGGCCGCCAGGAATACCGACTCTGTATGTTGAGACTTATGTCTTAGGATCACATATATGTGGCAGAGAGTGGCATTTGTCCCGCCAGGGGGTAAACTTAAACGTCTGTTTCACTGAGTGGTTAGAGGAGTGGCATCTGTTCACTAGGAGGAAGTAACTTGAACATATCTTACAATGAAGACATAAGAGTGTCAGCTGTCGATCAGTTTGAGATAGCTTGAACATCTCTTACAATGAAGACAGAGCAGTGTTAGCTGTAGATCAGCTAGAAATAACCTGAACATCTTACGATGAAGACAGAACAGTGTCAGCTCTTGATCAGTCGGAGATAACGTGAACATCTCTTACAATGCAGACAGAACAGTGTCAGCTATCGATCAGTTGGAGATTACTTGTCTTTTACAATGCAGACAGGAGAGTGTCAATTGTCGATCTTTTGGAATTAGCTTGAACATGTCTTACATTTCAGACAGAAGAGTATCAGCTGTCAATTTGATAAAGTTAATTTAAATGCCTGTAACACTGAGGGCGGAATGAGGGCAGAGGGGTATCAACAGTCGATCAGATGCTAATAAATTGATTGTTAACGTTCATAACGCCGTTGCTGTGTAGCAATTGTCTGAAGTTCTA
Organism: Cepaea nemoralis; assembly: GCA_014155875.1. Lineage (NCBI taxonomy): Eukaryota > Metazoa > Mollusca > Gastropoda > Stylommatophora > Helicidae > Cepaea > Cepaea nemoralis. The sequence continues at coordinate 322,071 of JACEFZ010015801.1, forward strand.
AAAAAGAACGTCCATGCCCAGTGTCCACACTCTACTAATGAAGAATCAGATTCGCTGGGCTGGTCACTTAACTCGTATGCCAGATCACAGTCTCCCTAAACAGATTTGTTACGGCGAGCTGCGTTGTGGTAAATGCTCCCAAGGAGGCCAGAGGAAACGCTTTAGGCACTGAAAATCTCACTGAAAACTTTTGGAATTCATCTTGACACCTGGGAGACTGTTGCTAAAGACCGTAATTCGTGGCGTGCATATTACATAAGGGTGCAGTCACTTGTGAAGCAACCAGGACTACAAGAGCTGTGAAGAAAAGGCTGGACAGAAAAACCACTGCAGGAAATCCTCCTCCTGGAACGTCAAGCATGCTTTGCCCACATTGTCAAAGAACATTTCGAGCCAAGATAGGCCTTATCAGCCATCTTAGAACTCACGGCTCCATACTTTCAACCCCACTGGATGACATGAATGGTCATCATCATTCTTGATGGACAAACAACAGCTAATTTAGTTCCCAACTGATACAGTGTTGTCTTGTCAGCAGAGATTTGAGTAGAGTGAGCAGAGCAATCAGTAGCAATGTTCTCTCAAATGATGTTCTATCACAAAGCGGGATCTAAGTACATACCGTACTCTTAGAAACAAAGTTCAATATACCATACGAAGGGAAAAGAAAAATTACTTTAATTAAGAACTTCGATCACGCGAGCAGCGTGTTGGTAAGAAATAACACTATTCACTATGCCTGTCTGTTTCTGGTGTAACGTTTTCTACACTGTGCAACGTGTGTTAAAAGTCTGTTTCCTTGACCACATTTCAAGCAAGATGACACAGCAAAAGTGACTGTTTCATGTATGTAACTTTTTTTGTAACATATGTTGACAGACAACCACAGTTTGCAGTCACTGTTTCATGTATGTAACTGTTTTTCTAACAAATTTTGACAACGGCTATAGTCAATGTTTAGTGCATGTAACTAACAAAAAAGACAACGGTTGTAGTCACTGTTTCATGCACGGAACTGTTTCTATCGCCACACTCGTTGAAAGGCAACGGCTGTAGCCACTGTTTCATTCATGTAACTGTTTCTGTCACCACACACGTTAAGAGATGTCGGGAGTCTCTGTGGCGAAGTGGTCAAGCCGTTTAACTCGTGCTCCGAAGGTTGTGAGTTCGATTTCGGGCGGCGCCCTTCGGTTTACGAGTTAAATGTTTCGGAGACTCCTGTGGGTCGTCGCTAAAAGCTACGGAGTTCGTGCTTTGTGCGACGCTTTCCGTGCTGCGGAAAGAGACCGAGCCATATGGGATAAAACCCGGTGCAATGAAGTCGACCCTGTCGACTTTTAAGCTTCTTTTAGAGATGACAATACATGTAACTGTTTCTATCACCACACACGTTGAAAGACAACAGCTGTAGTCACTGTTTCACCATGTAACTGTTTCTGTCACAGACGCTCAAGCCAAAGCCAGCAGTATTCACTTCATGACTCTGCCAGTGTCAGACATTGACATGTATGTCAACCTGGACATGAGGTCCACCAAACTGTTTAGCTACACGGCTTGCTGCAAATTTGTCATTGTTCAGTATGTTGCATTTTACAACTACTTTGTTAAATTCGATGTACGCTATTTAGCTGTCTACTTCTAGCTAGTACTGTAAGGGGCTATGAACGAACGAACGAACCAACGAACACACTTTATTTTCAAAGTATTAAGAATTGGGCACGCAAGCCCGTCTAACATTTTGTCCTTCTATCACCCTCTTTCATACATTATTTCATTCACACATCATTCAAGGTTAACTAAGAACAGCAACAATATGAAAGCAATGCTTTATAAAGGCATGGAGAAAATGCAAAAATCAATACTACATGACTCAGTCATATTAGATAATGGTGTGACACTTGTTATTAGCCTATGTGGAATATACTGGTCTAACAAAAGGGGACTGGCTGTTATACTAGGCTTTTATTATTATTACTATTTCTATTATTAAAGGGTAAGGTAATCCGTACTGAGATAATATTCAAATAATTTGCGATTATATGCTTAGGGATTGGTGATGTCTGAGATTTCTTTTGGAAAATTGTTCGTTAAGCTTGTTTTGTATAAGTCAATCCTAGGCTTAGGAATGTGTAATATATTTAATCGTTCACTGTGTCTAGCATTATATTTAAACAATGGCCAAAGTAAATTTGGGGCATTCCAATGTAGGATTTTGGGGATTAGTTTGGCCTAATTGAAAAACAGGCTTTTGCGGAGTGGTTGTAACTGAAGGCGTTTATGCAGGCGAGGATTGTCAGATAAATGTTTGCTATAAATTAAACTTATGGCCCGTTTCTGGAGTGAGTAAAGTCGTTTGGTGTTTGAATTGGATCAACCGTCCCAGATTTTAGAGCAGTAATAAAAATGTGTCTGTATGTGAGAAGTATAGAATATTTTCCTTGTGTCCTCATCAAGGAAATTTTAAAAATGTTTGGCGAGTTGGTAGAATGTTTTCGCTGTGTGTTTCATGAGCGCTTGAATGTGAGCATTAAAGGTTAGGTTTCAATCAATGAAGAGGTATAATGGTTTGTGCTCACTTACACTTTCTACTGACATGTTGTCGATGAAAATTTGAAGTGATCTGTATGAATTTAGAGTTTGAAGTCTTTGTCTAGTTGTTAATAACACTGATTTTGTTTTAGTGATGTTAATTTGCAAACGGTTCGCATAGCTCCACCTAGCTACATTATTTAATTCTTCTTGCAAACGCGACTCCAGAAAATTACAGCTTTCAGCGTTTGTATACACTGTACAGTCGTCTGCAAATAGATCGCAGGACGACCCGAAAGATGCAAAGGTAGATCGGTAATATAGATGGCAAATAACAGAGCGCCAAGAATAGAACTTTGTGGTACTCCAATATTGAAGGTAGTGGTTTGAGGCAGATATTTATTGTGTGATGCTACTTGCTGTCTGTTTGACAGAAAAGATGTTATTAGAGTCATTACATTAGGTCCGGTTTTCATTTTTTAAATTAAAATAACATGGTCTATCATATCAAATGATTTCCTAAAATCGATAAAAACAGCTCCACATAAACTGTTGTTTGTTCACATTCTGGTGCCAACTTTCTACCATGTTTGTTAGGGTCGTATGGCAAGAATAATTTGGTCAAAATCCTGATTGACTGTCAACAATAAGCTTGTTGCGAACGAAATACCGTAATGTTACTTTATGGATGTGTTTTTCTAGTCATTTAGATAGTGATGATAGTAAGGAAATGGGTCTGTAATTATTCGGGAGACCATTGTCCAATGAACCAGATTTAAGAAGAGGATACACTATAGCGATTTGGAGAGCTGATGGAAAGTGGCCTTTGGTGAGACACTGAATATATACATAGGTTAGTGATACACAGATCACTGGCGCAGCACAACGGAGAATCCAATTGTTGATTCCAACTAACCCAGATGAGATTGTTTTTTTTTTTTTTAGGTTACTGAGGTAAGTGAATACTTCAGTGATTGTAATTAGCGGTATGTCGGAAAGAACATCCAGGGAGCATCTATTCTCACAAAACGATGACAGCAAAGATAAGTTGCAAGGAGAATTTGGTATTGAAGCCTTCAACTGGTCTATGTCACTTTGGAAAAAAAAAACATTACTGAATTGGTCGCATGTAATATGATTTGGTGGTAAAGAATTTGAGAAGTTATACTCATTTGTCAAGGTGGTAATTGCCTTCAATATATCCTCACTATTTATTTTTATCAATTTCTAAGTTCTTAAAGTAATTTTTCTTTTCCCTTCGTATGGTATATTGAACTTTGTTTCTAAGAGTACGGTATGTACTTAGATCCCGCTTTGTGATAGAAGGGCAGAATGTTAGACGAGCCTGCGTACCCAATTCTTAACCCATTGAAAATAAAGTATTAAAGTATATTCGTTCGTTCGTTCTCTCATAATTTCAAGTATTTCATGGGTGATTTGACTTGATGTTTTACTCGAACTTCCTTAATTGGCACATGTTTATCAAAGACATCAATAAAGGTTTTCTTCCAAAATTCCAGAGCATCATCCGGGTCAGGAAGTTAATAAACATTGCCTAGAAGTGAACTGTGCAAGTTCTGTAAAAATGCGTTTTGTTGAAATGTTTGTTTTGTTTTATGTTTAGGCATTTTAATTCCTTTCTTAGACCATGTGCAGCATATTCAGTAGTGATTGCACATTGCATAATTGGGTACGGTGTATTCTATGATGTTGTCTGAAAAAGTTACATATATGTGATCTATAAGAATTGAAGATGATTTTGTTACTCTAGTAGCTTGTTGTACTATTTGTTGGAAATTGTATGATGCAATTATATTTCCCCATATTATGTTGGATTTTTTGGTGTCAATGTTAAAGTCTCCGAGTAGTATGATTTCCTTCCCGAAAGCGAAAACCACATCCTTCATGCTAGTGAAGTTTTCGTACCAGACGTGTCCAGCACTTGGATTTCGATAGCGGTAGCCAATTATCAGAAGTGTGTGGTTTTAAAGATTTAGCTCCAACCATATACATTCTATTTCGCAAGTTTCAAAGTCTAGCCTACGGTGAACATTTAGTAAATTAGAAACATAGACTGCTATGCCTGTCTCTTATTTACTACAGGTATCTCTTCTAAAAAAACTGTATACCCTTTAACAGAGATGTCCTCATCTGAAATGTTTTCATTTAGTCTACTTTCCCTAAGGCCGAATAAATGAAAGTTTCGTTTAAGAATAAAATATAACTCTGGCAGTTTATTAAATAAGTGGCATATGTTTAAGTGTCCAAGGCTTATTCCTGACTTACTGAGCCAGTGTTGCGACTTCTCAGACATTTCATACATGGAGAAAGTGTAAATTAGTTAAACTTAAGCAAAAATACAAGATCATAAAAACTCACAATTACTTTAATTTACAAAATCCCTGTAATATCAATCGATATGCAAACTACAATATTGTAACGATTCAACTAATGAGACCCCCCCCCTTCCCCCCCCCCCCCCCCCCCCCCCCCCCCCCCCGCCCCCCCCCAAAAAAAAAGATAGTGCAAACGCAGAACAAAACGAAATTATACGTATGAACATACAACAACTATTTAACTTGAAAGAACTGCTTCCAAAGCAAAGTAACCAACTGTTATCCAAAAGAATGAATAAATGACTATACAAGTCGATGCTTCTGTTTACAATTGGATATCCCACACTGGAAATAAAACGATAAACAGCAAGCATTAAAGTTCAAGGAGGAAGCTCTGTTACTGGTATCAATGCGTATAGGGCTCAGTTTTTTATGCATATCCTATCTTACAGGTCTGTGTTGTAGGGACATCATAAAGGCTTCATTAAGTGCGGCAGGACTAAATTGCATCAAGTATAGAAGTTCTGGACTCAAATAGTGCGGAACCTGTTGTAGTCTGCTAGGTGGATCATTGCTGGCGTGAGCTTGGTGATGAGGAACCTGTTGTTGTCTATTATGGGGCCCATTGCTATCGTGAGCGTGGTGTGCCATTGCTTGCAACGAGGGTTCCTTGCACGGAAGGGGAGGGAAGTTTTCCTGGTAGTTATTTCTTTCACGTGTGAAGGTGGGGGTAGAAAGGAGAGATTGATTTATTCTTGGTGGCATGTGTGCACCTTGAGTGGCAGGATTTCGGGGGTCAGACACCAGCAGATGTTTATCTGGGGTGATGGGAGTATTTCGGCTAGCCTGGAATTCTCGTTCCTCAGTATTCAATGTCGGTCGCGTGTGTGTTGGTCGTGTTTTGTGACATTTTTGTAAAACTAAAACTATAACTAAACTAAATAAATTTAGAGTAGGAACATGAAATGTTAGGACATTAAATGAGCTAGGAAAGTTAAACCTCCCCCGATGGTGTTTCCACCTTGTCGTGGTGGGGGAGCTTGAGTTTCTCAATGACCCTGAGAGCTATGCCGGCGGTAGCGTAGCTACCAGCAGGGCCTCCCATGCCGGACAGGTCAAAAGATAGAGAACAGACAAAGAGAAACACCCTGGTCCTCCAGGTTGGGGGTTGAAGCGTGGAGTTAACATCCCCACCTTTGTAAAAACCAGTTTGTTACGAAACAGATACATGAGCCTCGAATTCGGACTGACGTATTTGGACATCGGCCTCGGAACGTTAAAGGATTTTTGAGATTTGGAACATGGAATGTACGGACACTATATCGAGCTGGAGCGGCCGAAGAATTAATCCGGGAGCTGGTTGAGTATAAAATGGATATAACAGCAATTCAGGAAATAAGGTGGCCAGGAAAGGGTACTTTAGAGCAAAATGGAATGATTATAATATATGGAGGAAACGCCCAAAATAAACATGAATTAGGAACAGGATTTGTCATCAAAAAAGAGTTATGGGGGAACGTTCTAAACTTTAAAGCTGTTAATGATTAAAGGGAAAAAAATTAATATTTTAGGTATGTGCGAAACTAGATGGACAGGAGCAGGCGTCAAGATATATGAAAATTTCAAGATTATTTATTCTGGAGGTAAAGATCGTCATAGGGGAGTGGAAATTATTTTGGACCGGAAAACATCAAAATCTGTTCAAGGATATTGGGCCGTGTCGGACAGAGTTCTACTAGTTAAATTAAGTGGCAGACCTTTTAGCATAAATATTATTCAAGTATATGCCCCAACAGGAGAATCCAGTGAAGATAGTGTAGAAGAATTTTATAATGACATAGAGTCTGCCTTAAAGAAATGTAAAAATTCAGAAATAAACATCATAATAGGGGACTTCAATGCAAAAGTAGGAAATCAAGGGGATAGATACACAGTATGAAACTATGGTTTAAGCAACACCCTAGAAGATTATGGACATGGAGGAGTCCTGATAGCAGGAATAGAAACCAGATTAACTACATTCTCATTAGCAGAAGATTTAGAAACGCGCTAACAGTAGCAAAAACAGTTCCCAGTGCTGATTGTTATAGTGACCACAGATTACTCACAGGAACATTAAGGATAAAGTTGAAGAAAGTCAAGTATATAACAGGAAACACTAAATATGATTTGTGTACATTGAGTAATGACAAGGAAATACAAAACAAATTCAACATAGAAGTACAGAACAGATTTGAAATATTGTCTGATCTAGAGATCCTATTCCAGGATGTGGATGATCAATGGGAAACGTTGAAGAATTCAATCAATGTGGTTGCAGAAACAACTATTCCAAAATTAAAGAAGGTAGGTCGTAAGAAATGGATAACTGAAGAAATTTTACACCTCATGGAAACAAGACTCAACAAAAATAATTCTATCAAATATTAAGAAATTCACAGACAAGTCAGAATATTATGTAAGGAGGCAAAAGAAGCATGGCTTGAGGAAAAGTGCTTAGAAATTGAAAACCAACACAACAGTCAAAATACCAAATTAGTGCACAAAAGAATTCAGGAACGTACTAATAAAAGAACAAGTACATCAACAGGGTGTCTAAAAACTAAAGATGGCAAAATCATAATAGAAAAAGACCAGATTCTACATGTATGGACAGATTATGTGAAACACCTTTATGATGATAACAGAGACGAACAGTATGATATTAGATTTAATAATGAAGGACCGCCAATTTTGGAGATGGAGGTTCGAAATGTTCTTAAGCATATGAAAGCTGGCAAGGCCCCCGGTGCAGATAACATCACAACAGAAATGATTAAAGCTTTAGAAGAATTTGGACTAGAGCAAGTCACCAGACTGCTGAACACATTATATGATACAGGAGATATACCTCCTGAATTATGTAACTCTGTATTTATTGCAATCCCAAAGAAATCAGGAACCTTGGAATGTGATCAACATAGAACAATTAGTATAATGAGTCACATCACAAAGATTTTGCTAAGAATTATCATGCAAAGAGTGAGGAAGAAGATACAACCTGAAATAGGGGAAGAACAATGCGGGTTTGTAGAAGGAAAGGGTACAGTAAATGCTGTGTATATGCTGCGAACAGTTATTGAACGTGCTATAGAAGTAAACAAGGATATACATCTTTGCTTTATTGACTATACAAAGGCTTTTGATAGAGTTAGACATGTCAACATGGTGGATATGCTTGCAGATCTACAAATTGATGGGAAAGACATTAGACTTATAAAAAACATATATTGGAAACAACAAGCTGCAATAAGGATTGATAATGAAGTGGGACAGTATCAGCCAATTAAGAGAGGTGTTAGGCAGGGATGTGTGATGTCTCCAGATCTTTTTTCCCTATACAGTGAAAATATTTTCAGAAATGTAGAGGATATAAATGGAATCAGCATTGGAGGACGAAACATCAATAACATTAGATATGCAGATGATACAGTATTAATTGCAGACAATGCGCAGGACCTGCAACAATTAGTAGATGCGGTTGTTGTACACAGTGAGCAACTGGGGTTAGAATTAAATTGTAAAAAGACTCAGGTTATGGTCGTCACTAGGAAGAAAGAAGTGCCACAATGTAATATACAAGTAAATGGAAATATTCTTCAACAAGTGAATCGGTACAATTATCTTGGAACAGTCATAACATCTGATGGGAGATGCCTTGAAGAGATTAGAACAAGAATCGCCATGGCGAAAGTAGCCTTTAGCAAGATGAAAAACCTTCTGACCAATAAAAAGATGTCAATTGAAACGAGAAAAAGAGTGTTGAAGGGATACATAGAGCCTGTTCTTTTGTATGGATGTGAAACTTGGACAATGAGCAGTCAAGCTGAAAAACATCTGATGGCTGCAGAAATGTGGTTTCTGAGGAAAATGCAAAGAATACCATGGACAGACAGAAAAACCAATGACCAAGTACTACAGGAGACAAATGAACATCGTAAACTGATTAGAGAGAATTAGACGTAGACAGTCAAAATTTTTGGACATGTTATGAGAAGAAATGGATTGGAGAACTTGGTGACAACTGGCAAGATCGAAGGGAACAGACCAAGAGGAAGACCAAGAGGAAAATACCTGGATGGCTTGGCCACATGGCATAGACGGGACAGGAACACTGAGGTGATCCACGACACTGGTGATCGAGTGAAATGGCGAGTCATGACCGCCCACGCTTTCCGGCATGGCACATGATTGATTGAATGATAGGATTAGTAAATTACGAATAAAAGGTAAATGGAAAAAATATAACGATGATTAATGTACATGCACCTACTGAAGAGAAAGAAGTTGATATTAAAGAAGACTTTTATAATGATCTGGAAGATGTCATAGAAGAAACCCCCAAACAGGACATCCTGATTGTGCTGGGAGACTTCAGCGCAAAAATAGGTAGAGAGCAAACTCATAAAAAAGTTGCCGGTATGGAAAGCCTACATACAACTTCAAATGATAATGGATGGAGAGTCATCAACCTAGCAGAAGCCAAAGGATTGCAGATCGGCAGTACCAGACTGCAAAGAAAGGATATGCATAAACAAACTTGGAAATCATGTGACAAGAGAACCTATAATCAAATAGATCACATTTTAATTAACAACAAAAATGCATCAAACATACAACAAGTTAGAAGCTATAGAGGTGCTGAGTGCCACAGCGACCACTTCCTCGTTGGGGCAAAATTTAAGATAAGACTTAAGAGAGCTTTCTATGCTAAACTACAAAGGTTACACCCAACATATAACAGAGAAAAACTACAAGAAATTACAGTCAAAGAGAAATTTGCAGATGAAATAAAATGTAAACTTGAAATTCTACAAAACCCGTTGGAGGAAAGCGTTGACCAAACTTGGTTGAACATCAAGAATACAATTCAATCTACCGCAGAAGAATGTCTCGGTGTGTTAACCACGCATAGAAAGAACAGATGGTTCAATCCAAAATGTGAAGAAGCAGTCATTAGGAAAAAGAATGCCAGACAGCTATGGCTAAATGACATCAACAACATCCAAAAGGAAGAGCAATATAGAAATGAATGTAAAGAGGCTACAAAAATAGTTCGACAGCAGAAGCGAGAATATATGAGTAATATAATCAAAGATATGGAAACTAATCACCAGAAAAACGAATCCAGAAAGGTTTTTAAAAAAACTGAAGTCAATGAAACGAGGGCACCAACACAACACATATGGTTTAAAAGACAAAAATGGGAATATGATAAATACCAATGAGGAAATGTGCAACACATGGAAAGAATACTTTGTTGAATTACTAAATTGTGAAGCTCCAAGTAACACTTTCCCACAGAAAGAAGTTCTAACATGCGAACCACAAATTGAAGAACTTGCATTTGAAGAAATCCTATATGTAATCACACGACTTAAAAACAATAAGGCAACTGGGGCTGATGGAATTGCTGCTGAATTTATAAAGGCGGGTGGCCATGCATTACATCTAAAGCTATACGAACTAATAATAAAAATCTGGAGGACTGAAGAATTACCCCATGACTGGAAAGAGTCATTATTGATACCTATCTTTAAGAAAGGAGACAAGTTCCAGTGTGAAAATTATAGAGGAATATCACTACTGTCCATAAGCTATAAGATACTATCCGCAGTATTACTAAATAGACTAAAACCATATTCAGAATACATATTAGGTGACTACCAGGCGGGTTTTAGACAAAACAGATCAACAATAGATCAGATATTTATCTTACGACAAATAGCCGAGAAAAATTGGGAATATAAAAGAGATCTCCATAACATTTTTGTGGATTTTAAAAAGGCTTATGATAGTGTCCATAGGAATAGTCTATGGAATGCTATGCGGGAATTTGGAATACCAAGGAAGTTAATCAACATGACCAGACTATGCATGGAAGATACTTATAATATAGTAACATATAAAGGCAGGAAATCAGACCCTTTCCAAATAACATCTGGCTTGAAACAGGGTGATGCACTATCGCCGCTACTCTTCAATCTGGCTCTAGAGAAAGTTGTAAGGAGGGTAAAGGAGGAATGTGATATTGGAGGAACATCCAAGCTGCTTGGTTATGCAGATGATATAGATATTATAGGGGAAAATGAACAAAAGACATTGGAAATATTGACTCACTTAAAGGAAAAAGCCCAACAGATGGGGCTGGTTATCAACCAAGATAAGACAGAATATATGGTAATTTCAAGAGAAGGAATGGCTAAAAACTCTGGCCACATACAAATAGATAATATGACCATTAAAAGAACGGAAACATACAAATACCTGGGTACAATCTTCAACTGCTCCAACATCATAAGGGAAGAAATACAAACTAGAATCAATTCTGGAAATAAGATATACTATGCACTACAACATCTACTAAAATCAAAGGCGCTATCTCGTAACACCAAGATCACAATATACAAAACACTGATCAGACCAGTTGTGCTGTATGGCTCTGAAACCTGGAGTACAACGAAAGGAGACGAAGCCTTGCTACAAACCTTTGAGAACAAAGTTTTAAGACGCATCTTTGGACCCATTAGGGATACACAAAGTGGAGAGTGGAAAAGAAGAAGTAACAAAGACATTTATGATCTGTTTAAGTCCCCGCTAATCACTGGTATCATGAAGGCTAATAGACTACAATGGCTGGGGCATATAGAAAGAATGGAAGATAATAGGGAAACAAAACTCGCTTACACTCAGGAAATAAATTATCGTAGACCCCGAGGTAGATCAAGAAGACGGTGGAGAGATATTATATATACAGACCTACAAGCACTTGGAATCAACGACTGGCAAGAGAAGGTCAACCAGAGAGACGAATGGAGACGGATTGTATCTGCAGCAAAAAACCTTAATGGTTCGGAACGCTGAAGAAGAAGAAGAAGAAGAAGAAGAAGAAGAAGAAGAAGAAGAAGAAGAAGAAGAAGAAGAAGAAGAAGAAGAAGAAGAAGAAGAAGAAGAAGAAGAAGAAGAAGAAGAAGGAAAGTTAAACAATGTATAAGAGAGATGGAAAACATGAAAATGAATATACTAGGCATAGGTGAAATGAGATGGAAGGGATCTGGCAAAATTATAACCGACAAACACAAAATAATTTATTCTGGAGGGGACACACATGAAAAAGGTGTAGGAATATTATTTGATGAAAAGGCAGCCAAATATATGAATGGATACTGGTGTAATTCAGATAGAGTTATAATGGTCAAAATCAAAGACAAACCAATAGATATAAATATTTTACAAGTATATGCACAAACAACAAGCAGTAGTGAAGAAGAAAAACAACACTTTTACTATGAAATAGAAATGGCATTAGCTAAAATTGGATCACAAGAAATAAAAATAATACTGGGAGATTTTAATGCAAAAGTAGGTGAGGGAAAAATAGAGGATATAGTGGGGAATTACGGTTTAGGTACAAGAAATGAACGAGGAGAGAAACTAATAGAATGGGCAAATATTAATGATATGATAACTGGAAACACATGGTTTAAACACCATAAAAGACGACTATACACATGGAAAAGCCCTGATATGAAAATACACAACCAAATTGACTACATACTTATTAATAAAAGATTTAGAAATGCATTAATTAACGTAAAGACAATGCCTGGTGCTGACGGTAATAGTGATCATGTACCACTGTGTGGACAAATAAAAGTAAGATTAAAGAGAGATAAAAAATGGTTAAGAACCTGAGACTTAATAAAGAGGTTCTGAAAGTAGATAAAGAAATTCAAGAATAATACAGAGTGACTGTGAAAAATAAGTGCAATGCAATAACTAAAATACAGAGTATAAATGATCAATGGGAAATGTTAAGGGACTCCATTCATCAAACTAGCAAAGAAATATTACCGGAGAGAAGCCAAACAGCTAAGAAAAAATGGATGAATGAAGAAATCTTAATGCTGATGGATAAAAGGAAACAGAATAAAAATGACAAACAAGAGTATGCTAAGATAAATAAAGAAATAAGAGATAAATGTGTGAAGGCAAAAGAAAGTTGGTTAAACGAGCAACTGCAAAAAAATTGAATTAAATTCCATTAAAGATCAAAAAAGTATGCATAGACAAATCAGTGAGCTCACAAGAAGAAAAATAAGAATAAATACAGGGTGTTTGAAATCGAAAACAGGATAGATATTATTGGAGGAAGGTGCTATAAGGAAGAGGTGGAATAAGTATATAAGAGAATTATATAATGAAGAAAGGGAAGAATTAACAGAAGAAAGTAACTTAGAAGGCCCACCTATTCTAAAAGAAGAAGTCGCTGACGCTATGAAACATATGAAGAAAAGAAAAACAGCTGGGCCAGATGAAATCACAGTAGAAGAATTAGAAGTATTGGGAGAATTTGGGGTAGATATATTAACCTAAAATGCTAAATGATATTTACAACAGTGGATATTTACCGAGCGATATGCTGAAAATCTGTATTTATAGCAATACCAAAGAGACCAGGAGCAATTGAATGTGAAGATTTTCGTACAATTAACCTCATAAAACATGTCACTAAGCTTATACTCAGAATTATAATGAGAAGAACAAGAAAGAAAATAAAAATGGAAATTAGTGAAGAACAGTACTGGTTTTATGGAAGGAAAGGGTACAAACAATTGCAATATATATATTACGAACACTAATAGAAAGGTCAATAGAGAAACAGAGAGACATATATTTATGCTTCATAGATTATACTAAGGCATTTGATAAAGTAAAACATGATGAGCTGATTAAAATGTTGGAAGATATCAACATTGATGGGAAAGATTTAAGAATAATAAAGAATATATACTGGAACCAAGTAGCAGCAATTAAAATGGGAAATAAGAGGGTAGTTACGAACAGATAAAGCTAGGAGTACGACAGGGATGTGTCTTGTCACCAGATCTCTTCTCCCTATATAGCGAAGTAATAATGAGAGAGATCAAAGAGAAGCTAGGAATACTAATCGGAGGATATAATATAAACAATATACGCTATGCAGATGACACAGTATTGGTGGCGGATAATGCAACAGACCTACAACAATTATTGGACATTGTAGTATCAGAGAGTGCACAGAAAGGACTCTCCTTGAATATCAAGAAAACAGTAACAATGGTGATATCAAAGAAAATGGGGACACCAAAATGTGACATAGAAATAGAAGGGGAAATTCTCAACCAAGTGGATAATTTTAAATACCTAGGGGCACTTATAACATCGGATGGAAGATGTACAACAGAGATTACGAGCAGAATAGGGCAGGCAAAAGCCGCATTTCAGAAAATGAAGAGTATCTTATGCAATAAGTCACTATCAATGAATGTAAGAAAGAGAGTGCTAAAATGCTATATAGAACCAGTTTTGCTGTATGGCAGCGAATCTTGGAATGTAAATGAACAAATTAGGAAGAACTTAGAAGCAACAGAGATGTGGTTTTTAAGACGAATGTTGCGAATTCCTTGGACTGCCAGAGTAATTAACAACGATTGCCTGAAAGAGGCTAATGAAACTAGAACACTATATACAACAATAAGAAAGAGACAAACAGCTTTCTTTGGTCATGTGATGAGAAGAGAGGACATTGGAGAACATCGTGACAACTGGAAAGATCGAGGGGAAGAGAGGCAGAGGCAGACCTAGAGAAATGATGCTTGACGGATTGAGACGGTGGCATGGAGGAATATCATCAGCAGAGTTGATCCAGAACACCAAAGACCGAGATCTGTGGAGAGCCATGAACGCCTACGCCAGCCGGCACGGCACTTGATGATGATGATGATGATGATATTTTTTTTAGCCAGTAAACTACTACCTAATGTGGATGTGTGGATTTGGTCTCTGTACAGTCGTTTCTTTGGCGCACCTGTCTGAGTTTTGAAGAATGGTGTGTTGTTGATTAGGTTACATTATAGTGATTAAATAATTTCTCTAGTGTGTTGTTGTTTATGTCGGCTAGTCGACGCTGGGAGCCATAAATCGGTGGTATGATGGAGGAGAAAAAAATTGTAACGTAAAAAGTCTAATAGTTTTTGTAAATGTTAAATGGTGATATTTTTGGTTTCTCATTGTGTCGTTTATACCTATGTGTATTGTAATCTGTGTAACGTTTGCATTAATTTCCATTCTACGTATACTGTCTGTTAGACTGTCTACCCCTGCATTTGGAAGCTGAATTGTTGTAGCTATATCTGTGTGTGATGAGGACATACGGTTACTGTATATGCCTTTTATCAAGGAGTCGCCAATGATCATGTGGGTACAGTCAGTTGGTGGTCTCTCTATGTACTGGTTTCTGGCACATCTTGCACGTTGTTCTACCACTGATAATTATCCGGCTGTGGACTGTATTCTTGCAGGTTACTAGATGTTTATTGAATATATGAGTTGTCTATCAGCAATGTCTAGTCGTAATTGTTGTTTTCTTTTACCGATTGCTTTTTTGGTACTTCAAATCGATTGCTGACTTTTACTACGATGGGATATGTTGAGTGCTCTTGAATGACGTTGTCTATTTGTTGATGCGTTTTCGTTCGCTGTATAGTTGGTGCTCACAGGGATGGCTGTTTTTGTTTCGAAACTGCCTGTCTGTGCTGCATGATCAATAGTGGAAGCGCATTGTAAAGTCTCAATGGTGTGTTTCAATATACCAGTTACCTCTCTCAGGAGAGCGACCTCTGACTCGAGGTTTATATAGTCACTAATGATCTTGGCGATCTTGTCTGTGTTGTCGGAGGCGGCGTCTAGAAATACTTTTAAACGTGACCAACTTTTCAATGTGCTGCTGACAACCGCACGAGTATTGATTTGTAGATGGGTTCTCATCTAGTACCGATAGTGCAACCTCTATTTGGTATGAATTCATGTCATTTGGTTGCATACTCCTACGCGATCCATCGGGTATTCAATGGCTAGCAGCACTGGTCGGTTAGAAAAAGTTGCGTTCGTGTTGCTGCTTTGTTGAGTCGTGGGATGTTCGATTATGTTGTTACTATGACCTGATGCTGTGACGACTGTCGTTGCAAACTGTATTGATTTTATGGTTTCGCTAGACAATAGCATGACCCCTGCAGGATTTGTTGTTTTAATGGTCTCGTCAGACACTAGCATGCTGACATCGGCAGGTTGAGTAGCGAGTCACATGTCAGTTTCAGTGATATCTGCTGAATTTCGACTAATTGTGTCGCGAGCCACTCAGACATGACGGCAGTTGCTCCTTGGGTCAAAACCTTATTCTGGGTATGGTACAAATGTAGCGTATGTAGCGGAGATGATATTTTGACTTCCACTTCTGGCCCCTGTCGGTCTTTTCTATAGTCGAGTTTGGCCTCATTGTAATAATTGATCAGACATGTTCGAAATGCCTCGTAATGTATTGTATTATTGAATGTAATAGAAATGAATTTACCGCCGTTCATACATTTAACAGACAGTGATGCAGAGTTAAAACAATTATTTAGTTTGCTTCTCACTGCCCGCTCTTTGTTGAGTGTGTAGTTCCTAGTTACTGCAGATAGTAATCCACTTCGCCCCCTTTCTCTCGCTAACTCCAGCACATAATTTTCCTCCTCGACAGACATGATTACATGATATTACGTTTCCATAACCACGAACACATTGTAACGCCCCCACACAGTTTAAATTCTAGTGATGTGATTAGCTAGTTCAAGCTATCACTGACGTTTCTCTGATCCATGAATAATTAATCCACAGTGTCATTGAATACAATATTATTAGTATTTATATCTAACACTGCACACATAGCAACTTTAAAACAATTTCACAAGTTGCATCATTGTAATCACAACCATATAAAATCCATTGCGTACGAATGAAGATAAACAGGAAAAATAATCAAAGAAAGGGAGGAGAACACACAAACGCGTCCGTCCTCGCCAACCGCCAACCGATGAAGAAAGCATGACATGAGACGGATATTATTATTAGATTTGTGATTACAAAGAAAAGAACAAAACAATATATACAAACACAAATTGTGATGTACTTAACTGATTCAGTGCCGATGGATAATATATCGCCAAATGTAACCTCCTTTATGGACAGAAGGACGATATATCGCCATACTAGTGCCATCGTGTTATGTGTTTCGTTTCGCTGTACCTTCCGCAATTAATTACTCGGTGAACGAAAATTTATATTACGAGGGCAAATCAATAAGTAAGTCACACTGTTCTGTGGGATGGCAGGTAAATGTAGTTGGTGTTCTCTACAGGTGTCATTAGGTGACAGGAACATCAAACTTTATATTCCCGTGCATCAGGTGGTGCTATGTGTCTCATGCGCATGCGCAGCATATAAACAAAATGGTGACCGTACTTATAGCGTGTACAACCAAAGAGCAATGTGTTGTTGTGTGTTTTTTGTGTGGGCAAAAGGACTGCCTGCAAAGGACATTCATAAGGAAATGCTTCCTATTTATGCTGACAAATGTTTGTCCCGTAAAGCGGTGCATAGCTGGGTAGAAAACATCCTTCTTCGCCTTGTGTCCACAAATTCAGGGTTACGCTATCAGCAGGAAAGGTTATGCTGACAATATTATGGGATTGTCAAGGACTGCTTTTAAACAATTTCAAGATGAAAGGTGACAATGTGAATTCTGAATCGTTCTGCTAAGTTCTGTCGATACTTCATGATGCCATTCGAGGAAAACTTCCAGGACTGCTGACTAGAGGAGTGTTGCTTCTTCATGACAATGCCAGACCATATACAGCTCGATTAACTCAGGAGAAAATTAACCAACTAAGATGGGAAGTTCTGGACCATCTACCTTACAGCCACGACTTAGCCCCTAGCGATTTCCACCTTTTTGGTCCACTGAAAACCCAACTTGGCTGGAGACATTACCCGAATGACGCCGAAGTTGAATGTGAAGTGAAAACGTGGTTTAGAAAACATAGCACGCAGTTCTATGCAGCCGGTTTAGGGGGACTAATTAAACTTATGGGATAAGTGCATCGATGTTGGTGGAAATTATGTTGAGAAATAAAGGGACAATGTATGTGTAAAAATAAGCTTGTTTCAATGTGTTATCATATTTATTTATTTTTCTACAGCCATTTGTGACTAACTTATTGACTTCACCTCGTACAAAACATGTTCATGTATATCTGCACCATGTTTAGCCCTCACTTACTTTTTGTTTGCCACTTAATCAGTTAAGTTGGATACATTTGAAAAAGTCAAACGAACTCAACCCAACTGTAAGAGGTAGGGGGATACGAAGGTGTCAGCGGCAACCCAAAGTGTAGGCTTAAAGTCAAAAATCCTGAAGCAGTAGCGTGCAGAATGTCTGTGAATTGCTAGCACCATCACCTTGTGTAGTCCCGAATGCACAGAGGAATATCCAACCGATTATACCCCCTCGTGGCGGACGACAAACTCAGTGGTCCAACACTCGTAGGACCACGCTCCTGACATTACCAGCGTAACCTCCTAACGATGTCAATAACGCTAAAGTGCAGGCTAACACGAAGGAATGATGGACAGTAGTACTAGTAGTAGTAGTAGGCCTCTTTCAGTCCTGTAGGACTATAGAGTTGTGCCGCTTGGGAGGTACCTGGCAGCACCGCTGGTGACCGCTGATGATGAACAGGGACTCTGGTAAACGGGTAAGCTAAGTTTCACGCAAAATCAATCCAATGGTCTCACTGGTAGTAGCAACTATTACTAACTCTAGTGGCATTTGTACTTAAACGTACCCACTGAAGTGTGGCTAACCTTCGCAGTCTACCGGCATGGGAATTTCCGGCAGGGCTAATCTCCTACACAAGCAGGCTGTATAATGTTTGTAACAACAGACACCTCTTTCAGTCCTGTATGTTGTGATACAGTCTCTTCGAGCGCCGACAATCGTGTTCATTGATTTGATCATTGTGATCTTGTACACAGAGTAACTATCCCCCTCCTCCAACAAGTTATATATATATATATATATATATATATATATATATATATATATATATATATATATATATATATATATATATATATATATATATATATATCTTTTATATATTATATAGCATATCTTTTATAGAACGACACAGTCAACCCCAGACTTTTTTGGCTGTTTGTGATCTCTTGGCAACTTTACGTTCAGTAGGTTGCCATTGGTTTCTGAAGGACCCTAACCCATACTATGTTATAAAATAAATCTAACGCAACACGGTCTGCTGCTAAATATCCCGCAGCTGTGTTTCGAACGCGATATGTGGGATATCGAACTGCGTCCGTAATCTCTTCGCCACGGAGCGGTAGAAAAACTTAATTATTGAGTGAAGGTAACCTAATAGAAATACCCGAACATAACAAGAGAAAGGTCAGAATAGACTGCAACAAGGAGAAAAGATGACACACTTCTGGGCTGATGTATGTAATGTATAAAAACATTCTTTTGTCTGCCAGTTTTGAGAAGACAACTTTAGTGAATGTTTTCCGTAACCCTGACTATCTTCAATGTCCAGTCTTCTATCACTAATATCTCCTTGTTGGAATGAGTCGTAACAGTCCGTACAAGTTGGGATAGAAAACCCCGACTTCTAGAGAGATCCATCATTCCCATTGATAATGGAAGCTAAGTAGAATTTCAAAACAATGCATTCCCTTAGTGAATGTAAACACAGAAAGCACACACAATACGTTGCATGATTTATTGCCTGGCATATTTCGCGGCATCTCGTCTGGTGCGCACTGCAGAGTTATATACAATGTGATGTATTATTCATTTATCACTGCATATGCTATATAACAGCAGGATGCATCTGACGAGATGCAATGAAATATGCCAGACAATAAATCGTGCAACATATTGTTTGCGGCTTCTGTTTTAGTAGAATTTCTCACCTCCGATTGGCAGCTGCCTCAGTCTAAAACAGATCAAGTCAAGTCAGTCAAGGAACCTCTTACGAGCTTTAAGGCGTACTGGGTATACGGTGCTGGACTCATATTTGTATAGACCTCCCGGCACTCCAGGAGCGATGTGGTCAGTACCACACCGACCACCGGTCATCGCCAGACATTTCTGGTATCCAGGTTAGAGTGGGTCTCAGGTCAAATTTAAACATTCAAGTCCTCTCCGATGCTTATCGAACCCAAGCCACCCGGGCAGACAGGCGAGCGTCTAGCCACTACGCTACTTCAGCTCCCCTAACGTAAAGTCAAACGTTTCAGTCTTGCCAAGCGGTCATTTCAACGGTCAAAGTTCACATACACTCGGATCTATTAGCATCCCGTGTTGTTTTGCTCGTTGCTCCAGGCATACCGTTTATATTTCCAGCGGATTTATATACATTTATTATATAGATTAATACGGTGCGCTGAAGCCGAGGTTGGTGGTTCAACTCCTACACCGGGCAGCTGGACTAAAATGTTGACCTGTCGTCCTTGACTTGGTGACGTAAATTACAAGTATCTCTAAAGTCGGAGTGGGCTTGTATAACAGAGTAGGACTAACAAAGACTGTTGGCTTCATATAAATAAGGTCTATTTCCATTTGATGACAAGTTCTATAAACATGGCGTCCTTCCAGTTCCAGGCCCTGATCTTGACTGCCACATGACAACCAACCACGTCACGACTTGAGCATCTCTCTTCCCATTCTCTCCCGATGCTCAATCGTGCCGTAGCCTTTTCCCACCTAATACTCTAACTCTGTTACACCTCCCCATGTTAATTAAAGAATTTTTCTTGTAAAGGAAAAAATCTTTACTCCTAATCCCCTTACTCTATTCCCTCTTTTTTTCCCTTACCTCTTACAGTTCCTCTAATCTTCCCCAAACCAACTCCAACTTAAGTAAATATTCTATTCTTTAACTCTTTCCCGTGCTATATAGTTATCCACTATACAGTTATATATTTCTGGCTCGTTCTTGGCTCCTTATTGTTCCTGTAGAAAATATACATATCATAAGAACAGCTCGTAAAATCGTTATCATACCTTTGACATTATAAAATTCCTCACTCTTCCACAACACAGGATGGACAGAAACAATGTAGTTAGAAAAAGTAAAGAAACGGTGCGCACCGAGTGAGAAGTATAAAGAATGAATAGTCAACATGACCACATTTACACACAGTAATGAATAGTTAACACACTCACATTTACCTCCCTTGCCAATAAAATTTTTTTTTGTAAAACAATTTTTTAAAATACATCTTACGAACTAGATCTTTGTTCTCTATAAATAAATTTGACATAAGTTTTCACAACACTTATATTGCTATCCACAATCTTGTCTATATTTCCGATATCTCCTCTTTAACCCGAGCCAATGTTCATATTCCATGAACACTTTTTTATTTAATTAACGCTGGTTTTTCACAGCACCTATATCTTGCCCCCATACATCCCATGACCTGCTTCTTTGTCCCGTTTTATATATATCCCCGCTTATATGCTGCCATTCACAGTCTTCCCCAACCTTATATCTTCATATAACGCTACTCCTATTTTACTAACAGTTCATATCTATAAGAACCTCTTCAAACAACTTAATATTCACAAAGAGAATATTTCTCTATATTATCCCCCAGTAGTTTTATTAACTCTTTTCTGAACGAAAGGCCTTAAACAAAGCCCCATGTATTTGAAAATTAAACTTACTTAACTAAATTTATAACCTATTCATTAACAATGTAACTTAATATACAAAACCACTCATTTAAACGAAATAAAATCAACACAAGACGTCATTCCCCCAAATTATCCAAAGAAAAACACATTTTAAAATGACATAACATGCATTTTATCAAATCAGAATAAAACATTCTATTACTACCTATCACTATTGGTCTCTTTTACGGACCAATAGTTTGTACTCAAACTACTAGGAACACAATAATCCTATTCTAAATCAATTAATCAAATAACATTTTACAAGACCAAATCAAGCAAAAAAAAAAAAACATATTATATATGACTCATGACTCATAAAACTCAGACTCAATAAAACACGGTTTTCGAAAAAAAAATATAACTCCCTTAAAATTACTACGTACAGTGGCCCACCAACATTGGCCTCTCATACGAACATATCTATTTATACAAGTCATTCCAGTATTTCTATGACCGAGAAAACAAAACACTTCACTGCCACGTATGTATATCTGTTAACTACAGAGTAATTTCTAACTTAGAACAATATCTGTTCTCTCTACACAAAAAAATCAATACTCAACACTGACCGTACCATCATTGATTCTCTCCCCTCATAACTTTCTATCTTTTTCTAGCTTAACTCCTAACACATCATAACATCCGGAATATCATCTTAAGTAAGCACTGTAAACTACAGGTTAACTTCTTTTTTCTATTCCTAACGTGGCGACTATTCCAATGTCAACTCAATGCAGCAGCCATCCTCTACTTATCAATTAACTTGTGGCTCGGCCTGCCAATTATTTCCCTTGGACCAAACATCACTATAACTTCTTAATTATTACCGTTAAACACGGCATTTCTAGCACCAATAACAAAAACTTGTCTATTTGCTATTGAGTACATCCACCTATTGTACCAATACCTAATTTGTCCAATCTACGAAAAGTCAAGAAGTAGAAACATAAAATCAACCAGCAATTCTATCACAGAGAAAAAAAAATATATATACATGCCTCTCTCGAAACTACCTCTATATTAGTTATCTCACTGCTTAACTACTCCTCAATACCATTTATAAAAAGTATCCATAGAAGCCTTTTACAAGCATTACTTTCATTTCCAAATCCTAAAACTTATAACTTACTATCTGCAGTATTCTCTATCTATCTATCTCCTACGTTTCCACTTCTTCAATAACTCCAAGTTTCTTTGAATAAGTGCTAACTCTACATCAATATCCTCTTCTTCGTACAACTTATTAGTTTCTTCCATACTACTAATTGATTCTGACTTTTCATCCATTTCTTCTTCTTCGTCTGTATGTCTCTCGTTAGCAGCCGCTAATCTCTTCTGTTCAATATCCCATCTAATTTGTCTATCATTATTTCTTAAGGACCTTTCTAGTAGAGGCATATCTTCACCGCTTGTTGAATAATCTCTAATTCTCCTCTGTCTTTTCACTTCTCTATCTCTTTGTTTATCCATTCTTCTTTTCGTTGCTTGTCTAGTATTCTTAAATGGAGCACCTATTTCCTCTTCCATACTATCATAATGACTTTCATTCACATTTTCTTCTTCTATTGTTTTCGGTATCGTCTGTTCTTGAGTATCTTCGTAAGCAGGAGTTGCTAGTAACTAATTTTGTGCTGGATCTTTTCTAAAACTTGGGGTTACTGTAGCTCCTCTGACGACTTGTTCATCTAAATATCTAGTGTCTGAATAATAATTATTATTATAATTATTATTTTCCATCTCATCCTCATCTCTTCTTAAGTGTTCAACGTGTGCCCTTGCCACATGTCCTGTGACTTGGTTCTTGATACTATACGATACATTACCTAGTTTTTCCAAAACGTAATAACCTGGGATCCAACGAGCATCAAACTTAGAGTTTCTTCTATGCTTCTTGTAATAAACTCTATCACCTACTTTAAACTCCTGTAATTTTGTATTTACATTTTTGTACTTTTTCTGTCTTTCCCTAGCTTTAATTATATTATTCTTTAATCTTACGTGTGCTTTATGCATTTCTTGTATTATTGTCTCTTGAAAGTCTTCCCCCATATATTTCCGTCTTGGTTTTAATAGATTATCTATAGGTAGTATTGGTTCTCTCCCGTGTATTAAATAGAATGGTGAAAACCCCGTGCTCTCATTTTGATTTGTGCGAATAGCGCTAAGGGCAGGTCCTAAGAATAGGTCCCAATCTTTTTCATGTTCATCAACAATCTTTGCTACAACGTCGTATAACGTCCTATGTTGACGCTCGTTCTTAGCATTTGAAGAAGGTCTATAATATGAGGTCTTTATATGTTTTATATTCAAATCTTTTAATAACTTTTCGAATTTTTTATTTACAAATTTCCTACCATTATCTGTAAGTATACTTTGTGGGCAACTAAATCTTGGTACGAACTCTTGTAAAAAAATATTAATGACAGTATCTGCGCTCTTATCTGGGATTGCATAAACTTCCGGCCAAAGACTGTAGATGTCTACTATATGAATTAAATACACGTTTCCTGACAATGTTCTAGGGTGAGGACCCGATATATCTAAACTAATCTTTTGCATTGGGAACTGAGGAATATCTGTATCTTGTAAGGGACACTTAATTGTTTTCATATTCCTTAACCTGCATTTTCACACGTATCTACATATTTGCAAGCAGATTTAAACAAGTTTGGCCAATAATATTTGCTCGTAAGTGCTTTCACCAATTTATCACGACCGAGATGTCCATTCTCATTGTGATATGCTTTTAAAACTTCATTTTCCAAATGCTTTGGAATATATTTCCTTAGCTGTTCGTTCCTTTCACACATATAGTATAACTGTCCATCCTCTTGTAAAACCAAATAATTCTTCTTATATTTGTTCTATTCCGTTTCTCTTAATTTTTGTTTTATTTGTAAGACTTTTGGATCCAATTCTTGTTCTTCTTTCATATTAAATTGTGCTAAATGTGGGTCTTCTGCTCTATGTTCAGACTCTTGATCCGATGGTAAACTCTCAAATTCTTCTCTATTTATTATGGTAGAATCTAAAATATTTACTTGCCAGTTTCGGTCGTCTATCTCTGGTTCAGCTTCATCTTCTGTGTCTCCTGATGACTGTGGGTACGGGATCCTAGACAATAAATCAGCGCATGTGTTAATCCTACCTGGAATGTATTCAATTTTCGTGTTGTATCCCTGTAGATTCAATGCCCACGTCTGTATTTTCCTGTTCTGCACTGGAGCTTCTAAAAAAGACTTTAAAGGCATATGGTCAGTTCTAATAACAAAATTTGCATTATGTAAGTAGTAATTTAGTTTCTGAAGAGCATAATGAATAGCATAAGCTTCTTTTTCAATAGTCGTCCATTTCCGTTGTGATTTGCTAAGTTTATGAGATAAGAAGTAAATTGGCCTTTCATTTTTAACCCCTGGTATTCCAGACTCTTTTCCTTCATATGGTTTGAACCAAACATGCTCCTATTGCATTATCCGAAGCATCTGTGTACAGTATTAACTGTTTATTCAAGTCTGGATGCGTCAATAGTGGTACCAGTGTTAAGCTGTTTTTTAAATACTCGAACGCTTTTTGACACTCATCATCCCACTTAAATCTAGCGTATTTGCCTGTTAAATTTGTAATAGGTTCTGCTATCTTTGAAAACGCTGGGACAAACCGCCTATAATACGCACAAGTTCCTATAAACGCACGCACTTCTTTTACGTTAGTTGGAGGAGGTAACTCTTTAATAACCTTTATCTTGTCCTGGTCTGGTTTAATTCCGTGTCTATTTGTAATATAACCCAAATATTTTGTTTCTGTCTTTAAAAACTGGCACTTACTAAGCTTCAATTTAACGTCATGTACTCTTAATCTATCGAATACTAATCTAATATGTTTTAAATGATCATTCACATCTCCTGTCGTAAAAATCAGAATATCGTCTATATAGGCTAATGCAAACCTTTGCATACCTTCTAATATTTCATTTATTAAGAGCATGTAGTGAGACGGTGCAGTTTTGACCCCAAAAGGCATTCGTAAAAATTCGTAAGAGCCCATATGGGTACAGAAAGCACTCTTCTTTTGAGCATCCTTCGACATAGGTATACACCAGAATCCTGATCTTGCGTCTAACGTCGTGAAGAATGTAGAACCATTAAGCAGCCCCAAGATATCATCAATTACTGGTAGTGGGTACGCTACATTCTTAGTGATTTTGTTCAACGCCCTGTAGTCGCAGCAGAAGCGATTCGAACCATCAGGTTTGGCTACGATGATGACCGGAGATGACCATTCTGACTTCGATCTTGTTATTATTCCTGCTTTCAACATATCTTCTATTGCCTTTTCCACAATTTCTCTATTTCTCAATGGAGTTCTATATGGTTTTAAACTAATTGGTGGATGGTCTCCCGTATCTATTTCCATTGTAACTGTTTGTGTCTTTCCCAATTCCAAATCATTAATTGCAAATACATCTTGATTTTGCCTTATAAGTTGTTCTAATACTTCCTTATTTTCTGGCGGAGTTTTTAACTGTGCCAACAATTCTTGTTCCCTTGTCATTTTGTCTAGTGAATGTATTTGGGCTGTATTTCTTCTGGATGGATGGATCAATTCATCCATTTGTACGTTCCCTCTTCTTCCGCGTCCGCGTCTGTTATTAACTCTTTCATTAGAAGTTTCTGAATAACTTGTTCCCGACCTTTTTACTCTATCCGTTGCCAATATGTCACTAATGTTATGATCTAGTTTGGCTATCACACATCCTCTGTATAATTTGATTTCTCTACCTGTGTTGTTGATAATCATCACCGGAAAGGTTAAGTGTTTATCCAACGCTATTATTCCATCCGGAACTTCCAAACCAGGCTCATCAATTACTTCCTCTTGCAACTCAGTGATTCTGACTGTGTCTCCTGCCACATAATATGGGTTTCTTTTCAGCTTTGCTTGTATCAAATTAACCGACTGTGGTTTTAACGTCGTGGACATTTTAACTCTAACTAGTGCTGATATATGTATGTCTTCTTCCATATCTACATAGACGTCCCTGAATTTTAATTTATGTAAATCGAAGAAAAGTCTTATTCCATTTTTTATTACAAAATCTCTTCCTATCAGCATGTTTCTATTTAAATCTTTCACTACATGAAAAAGATGTCTTACGTTGATCCCACCTAATTTAAAATTGATCATTGTTTGTCCAATTACTTGTAAATTCTGTCCTGTAACAGAGTGAAGATTATTATGACTCTTAAATATTCTACAATTTCTCATTATTTTATATAAAAAACTTTCTTTAATTACACTAACCTGAGCTCCTGAATCAATTAATGTACGAACTCTATATTTTCCTATTTCTATTATACACGAACTACGATCTGTTGTCTTCACTGTAAATTGTTTGACTTCATCTACTTGAGAGCATTCTCTATTCGTCCCCCTATGTCTATTATTAACATACTCTTTAAACCTTGGGACCTTATTATTTTCCCTCCTATCACAGGTCCTTTTTAATAGGCAGGGCGCCGGTTTTCCTGCGTTCTTGTACCTGTAAAATTCCTGTGTCTACCTTCAACATTCCTACTCAACCTGTTATTGTCATGTCTACCCTGTGTATTCGACTGGACACGCCTGTTATTACAAAAACGAGAAACATGTCCGCGTTGACCACAAAACCAACAGACAATATTTGTGTTATTTGTGTTGCCTACTGTCTCACTTGTAGGGTATCTCATATTTCTTCTTTCATCATAATCATTTCTATTTCTACCTTGTAACGTCTGTATACCTCCTCTCCTATTCCATCCGAACCTTGTTTGTCCTATTTCCATAGGCTCCTCAATCCTGTCTTCTCGACTAATTCCTATTCTCGTCCTGTTCTCAATCTGAATCTACGTCTCAAATTTTCTTCTTGTATCGCGATATCTACCGCTTGTGATAACCTCTCAGGGTTTTCCCTCATCAGCTTAAATTTCAAACCATCGGATTTTATGCCATCTACAAAAATTCCGACTAACATCCTCTCCACCTCTTCTCCTCGTACATTCTGTCCTAAGAATGCCTCTTCAGCCAGGTTAATCAACCTATCGCTGAACAATTGTACCGTCTCTCCGTTGTTTTGTTTAGCCTGTCTCAACACCGAAAGGGCATGTTGTGGATCCGTTATTTCCGCGTACTTACGTGCTAGGTCCTCTTTAAATTGTTCCCATGTCTCATCTACTCTAGCCTCTAACTTTCTTCTTATATGATCCGAAACCGGTTCTGTTGCCGCCTGATACGCAAGTCTCATTGTCTCTTCATCTGTTGCCGAGACCAAATACGCATATTTTTCTATGGAAGTTATCCATTTCTTAAACTCTCTGGCCTGTCCACTAAACTTAACAATTTCAGTTGCCATTCCCTGTTGTTTAATAACCGTATTAAGTCTACCTACCGCTGTTCCTACCCCCGTCAAAACTTGTGCTAAGGTGTCTTGTTCCGCCATGCTGAAATATTATTATACAGACCAAGCAAACAACTTCACATTTGTAACTTAGTAATTTAAGAAATACAAATCACTTATACCGTAAGAACAGTTCGACCAGTTAATAGGTTTACAAATTACCCTACTCTTGTTTCCCGATCCCAGCAAGACGTATTCTTCTAGGTTCGCCGTCAGGTTAGATTCAACGCTGTATTAGTTGAAACCAATCGCGCACTTCAGGTAGTTCCTTCTTCTAAGGTAGTTTCTCTTCTTGGGATGCCTCAGTACAGTACTTCAACCCTTGGTTGGGTCCCTTCTGAGATGGAGTACATCAAATCGACGTCTTGAGAACAACTCATACGTAACAGAGCCCAAAAGGATTAGCGAGCGGCTCTCATTTGTAGTAGAGCCCTGAGATAGTAGTCTGACACATCAACAAAACATGGGCCAATCCATGAAGTAATGAGGTATTTATTTGCTGTCTTGATTGTCTTTTAACAACGTTCTTTTTTTTTTTTTTAAATCACGACTCAGTTGTTAGCGAGCTCAAAGCAAAACCCATTAACATTGTCCATAATATTTTGACTTGATGACACGAGTTGTCTGAATTGATCAGTATTCTGGAAAAACTTTGAATAAGTCTTAAAGTTTATTATTAATTTCTGCAAATTTGCTTTGAGGCGAGGCTGAACTTGATTGTGCTATTGAAAAGTTCTTGCTCACCTGAAACAACGATCAGACTGGATTTATCTTCAGCAAAACTCTTGCTCGCTCAAGACAACGGTTAAACTGGCTTGACTTTCAGCAAAATTTCTGCTCGCTCAAGACAACGATTAAACTGGGCCGACCTTTAGCAAAACTCCCGCTCGCGCGAGACAACGGTTAACCTGGCCTGACCTTCAGCAAAACTCCTGCTCGCTCGAGATAACGATTAACTGACTTGAGCTTCAGCAACACTCCTGACACGTTCGCTAGATGAATGGACAAGAGGAGCCGTCAGGATGGTGTTTACAGTTGATGCTCGCCGGTTTGATGACAATCGCAGGCGCTGCAACCCGTTATGGCAAGTTGGTCTTCATCCTTTTCCTGACGCCAATTAAATTTTGATATCAAGTCTTGAAAAAGACTTACAGACAACCACCCCTGGCCGGGCTTTTGGTTGCTGTACTTCTCACAGATAACTTATTGGCCATTTTTCCAACTGCGCTTTTTTTTAAAATGTTCAATACTTGTTTAGAAGCGTGCCGCAATTCTGTTTCTGGCGATCGACACAAACGGACCAAGGATCTTCATACTTTTTGAGCTACTTCGATGTATTATACAGTAGACATCGTTTTTAGATTCTGCGATGTTATACAGTAGACAGCATTTTGAGACTCCGCGTTGTACCAGGCTCGAATCCTGTGTCGTGGGCACCAAAATTCGTCCTATATCAGAGTAGGACTAACAAAGACTGTTGGCTTCATATAAATAAGGTTTATTTCCATTTGATGACAAGTTCTATAAACATGGCGTCCTTCCAGTTCCAGGCCCTGATCTTGACTGCCACATGACAACCAACCACGTCACGACTTGAGCATCTCTCTTCCCATTCTCTCCCGATGCTCAATCGTGCCGTAGCCTTTTCCCACCTAATACTCTAACTCTGTTACACTTGCCTGTTGGCGAGTGACTCTGTGAATAGGGAAATCTAATCCACATGCAAAATTCAGTCCATCACTACTATAAAAATAGTGCGTATGGACTACGCTTGAGTTCAAAAGCAAGTGAGTGCACAAAAAAGAAAAGAAAAGAAAAGAAAAATATCAATGGAACCAAATTTAGCTGATTCAGTGCCAAACCAATGGTAGGTCTGGACGACACATGGTACACAGTCAGATGAATAAGCATTATAACTTAATTTCCATTCACTGATCAATGAAACTGCGAAAGTTACTACGAAACAAAACAAATAACTCGATGGCCCTAGTACAGCAATGTATCGTCCTTCTGCACATAAGGGAGGTCACATTTGGCCATATATTACTCTTCGGCACGGAATCAGTTAGAGATGTTCTTTTATTTTATACGTACAATCTTGTTATAAGATGACATATTGCCTCTCGGCTGTGTAAATTCACGATTAACACCGCGGCTTGTCTTGTTCCCATCTACAGACCCTACACTTTCAGGGGTGTTCCGGGAGACGACAACTTGGTTGATGACACTGCTAAACTTGATCAGCCCTACCGTATAGAGTTTTCTGGCAGTGGCGATATGGCTTTAGGTATGTATAGGTATTTCGTGACCCATCCCTTCCCCCACACACATATGTTTAAACAGACATCTTCAAAATATATAAACACTCAGAAAGCGGTAACAGGCCGGGACTATTAGAGGGGTTGAGGTGACTGCTTCATTTCATAATTTACCTTGTTCGTTTTCTGCATTGATATAGGAATTTAAAAGTAACAAACACATACGCCAACACACACCCAAATGGGTGCCTAAAATCACGTGTCATCTTACCTTTTAGATGGTGAGATCGGGCAGCAAGCGAGTTCAGCAATGGTGACAAGCAGAAATTACCCCGTTTACTTAACCTTGTGATTTCATCTGTATTATATCTACAACTTGCAGTCGTGTAGTCTTCGGAATTTCCCAAAGTGACTGTTCCAATTACTTCTGCTCTGATAATCTATCTGTTAGCTCGTTGCCTCGCACTTCATAGTGGCCCTGAGAATGTATCCAGGTCAAACTTTGTAAGAGACAAGTGTATGCTTCGTATCCGTCATACCTAACCTCTTCATGTGGAAGTTTCCAGAGTTGGGGATAAGAATCTAACATTATCATTGTTCTGATGGTGTCATATAGCTTCCCTGGGGTGAAGGGAATAGGCTATCGCACTTATTTATGAATATATATATATATATATATATATATATATATATATATATATATATATATATATATATATATATATATATATATATATATATATATATATCGGGATGACTTCAGATCTGGGACTGGGACACTTTCAGTCTGCGACCCCACCAGTCTTCAGATACCTATCTCTCTCACAACCAACCAAGGGATGTTACCCTTTCAAACATCATCCTGAACAAATGACGCAACTCTGGCATCTACAAACTCAATAACTAAAGTGTATTGTACAAAGGAAAGTGAAGATAATGTGGATGTAGTGCAGATCTGTCTGGTGTGCTAATTACTACAAGACAGTAAGTTGAGGCAGCCACATGAAGATGGTCATCACTGTACAATGTCAGAGTTCCACATAAGACGGTAATGTCACTTATCTTCTTGGTGTAGGTCCTCAGTCTTTCACCAGATAGCACCTCCTCCGAGTTGTCAGCCCGTTAGGATAATGACACTGGGACATCTGCGCCTATGTCCAAATGAAACTCTAAATTTCCATTCACATCCAATCAGGTAGATACCTCACTCATAGGTACACAATTTTAGTAGCACAGTTTATGAATTACGGTTTATCAAAGGACAATGTCCAGTGCTAAATTTACATTAGAACACTGTTCATAGCCAGAGTTCCATTAGACTAAGAGTCACCATCAAAAACCAAAGTTCGGGTGAAACAAATGTTGGGTAGTCGGGTAGGTACTAAGTGTAGCACAGCTGGACGATTACACAAACCATACTTGCCCAGCAGCCTTAGTTCTGAATGGTGGATGACTTATCCTGGATCTGCCCTGAGGACATATATGACTGTCCGGGTGGTGTGCAGTAGTATCACCTCACGTTAGCTGGTCTGTCTAGACTTCTGATGTTGACACAGAATTATGGTTTTACTGACTGCCCATCACTCCTCTCCGGAAGGTAGAATCTGGAAAAATGACACAGGTAACCCTCGGTGAGAATCACGTGACCAGGACCCATCATACGGAGATACACTGCCTCCATATACTCAGATAGGGAGTCACTTCCCTATAAGGGGTGTGGTCCCATTACAGGCCATGCCTCACGGCCAGAGGAAGAATAAGGTCTGGGGTCTGACAAGTAGCGGAATAGATCATCTGCTTCCCTGGACTGGGGATAGAGTGAACCCACGGTGACTAGTCACGAGTGTCTGCCCCAGTTCCCCAGTGGAAGTCTTCTAATGACATACAGGGTTAGAGGGTCCACAGTACCCATAAGCAAGATGGCCCTGAAGGAGGGCCGTTGGCAAAACCCCCTTCCCGCTCGTCCCAGGTGGTCATGCTTTCCCCAATTCATCCCCCTTTGCAACCATCAGAACATGCGACCGCGGACATTCCCAAGAGATTCGTCTTGACCGGCTGAGTCGGAGGATACCCCACTCGGTAGGGTTTAGTTACGCCTTCACCGACTTCCGGTATTGTCGACTACGCCTGAGTTCAAAGGCGGCCCAGTAGTGTCATCAAATCACCAACATTTAGGCCACTCCTATTTTTCCCCAGCCATGTCTGACGGCGAGATAGGCGTGTAATACCGGCACTTTCACTGCCGTACAAACTGTTCAAGACAGGCCAGAATTGGGTCAAGTAAACAGGTCTGCCTGCTGGTGTAACTTGCAGGCTCGAGGGTAACTATTGCATCATGCAATGTACAACCTCGGATGATCGCGTTTTCGACCAAATAAAAAGAATACTGGTGGCACGCTTACCTATTTAATCTGTCAAGCAGTTAGAAGTATGGAGCCTCGTCCAAATTATGGACTTGATGTCAACGCCTTTAAACTTTAGTAAACACTGGCTCCATTTCTTCATGGGAACTGTAGCCACACAGAAGTTCCTGCCAGCCGGCCAGAATACAATCTTCTCCAAGCTGCTAGCTAGGTTATTGCGTCTGCGCAGTTAAAACACGAATTCCGGTATCATCATCTAGAACTTTCCAGATTCCAAGGGCGTACTCCTCCACTCATTTAGGGGTAAAATTACTTGGATTATCTCCCTTTGACTACAAAAAGGTGCTATAAACCGTGACCGTTGACGTAGGCTGAGAGATCTCGTGTGTCTGGCAAATCCCGCATCTTCTGATCGCATCCTCCAGGCATTTTTGTGACAGGTGGCTAGAGTAACTAGTAGCCACCTGAATAATCGCAACCACACTTCCATCTACACATTGAATGTTGCAGCTTTATGTGCTCCATTTTGCTTTCCAAATACCTTCTTCCTCACTCTAGCTGAGGATTCCAAACATATTTCTCTCCACGGTGGACAGAACCTTCGAATACACTCTTGTGTCATCTCTGCCGGCATTTGCACATATCCCATGTTCAACCAACATTTCTGTCACCCCATTAGTCTTTACACTCTCAGCTCAATATGATGACAACTTGACAGAAGATGTTCTTGTACTGTATCAGACTGGTTCACACAGGCATGGCATGGTCAGAAATACATCATTGATTTGGAAGAAGGTAACTATTTTAGTGCGACAAGAACAATCCGGTGTATAAATCCGGAAAGGTTTGTGTGTGTGTGTGTGTGTGTGTGTGTGTGTGTGTGTGTGTGTGTGTGTGTGTGTGTGTGTGTGTGTGTGTGTGTGTGTGTGTGTGTGTGTGTGTGTGTGTGTTGTGCAGGTCGAGAAAGCACACTTTCCTACCGTAAAATCTAAATTCTCGAACATTGAAAGAAGTGATGCATTGACATATCTGGGTTTGATATTTCATTGTAGTCTGTCAGATAAGCATCACGTGCATCTACTTGTTCTTTCCCCCTCAATCTACTCATTGTCTACGTCTCACATCCATACAAAAGTAAAGGTTCTAGGTAGCAAGCTAACACTAATTTTCTCGTAGCAACTGACATTTTTTTATTGGTCAAGTTGTATGTATAAAGTTAATTTCCCGTCTGTCCAACAGTTGTGAAAATATTACGATAGTTAATTTCCCGTCTGTCTCAAATATGTGGAAACATTAATATAGTCTGCCCCACAGATGTGAAACATTAAAACAGTTAATTTCCCGTCTGCCCCACAAATATGAAACATTAAAATAGTTAATTTCCCGTCTGCCCCACAGATATGAAACATTACAATAGTTAATTTCCCGTCTGCCCCACAGATATGAAATATTAAGATAGTTAATTTCCCGCCTGCCTCACATATGTCACACATTATGGTAGTTAATTTCCCGTCTGCCCCACAGATTTGAATCATTAAGATAGTTAATTTCCTGTCTGACCCACAGATACAAACACATTCTACTCCATTCTGATGGTTGATCCGGACGCCTTGGGCCCAGATGTGGACAAGAAGCCATACGGCCACTTGTGGACAGCCAACCTAAAGTATCAAGGTAAGGGCGAGAAAGAACGTTAGAGACAGTACTGGTCAAAAGCAGAATCTTTTTAGCCTGGGTGTTGTCTGAGTATGTTATTTTCTAACAGACGAACAGAAGAGGTTTCACTTTTCTTGTCCTGGGACAGTTGGTACTGCACCTCTTCGTATACTAAGGGAGGCATCGTCTATGGCTGAGGGGATAGCGTATGCACTTTCGCAATCACAAGATAAGGTTCGAAGTCAGGTGAAGAACATTTGGAAGGAGAAAGCTGTGTGTTGATTTTCACAGCAGTATGAGTACCGGCCGTTTAGAAGCAATTGCAAAATATTTAATGTAAAGTTGCCTTAAAAAATACACACAGCCAATAAATGCTAGAGTTGATTATGATGCCCTGCAAAAAGCTAGTTGCATTTACTTTACACGACGTTTCCGTGTCAATCAACCGCTGTATGTCAACTTTTAGCGGCCTGCTTTCAAATCACCCACGACGGATTTCGAACCTTCGACTCGGTTTGTCGGGGAATTAGGAAACCGCGTGTTTCACTATCTCCAAAGCCACCAGCTGCAAAGAATAGGCAATTAACTAAATCAAGTGAATAAATTGTGGCATGGGACAGACAGACCTACAAAACATAGATTATTAAGAGCATGCATCTTTCCCTTTGCAATATACACCTGTGAGTCCTGGACACTTACTAAACAAACTGAAAAGCGCATACATGCCTTTGAATATTCCTGTTATTGAGGGGTTCTAAGAATATCTTGGAGACAGAAAAGAATAAATGCATCCATACGACAAGAGCCGAATATTGAAGAGGGCTGGTCTGGTTCGCAAGACTAGTCCCACTTCTAGTGTTTGTTGTCTCAGATGGCTGTGTGAGGTGCACACAGTTGAGATCTTCCCAGCCGACGCATGTTAGCGAGGCAGGCATTTCGAGAATGTAACCGCATCGTGAAGCCAGAGTCGTGGTTGGAACGAGCGAAAGAGCAAATTTGTATGATCGTTCGACAAGATCTCGATAAGCGTCCACTCTCTCTCTCTCTCTCTCTCTCTCTCTCTCTCTCTCTCTCTCTCTCTCTCTCTCTCTCTCTCTCTCTCTCTCTCTCTCTCTCTCTCTCTCAATGAGTATTGGGCCTGCACAGTAAGCTGGCATAGATTGTCGGTTATTCCTGCCTGGCGTAGCTTGGAAGCTCGTCGGCAGGCGTCCAGTGTTTTTGCATGTATCACCGGGTACCGAAGGGGTTCGCTGAGCGATTGCTACTCTTGGCCTGCGTGTGCGTGAATAGTGCGTCTGTCCGATAGATATATGGTTGATCCTGCCAATAGCCATATTCTTGTCTTAAAGATTAAGCCATGCATGTCTAAGTTCACACTGTCTCACAGTGAAACCGCGAATGGCTCATTAAGCCAGTCGAGATTCCTTAGATGACACGATCCTACTTGGATAACCATGGCAATTATAGAGCTAATACAGAGGTGGGCAGACTACGGCCCGCGGGCCGCATCCGGCTCGTCAAGTGATTTTATGCGGCCCGCGAGAGCATTTAGAAATAAAAAATTTTAATTCGTTTTTAAGTTATTTTGTTGAATTTTACAAATTTTCATGTACCGTTATGATGAGTGTCAATAACAAACGTAATATTGAAGATGAATGCCGTGTTTTTAATGATGAATGGACAACTAAGTAGTGTCCTTTTAGTGTTTAGTGTCCTAAACCTGCGACTAGCCTAGCAAGCCGGCAGGGGATCTTCATACTGCTCGTAGAAAAACCAAGAAGTATAAACGGACTGACCCAAACGGCTATCGACCCGGCAATGTTAATGGACTACGAGATAGATCAGCGATTCAAAAAATAGGCACAATGAACGTCTGTGGTTTCAATAGTAAAGAAGAAGAGCTTATAGAAACAATGGAGAAGAGGAATATTGGTCTGATGGGAATAGCGGACACCAGAACAAAAGGGAAAGGATGCAAGGAGCTCCACCGCAGTTACACGTTTGTTTACTCTGGAGTAGAACAGCAAGAAAGGGCAACTCACGGTGTGGGAATAGTCATTGAACCACGGCTAGCAAGAGGAATACTAGAAATAAAATATATATCAGAAAGAATCATAACAGTGAGAATAAAAGAACAAACAATCACAACATATGTACAGATATACGCACCATGTAATGCAAACAATAATGAGCAAGAATGCGAGGACTTCTACGAAGACATACATGATGTGCTAAACAAAATAGATAAGCAGGACAACATCATAGTTATGGGAGACTTCAATGCAAGACTAGGACATAACAGAGTGGGCATAGAAAAACACCTGGGAGCATTTGGAGATCAGCAAAATGAAAGGAATGATAACGGAAGTAGACTGATAGAGCTTTGCAGCCAACAAGACCTCTATATAACAAACACATTCTATAAACATAAAGATTCGCAAGTATACACCTGGTATAAATGGAACAATCTAGATACTAAAAGCCAAATTGATTTTATATTAACAAGAAATAACAGAAAGAGAAATATATTAGATGCAAGAGCAGTGCCCAATTTCAGTATAAACACAGATCATAAAGCAGTCGTTGCCAGCAATAAGAACCATTAGAAGAAGAAGACAAAGAGCAGGAAAATACATGCCATGCGAATCAGTAAACTTAAAAAACCTTAAAGACGAGGCAGTAAGGGAAAATTATGAGAAAGAACTAACTGAACTCTTTGTAAAATTACCTACGGAAAGAAAAACAGTGGAAGAAGAATGGGAGATATTCAAATCAAGCATTTTAAATACTGCAAAAATAACATGCGGAACCACGAAAAAACGCAAAACACGGATAAAGAAAATAACAAGTTGGTGGAACGCAGAAGTAAAGAAAGCGGTAAAAGAAAAAAAGGAAAAATATAAAAAGTGGTTGAAGAGCAAACAGGAATGTGATTACAGAGAATACAGAATAGCGAGAAGACATGTGAGTAGAATAGTAAAGAGGGAAAAACAAAAAGACTGGGAAGAGTATGGAGAAACCCTAAATAAAAACTACAAGGAGGCAACCAGAAACTTCTACAAAAAGATAAGTGCAATGCGAACCAGAGGAGAACCCTTTGACCCAACTGAAATAATTAACAGCGAAAATGGAGAACCAATAAGTGAACAAAAACAGATCCTAATAAGATGGAAGCAGTATTTCGAACAACTTCTCAACATCCCATCAGATGTCACAGGAATTCAAGAGACCTACACAGATGTCACCGAGGAACTAGAACCAGACATACTAAAAGAAGAAATTATAGAAGCCATCAGATTAGCCCCATTAAACAAATCACCAGGACAGGATGAAATACCAAATGAACTAATTAAAGCAGCAAGGGAAGTAGGAACAGCTTGGCTACATAGACTATTCAACCATGTTTGGGTAGAACAACAGACACCACGAGACTGGGGAAATGCCATAATTATCCCAATTTGGAAAAACAAAGGCAGCAAAAGAGATTGCACACAATACAGAGGCATTTCACTGTTGAGTCATACTGGGAAAATATTTTGCAAAATTCTTGAAAAAAGATTACGAACTACTTTAGAACCCCAGCTAAGCGAAACGCAGCTTGGATTTAGGAAAAACAAAGGATGCACAGACGCCATTTTTGCTCTTAGACAACTTATAGAAAAATCAATTGAATTCAATGAAACACTCTACTTAGCCTTTGTCGACCAAGAAAAGGCATTTGATAGGGTAGATAGAAACAAGCTGTGGGAAATCCTTAAACAATATGGAGTGAGTACACATCTAACAAACCTATGCAGAAGTTTATACAACAACAGTGAATGCATAGTGAGAGCAACTGGAGAACACTCAGAACCCTTCACCATAAGATCTGGAGTACGACAAGGTTGTGTCCTGTCCCCTCTCTTGTTCATAACATATATAGACAACATATGTAAAGAAACCAGCCAAGCAGAGACAGCAAGAATACCGCATGACGAGAACACAGAAGAAGAACCATCTGCAAATCTAACCATTAGAGAACTCCTGTTTGCGGACGACCAAGCACTAATAGCAAAATCAGAAGCTGAATTACAAGACCACATGAATAGTCTAAACGAAATGTGTAGGGAACATAACATGAAAATTAGCACAAGCAAAACAGAGGTAATGACTATAACTAAAGAAGAACAAACAGCAACAATTCACCTAAACGAACATCCCTTGAAACAAGTAAAGAGCTTCAAGTACCTAGGAAGTATAATATCATCAAATGGCAGATCAGAAGACGAGATCGAAAATAGGTGCAATAAGGCAAATCAACTCATTGGACAAATGGCACCAATACTAAAGAACAAACATGTATCAATAACTACTAAGAAAGCACTTTACAACACAATCTTCCTACCAACTCTCTGCTACCAATGCCAAACCTGGACAATGACAGAAAAAGAGAAAAGAAAAATCACAACAACAGAAATGAGGTTTCTGAGAAGAATACTCAACGTATCAAGAAGAGATAAGATCAGAAATGAAGAAATCAGGACTAAAGTAGGGGTTAAAGCTGCTCTAGATTTTATTAGAAAGCAGCAAGTCAAATGGTTTGGCCATGCAAGTAGGCTACCAGTCAACAGCATGCCACAACAAGCAATGATGTACAGACCAGATGGAAACAGAGGAAGAGGCCGACCACGTAAACGTTGGACTGAGGGAATAACAGAATCCATGGGAATGTCGATATACGAAGCCCATAACCGGGCACTCTCACGAAGTTTATACTTCACCTCGACACCGCAAGGTACAAGAGGAACATGATGAGATGAGATGACTGTCAGATAACAAACGTAAGATTGAAGATGAATGCTGTGTTTTTAATGATGAATGGACAAATACGTACTGTTGTATAAGGTTGGTAGCAATCAGTTAGTTTGTTGTGTCGTGAGTCAGTGGCTGTCTTCAAGGAGTACA
The DNA here is from genome assembly GCA_014155875.1 of Cepaea nemoralis. Taxonomy (NCBI): domain Eukaryota; kingdom Metazoa; phylum Mollusca; class Gastropoda; order Stylommatophora; family Helicidae; genus Cepaea; species Cepaea nemoralis. The sequence goes on from JACEFZ010015801.1 coordinate 361,247, forward strand.
ATTTAAAAAGTCATTATTAAACAAAACATTCCGATTCGGATACAATTTAACAACCAAATGGAGAGAAAGGAGATGCTAGAGTCGGTAAAAATTTGGAGAAACAGCAAACATTTTTCACTAAACAGTCTTCAATTCCAGACGCTGCATTTGAAGCTAGTCTTGTGCTATCACACAGAATTGTAAAACAGAACAAGCCATTTTCTGATGGCGAGTCCATCAAGGAATGTTTGCTAGATGCAGCAAACATTATGTGTCCAGAACAAACAAAATAAAAAACAAATTTGATAACATTACTTATCAAGGAGAACTGTGGTCAGACTGTGTTGACAAGATCAGTGACAATTTGATGCATAAACTTCAAGATGCAAGTAAACAGTTTTTGTGGTACTCTCTTGCATTGGATGAGAGTACCGATGTACATGGTACTGCCCAATTATTGATATTATACGTGGAATAAACACTTCTTTCAAACTCACTGAAGAGTTACTGAGTGTTGAGTCACTCAAAGACACAACCACAGGCCATGATATATTCAATGCTGTTACTAACTGTATTGAAAGAACTGGGTTGGTTTGGAACAAGATGGCAAATGTTACAACTGACGGAGCTCGTGCTTTGACTGGAAAAAATGTAGGTCTGGTAAAGTTGATAAGTGATAAGATTAAAGCAGAATATCCAGACCACACATTATTACCACTTCACTGTGTGATTTATCAAGAAAGTCTGTGTAAAACTGTTTTAAATATCAAGCATGTTATTGACCCAGTTGTCAGTGTCTCAACCTCATCAGATCAAGAGGACTTAATCACAAACAGTTCAAGTCATTACTTGACGATTTGGAAACTGAACATTCCGATGTCCTGAACCACACCAATGTTTTGATGGCTGATTCTCGGCAAGGTGTTGAGAAGAGTGTGGGAACTCAGAGAAGAAATAGTGATGTTCCTAGAGATGAAGGGCATTGCATGTGACTTTAATACTAACATTGTCAATAAAGAGTGGCAGTTAGACTTTATGTTTGCTATTGAAATTATGGAAAAGTTAAATGAACTGAATGCCAAATTTCAGGGCAATGGTGTGTTTGCACATGAATTGTATGTATATGTAAAATCATTTCAGGCAAAACTCTCACTGTTCTCCAGAAAAGCAAGTGAAAAAGGATTTTGTCACTTCCCTTTGCTGAAACAAGAAACCATTTCTGGTGAAATGATTGAAAAATACAAAGCCCAATTAGATGCATTGATTGAAGAATTTGGATGGAGATTCCAAGATTTCAAGAAATTAGAGCCATATTTCAATATTCTCAGTTCACTTTTTAGTGCAGAAGCTGATACAGCCACAGAGGACATACAGTTAGAGCTGCTTGACTTACAAGCAGATCATGACCTGAAAGAGAAATTCATGACAGATGGTTTGCTGGATTTCTATGGGTCTTTATCACAAGAATCATATCCCAACTTGAAAAACTTTGCAACTAAACTTTTATCATTATTTGGACCAACATACATTTGCGAACAAGCATTCTCTTGCTTGAAGATCAACAAATCTAAGAATATGTCTTTATTGACGGACTGCAACTTGCATGCTGTCATGCGAATTTCAACAAGTAAACTTGCTCCACATTTCAAGAATATTGCCAAACATTGCAAGCAGTTACATACATCTAATTAGAAATCAACAACTGTAGTGTCAATGTAGTCGCTGTGTGTCTAAATTAAAGCAATTGATAGATAATAAAGAATATTTGTTATAATAACAAGTTGTAAAATCGTGTTAACAAATTAGTAAAAGTTTTTGTCCATATTTAAATAATTAATAATTACTTATTGTGATGGTTTGCTGTAAACAAAATGGATATATATATATATATATATATATATATATATATATATATATATATATATATATATATATATATATATATATATATATAGAGAGAGAGAGAGAGAGAGAGAGAGAGAGAGGCCCGCCAATAGCTTTACATTTGTCAATGCGACCCTCCGCATGAAAAGTTTGCCCACCCCTAATGTAAGCGATGCCTTTGTAGGGTTGACAAGGGCATCGGCATCAGCACACCATGAGGAAATTTGATCTAATTCGCCCTGCATATCATAGGCAACCGCCTGTCTATCTCGACCCTGTCGATACACGACAATGTCGTCAGTAAATAACAGAGTCCTACCTCTTCCGTCCAACTGTTGTTCAGTGATCGGCACCGTATACGCGTTGAATAGTACTCGTGACAGTGGTGAACCCTGCGGCAATCCTGGACATATCGTTATCGGCTCAGAAGACCAACTCCTGCATCTTAGCACCACCTTCCTTTGGAACAGGACTGCAGCTATCCATCGTACAAGGTGAGGTGAACAGTCTGAGGAGGGTTTGCATCAAGTGCTCGAAGGATACTCTATTGTATGCGTCCTCTAAGTCTATGGCGGCCGCACATGTCTCTTCTCTGACCTGAAATCCTTCGTAAACATCTTGAGCAAAGACCGCCGCATTCAGCCATGACTCTTTGTTACGTCTGTCTCCTCCAAGTGTGGGCGGGAAGCAGCCAAGTTGTTCCAAGTCACAAGCAAGTCTGTGTGCTACAATTTTCTCTAGTAGTTTGCCAGCAGTATTCTGCATCGTAATGATTCTGTAGCCGCTTATCTTGGAATGGTCTTTGTTCGGTTTTGGCAGCGGCAGCAAGTAGCTGTGTAGCCATTCCTCTTTGATCTGACCCCTCTGAATACTGGTGTTGAATTCTCTGGCCAGTTCTTCCATGTCATCATCTGACATCACCAGTGGGTCACCATATCGGATGCCGTCTGGGCCTGGGGCGGTGTTAGGTGATTTCTTGAGCATCGCACGTATTGTCTCAGCTGTGATTATGCATTCTTCGTCTGTCCCGACCCCCTCGCACAACTGAGAGAGTGTCGTTGTGGTCCTCTGTCTAGCGGGCTCGTCTTTCTGGTCAGTCTGCTCTATGTAGCGTGCCAGAAGGGCCTTACCTTTATCCGCATCCGACTTTTTCCATGTGAGGTCTGTGCCATGAAAGTCTGGAATACCCCTACGTTGTGCAGCAACGTTCATGCTCTTATGAAGGCTCCAGAATGTCGTAAGAGATCGCTCGGAGCATACCTTTCTGCAGAACTCGCCCTATTTCTCGGCCTTGGCCTGTTTGCGCAGGATTTGAATAAAGTCATCGTCCTATGAACCTTAGTCTTCAGGTTCGCCAACCCAACCTGTGGCATGTTAGCCTTTCTGGCTTTTTGCCAGTCTTTGACAGCCTGCCTCTTTCCCAGCCATGCCTTCTCGACCTCTCCATTCCACCATGGTGGCTGCAACCATCTTTCTTGTCTCCTGCGGGAGGAAGTTAGTTTTCTTCTTCTGATCTTGCTTATGGCGCCTTGACCAGTGTTGTCGTGCGGGAAGGCATTTGTCTTGTTTCCTTGACTCCTGGCCCTGTCTTTCTCGATCAGGATGATACAATTGTAGTGATCACTGTCGTGGTATCCCAGTGTGCCCCACCGGCACCTTGGTGCGATGGTGGGCGATACCAGAGCCAAGTCAATGACACTGTCAGAGTCACCTGGTAGAGTGGCTATTCTAGTGACCTTACCATCATTCAGACAGACTAGGGCAGCAGATGCCAGGGCGTCCTCCAGATCTTCTCCCTGTCTGTTGGTGATGCAATCCCCCCATTGACTGCCTCTGGCATTGACGTCCCCACAGTAGATGATATGCCTTTCATCCATATCGAACAAACTCTGCCATAGTTGCACGTCGACCTTCCCATTTCGCGCATAAACGTTCACGATTACAAGCTGCACTGGCGTCATTATTCTTAATGCCTGCACTTGCAGGGCATCACTGTTCCAGGCAGACATTTCGATCTCAGACACGAGTATGTTGTCGCTGACCAGAATGGCCTGTCCGAGGTGCCGCCTGTTAAAGAAGCCCTGAAACCCCGCGACATTGACTGTTCCGTCGCCGAGCTGTGTTTCTTGTAAGACCACAATATCGTTTTCGTAGAGTAGTTTTTCAAGAATGGGTCGGCGTTGACTAAATGATGCACTGTTCCAGTACAGTAGTCGAACGTGTCCGATGCCTAATCTGTCACATTTTAATCGCCTTCTGCGTGCGTCTGCCCTCTTACCACGCTGTGGTCGTCTTGTCGTCATGTTAGGCTTAGCTGTCGCCACCGGGCGCCGATGATACGCCGAAGGGAGTCCGGGCGCGCGTGCACGAACTCCGTACCACGGTTCGAACTCCATTTCACCTCGCAAAACACACTTAATCCATAAACATTTCGGAAAAACCACGTTCTTTTTTACGGGACGAAGAAATGTCCCGCCATCTTGCCCCAAGGGAAATAATCGAGTATCACCTTTCATAATGTTACTTGCAAATCCTTTCACATTGTTACTTGCAAGTCATTTAACATTGTTACTTGCAAGTCCTTTCACACTGATACTTGCAGGTCCAGTCATATTGCTACTTGCAGGTCCTTTCTCATTGTTACTTGTAAGTCCTTTCACATTGTTACTTGCAGATCTTTTCACATTATTACTTGCAAGTCCTTTCACATTGATACTTGCAAGTTCTTTCACATTGTTACATGCAAGTTCTTTCACATGGTTACTTGCAAGTTCATTCACATTGTTACATGCAAGTTCTTTCACAGCCTGCAGTTGGTTTCAAACCCTCGCCTAGTAATGTCGGCGAAATGCAAACTGCTTTCACTAATCTCCACTCCTTGGCCACAGGCGTTGACGCCCGCTCGTCACCTCTGGACAAAAAGGAGACCTATTTTACATATAGTTTATGCCAGGTGGTTGCTACTTTCAGTTAGTGTTTATTTTCTCTTTGTTTTGAACTCGAGTGTAGTCCATTCTCGTGCTACGATTTCTAGTGTACTGGGTTGAATTTTGCGTGTGGGTTAGCTTTTCCTATTACCAGTGGTGCCTCGTAACCAGGCGAACCCACTCTGACTTCAGAGGTACTAGTAATTTACGTCCCCAAGCCAAGGACTTAACCACGCTTCATATCCATACCTTACTTTTGTATGGATTAGAAGCATGGACAATCAGCAGACACACTGAAAATAAATTCTCTAATGGCTGTGGAAATGTGGTTTTTGAGGAAAATACAAAGAAGCACCGTGTTCTTGTCTCGACCATACCACATGGTCAATCAATCCAGGTATGTACTGCATTGTATTCCACTTGTTCTTTTCTCCTCAATCTCGCCAGTTGTCACCATGTGCTCCAATCTATGTCTTCTCATAATGTTTCCAAAAATTGTGACTGTCTGCGTCTGATTTCTCTAATCAGTTTACGGTTTTCATTTGTTTATTATATTTCTGATGTATGTTGTTAGTATGTGAGTATGTGTAAACACCGTGCATGCACTAACATACAACCACTCACAATTATAGACCACTACGCACCTGGGACACGACTCATAGAATACTCCCTGCCCACCCCGCCGGCCAACAAAGAACACACTTACTACATTCTGCTGTATTCTCACAAGCGCTTTGTAGAAGTGTTACCCAAGGACTTCTTTCAAGATATTAACGGATGTGACAAGTAAGTTGTTAAGTTTGTGTATGAAGTCAAACACAGGGCACACTTACTATATTCTGCTGTATTCTCACATGCGCTTTGTAGAAATGATACCCAGGGACTTCTGTCAAGATGTTGGCGGATGTGACAAGTAAGTTATGTTTGTGTGTGAAGTTAAAGGTATTAACTGATTCACTGCCAAAGGATAATATACTCGCCAAATGTGACCTCCAATTTGGACAGAAGGACGATATATCGCCAATAGTATAGTACGTCACATGCGCTTTGTAGAAATGATACCCAGGGACTTCTGTCAAGATGTTGGCGGATGTGACAAGTAAGTTATGTTTGTGTGTGAAGTTAAAGGTATTAACTGATTCACTGCCAAAGGATAATATACTCGCCAAATGTGACCTCCAATTTGGACAGAAGGACGATATATCGCCAATAGTATAGTACGTCAGAAAGCCCCCCCCCCCCCTGCCTCTTTTTCTGAGGAGGCAATCAATAATCCTCCTCCTCCTCCTCAAAGGGGCGATAACTCCTGGTATTGATTGTTTTTAAATAGGAGTGGTCAAGGGGTAGTCAAGTGACTAATCAGAGTGGGTGTGGTCAACAGGTAAAGAGGTGGTCAAGAGGTTGTCAAGTGGTCAAAAGGTGGTCAAGTGGTTGTCAAGCGGTCAAGTGGTGATCAATAGGTCAATGGGTGGTCTAGTGACTCATCCGGGTGGATGTGGTCAAGAGGTAGTCAAGATATGGTCAAGGGGTCAAGAGATGGTAAAGAGGAGGTCCAGTAGTCACGGGGTGGGCAAGTGACTCATCAGAGTTGGTTAGGTCAAAAGTGGTCAAGAGGTGGTCAAATGGTCAAGGGGTGGTCAAGTGGTGATCAAGTGATTAAGGGTTGTCAAGTGACTCATCAGAGTGGGTATGATCAAGAGGTGGTCAAGAGATGGTCAAGAGGTCAAGAAGTGGTCAAATGGTCAAGGAGTGGTCAAGTGACTCATCAGAGTGGGTGTGGTCAAGAGGTGGTCAAGTGATCAAGGGGTCGTCAAGATATCGTTAAGAGATGGTCAAGTGATACGTTAATTTGTAGGTGAGGGTACGGCTAGTGACGTGGTATTCAACATAAAACATAAAACACGAAACAGTAACAAAACGATTCAAAAAGAAGATATATCTTAATTTTAATACAGTGAAAATATATATAAAGAAACATTTAAATGAGGAGAGGTGTAGTAATGACGTTAAACTGCTTTTAAAACGTGACAGCTCGGGAAGTAAGATGGACGGTAGCACAACATACGTATATATATATATATATATATATATATATATATATATATATATATATATATATATATATATATATATATATATAAAAGGCGTGGTCTCAATGACTTAAGAGGTGCGGGGTATGGTGTAGTATCATCATACGCTGTAGAAACATCACCATAATACGCATGTTTAAGTGTAATGATTAGAATTAAGAGGGTGTGCAGATGGGGCCAGTGGTGTTGAGGTGCTATAGTTGTTAAGTCTAGAGTTTGGGGTGTCTCAGTCGTGAGGCATCGAGCAGTCTGCTCTGGGTAGGCTGTCGCTGATCGGGGCGGGCCGGTTATAATGCGTTTATCGACTGTGCCTAGTGTTTAGCGAGGGAAATTAAAAACGCGGTGTTAGTGTCTGTAAAAAATATCGATCCTCCCAGGTAGCGTTTCTTGGGTGTGGTAGGTATGATTACATCATTATACTGTCCGCCGTGTGTGCGAGTCGATAGGTTGTCGGTTTCCTTGCTCGTATTAGTATAGTAAATATATTTCTCGAATGATGTATCTGTATAATGATGGGGGTGATGACGGTACAAAATAACTCCTCGTAGGGTTCATGTCTGGAAGATAGATAACGAGAGAGAGAGAGAGAGAGAGAGAGAGAGAGAGAGAGAGAGAGAGAGAGAGAGAGAGAGAGAGAGAGAGAGAGTGAGTAGGGGCATGTTCAGTGTATAAACATCAGCATAATTTTTCGTGTATTGGCGTGTTTGTATCGGCACGTCACTGGTGGCCTCTATTGCGTTGTGTGTACCTTTTTCCACTCATAGTATCGATACTGTCTATGGGCGGCGCTGTTTTATTTGAAAACATGTAGCGTCGGCAGCGTTGTAGGTAGAAACAGCAGTTTAATGCTGCATTTCTCTTTTGGTTGTGTAATTTGAAAAGACCGCTGTCTTTAAGGGCGAGGTTACGGGTTACAGATCTTCAAATGAAAAGACATAAAAAACACAAAGATTGATATATAAAAATAATGAAACCAGTGGACGTAAAAATTACTTAGTTGTATATTGGCTATTATTTTCTTATAAATATATAAATTGTGTAGTTAACTGGAATCATGCAAACCGCAAGCAAATTAACATTTCTAAAACTAAATCTATGTTAATAGGAACCAGGCAAAGACTTCACACTCTAAACTCGCAGAGAACTCTTAAGCTGCACATTGGTAGCACGCCTATAGAAAGTGTAACCGAGCACAAGGCACTGGGTCTTATCATAGATCAAAATCTATCCTTCAATTCCCATGTTCATGCTCTAATTAAACAAATAGTCAAAAAAGTATACCAACTTGCCAAAATTAAAAATTTCTCGACGAAAACACAAGAAAGATACTCTATACTTCCCATATACAAACACATATTGATTATTGCACCACAATCTGGGATGGATTTTCCAAATCAATAATAAAACGCCTTTATTCACTCCAGAAAAGGGCAGTGAGTCTAATCAATAGTGATAAGCTTACATACAATTCTAACCTACATGAACATCTTCAGTTACTGCCACTCCACAAACGCCTACTTTTTAATAAGGCTAAACTAATTCACAAAATCCTATTTCAAAATGCCCCAAGCTACATTTGGCCATTGTTTAAATATAGTGCAAGACATAGCGATCGACTAATTATACTCCATGTCCATAACCTAGGATAGACTTATTTAAAACAAGCTTAGCATACTCTGCCACTCAGTTGTGGAACAATCTTCCACAAGAAATCAAAGGCACCACCAATCATTATACATACAGTCGCAACCTGTTTGAACACTATCTCAGGACAGACTACATGCCCCCTTAAAAAAAAAAGAAAAACAGCAACAAAGACTATAATAATGGTAAATTATCTCGAACGACAACTAGCAACAAAAAAAAAAAAAAAC
>JACEFZ010015802.1:0-170000 GCA_014155875.1 Cepaea nemoralis
AACGAAAACATGAGAAATTTTAAAAATATGAAATCTAGAGTATTGGATGCATTCATAATTGTGGATATTGACTTCCAGACTCGTCTTTACAACAAAAAATGGCCAAGGGTTAAAACACGTAGTCTGTCTGTTAAAAAGTTTGGTGAAGATCAAAACATGTACTAAGAGGGACCAGAGGTGTTTTCCAGCCACCAGGCTGGGTTCTATACTGCCAAGACCTACTGACGCGTCTTCGCCGAGCCTGGCAACAGGTCCTTCGGGGTCCATGGCTAAAGTCAGTAGGATCGTTGATCCTCCAAGTCCGAAGAGTGTCTGCCTGCACGGTGAGAACCACCAGTCTGCACCCCAATAAGCCAGAATGGGACAACGGATACTCACTGCAAACCTCAGGTCCTGTATCACACTGATGTTGGAAACATATTCCTTCATTCGGCATACAGGACTTCGCGCTGGAGTTCACAGCGAGCGAACTCAATCAAACGCAAGCCGCATGTACTAGAGCTTTAGCAAATATGTAAAAATGTGAGAACATGCATTTTCCTGCAAAAACATACAATGTAAACCATGGGCCGTTCAACAATCACTAAGAAGAGAATTGAGGTTTTTCTTAACTTGAATGCTACAACAACATTCTCAGAATACCAAGAATCAAGAGGTAGAGAAACACCGATACAGTACAAGATTTTGAATGTTGAAGAGGTCAAGACCTCACAAACTAGCATCATGTCTCAGGATTGAAATACTATATTAAACCAGAGGTCAGCGTGGGTGAAGGGTTTACCTCATTTGCTCCTAAACATGCTGTGCGCTAATGGCAGGGTAGTGGGTTTTATTCCACATACCAATCAGTTGGACGTAAACGTTGACATCTTGATCAGAAATCAATGGCAACTACTGAATGTAAAATAGGTTAGAAAACAACCCAGGGTTAATGCAACATCCTGCAAAGACAGATGCATTTTTTATAATAAACCCAGGGGCAAGAAATCCAGGATGTCCTGTTAAATGCTTGGAAAAAATGTACATGGCTTCTGAATTTTCACTCATTTTTGTAGCCCATATTTGCAAAATAAAAAATATGCTGGCTTCTGAGAAAAAGGGGAGCTAGTGAACTATTATTTGTACCTCTGACAAACCACATATTGGTTTAGAAAATCACATTATTAAAAGACATGGATCCAGGAAGAAATGTTCTACCAACACACTGGCAGGCAACAGCACATTGAAGGTATAGAGCATGAAAATGCATAAGGCAGAACTGATGTAGTGAGAATCTCAGGCAGGTTTTTAATGAGGGTGGCCGTCTTGATGATGATGTAGTGTTGGTATATGCTTGCCTGCCAACACTTCCTACAATGGGGTGTGGTACTAGAAAATCTGGAAAAATTGAGGCAGCTGGTGTAGTGGATAAATTTAGAGACCTAGGGGCATTTATAACATCAAGATGGAAGAATGTACAACAGAAGATTAAGAGCAGAATATGGCAAGCAAAAGCTGCATTTCAGAAAATGAGTATCTTATGCAATAGTCACTATCACTGTATGTAAGAGAGTGCTGAAATGCTATGCAGAGATGTGGTTACTGAGATGAATGTTGCAAATTCCTTGGACTGCCAGAGTACTAACGACGACTGCCTGAAACAGGCTAATGAAACTAGAACATTATATACAACAATAAGAGACAGACATCTTTCTTCGGTCATGTGATGAGAAGAGAGGCATTGGTGAACATCGTGACAACTGGAAAGATCGAGGGGAAGAGAGGCAGAGGCAGACCAAGAGAAATGATGCTGGATGGATTGAGACGGTGGCATGGAGGAATATCATCAGCAGAGTTGATCCAGAAAACCAAAGACCGAGATCTATGGAGAGTCATGAACGCCTATGCCAGCTGGCAGGGCACTTGATGATGATATTTGTACTATACATAGAGGCTAGGGGTTGTTATAGCATAGTAGCTAGATGCTGGCCTAGCAGCCTGGTGGTCATGGGTTCAAATCTGTATTGAGGCCAATTTGAACAATGGACTTAGGCTTCCAGGTCGCCTCAGCCCCAAAATGGGTACCATAAAATTTCTTGGGAAGCAAAGGCGGTTGTGTTACTAACCACACTCACCACCGAATACCGGTTGATCTATAAAAAAAATATGGTCCAAGCACCATGTTCCTGACACAGCTTCAGGCAATAAGACAGCCTCAGGTAATCTTCACTTACCATATACAGAGGCTAAAAATTACTCATTGGAAACTTATTTTCAAAACTGGTGATTACATTGTGTACCGTATCTCGTGATCTGACATTCATATTGCTTCTTGTCTACTCAGGTATGTGGAAGGGTCTGTTCCCCAGGATCATCATGATTGGCACTCTCACTGCCCTCCAGTGGTTCATCTATGATTCTGTCAAGGTGGCATTCCGCCTGCCCAGACCACCACCACCAGAGATGCCAGAGTCTCTGAAACGCAAGCTCGGCGTCAATTGATGACACACTGACTGTGTAGGATTTACTGGTCATTAGATACAGACGTAAATAGTATTTGAAGTCTTACAGTCCCGGACAACAAAATTGCATTTACGGACATGTTGCTTTAAAATTATTTTCTGAAGTTTGTTACTGGTTTGGATATGCATTTAAAACATGTTACAGCGCAGGAATATGTAATATATTACCACAATATCAGACATACATTTGTTGACTTTAACTACCATAGTAGTTTGAAAATAAAATGGGCATTTTATTCTGCAAAATAGAAGATCTACTGTATTACACTAGATATGCACAGCTAGATGTTTTAGTGGTAATGTTTATGAAATAAACATTTTTCTACTTACACGAGGAACAACTGTGAACTTGTGCAAACAAAGGTTAGAGACAAGTATACACTTAAGAATGATCATGAATTAACATTGACAGAAACTGACAGAAAGAAGATAATGAAGAAGATCACAAGAGTGGTGTGTGAAAACAATCCTTGCACATTTCTGTCCTTATAAGTGTCTTTAACTTGGTTGTGTTGTGTTCCTCTTATTCAGTTTACTTTGCGCTGGGTGCTCATTTTAAAAGCATTTGTCAACATAGTGGCACAGACTGATATCATGTTAATATGTTGCATGTTGTTGATTTTATGCATGTTGTATTATGACTGTAACCAGTGTGACATGTACAACAACTGGATTTTATTGTGTGCCAGTGCTTCAATAACTCTGTCTTTATTTCATCAGAGAAAATGTATCTATATTTTAAAGTATTAACTAAACTTTATGATCCTATAGTTGCGGTATTTTAAATTAGTTGTTGACAATTGTGTAGCTGTTAGCCACGTGCGTCTTGCTGTAGATACCAGTTGTTTAGCCTGTAGTAGGGAGTCTCATAGAGGCAGACCTCCACAGGCAGAAAGCAGTAGTATGTGTATTTTATGTCAGTAGTAGAGAATGGAGACACTGAATTTGTTGTGTAAACAGAAGACTTCAGGCTGATGTGTGCAGAAGTGGGGCAGTCTGGTTTAACTTATAATAAACAAGCAGTGTTATTTTGACAATCATACGGGTTTTGTTTGTTATATTGCCAGTTTGGTTACTAGTGTGAGTTTGTGTTCTATCCTCCTGCCCCATTTTTAAACACCATTTACTTTATGCATTTAGGCATGATGTTTCCTTGATGCTTCCATTACTTCTGTATTCAAGCTGAAGCCCATTTTTTCACTTTCTTCAACCTCTTATCTATAATTGTCTAAATTTGTTTATGACTCTTGCTGTTAAGACGGTGTCATATTCTTTATTTTATACGATGACCACCACTGCAGTCCCTGGTTTATTTAAAGGACAAGGTAGACATTCTCAAAAGTATCTGTGAGCCACTGCTCACTGTATAATGAAAACACATCAGGTAACAGTACACACCTTTGCTTGACCCCATTCTTTATGCTCTGAAATGTTTCTAAAGTTATTCTTATGGCTGCTGCTTGCTTTGAGTATATGCTCTTTATTATTCAGTGTTTGCCTTCAGTGTTTAATTATTATGGTAGTTTATTTCCTCATTGTTTCACACTATCCATGCTTTTGTTTAATCTTTGAAACATAAGTACAGACCTGTTTGTACTTTAGCTCTTTCTGTGTCCTAAGAATGTTCATGGTATTGTTTGGGCTCTTTCCCTCTACAAATCCACATTGTTCATCACTAATTTCTGGTTTTATTTCATTTCTCACTTTGTAGTTCTTAGTGATAGCTTTGTTATATGACTTGTGAAACTTATTGTGCGATGATATAAGCATATGATTTCTTCCTACCAACTCTATGCTACCAATGCCACACCTGGACAATGACAGGAAAAGAGAAGAAAAATTACAACAGATAATTATATTCCTGAGAAGAATACTCAATGTATCAAGAGAAAAGCCGAAATAAAGAAACAGGAAGTGGGTTATAGAAGCACTAGAATTCACCAGAAAACAAATTAAATGGTTTGGCCATATAACTTGGCTACCAAGTAACAGTATACCACAACAAGCAATGATGCACAGACCAAACAACTAGAAGAAGAGGGAATAACAGAATCCTTGGGAATCATATATGAAGCCCATAAACAAGGCACTCTTCCGTTGTCCATGCTTCACCTGGACATTGCAAGGTTCAGGAGGAAGGAGATGAGATGATTTCTTTGACAGAATTATGAAAATGGTTTTTAATGTCATTAGGTACACACTAGTTGGTTGGTTAGTCGCGGTTCCATCTTCACGGCAACGGGTTGTCCCCATATTGCTCCGTTCCTGTGCCAGTGAATATCACACAAAATGCTCCTCACTGCCCCATGGGAACAATGGAATAGACAGGAGTGTCGGCAAGCCAACAGCCCACACAGGTACACTGTGCATAATGCCGCCGCCAGAATGCCAACAAAAGTCCTCCACGAAAAATACAGTTCATCGTCGATGGAAACGGCAGTCACTAGAAAGACTTCATTGACCCGGGTTTTATCCCATATGGCTCTGTACACAAATGACCAGTCAATCCTATACAGTCACTGTATCATGGTATAGAAAAACTAATAACCTCAACCCAAAATAGTGAAAGATATCCCCCCCCCCCCCCCCCCCCCCGATGTCTCCACCTTGCCGCGGGGGGGGGGGGGCTTGTGTGTCCCATTGACCCGAAGAACTAACCTGACGGAAGCACAACTATGTGTTATGTCGGATGGGACTTGGGTTAGGGGTCGGACTAAGAGAGAGAGAACCTGCTGCTCTGCAGGTAGACTGATGATAGCAGTCAAAAGCCAAAATCAGGCGCACGAATGCAGAAATCTTGGTCCAGACACATACTCAAAGGCTCTCAGCCGAGGGATATGGCTGAACGCCTCTTAGCCATAAGCCCTCGGATGTGAGAGCCTGGCCGAAAATTGGAGGTGAGTCGCTGAGCAGGCTACATGCTTAGTTCAGATACTTGTTCAAAGGTTCTCAGCTGGGGGATACGAGGGATTCTAGGATGAGAGGGCCTGGCCGATACTTGCTCAATGTTGCGTGGAGGTAAGGTGCTGAGCCGGCAGCACATGTAGCCTACCTCGTGAAGCGGTAATTAAGGTGGCAAAGCGGTTCAGTCGCACGAAGTGGTTACGATGAAAGTCTGTATCTATACCCATAGAGTGAGCGTAGCTAAAGGTGGAAAAAACGTCTCAATAACACGAAATAAAACGCTTGGCTAGCGAATCCAACACATGGTAGTCCGAAGCGAAAGCTATTTGAGTGGATGTCGTCCGCAGACTGTCCGTCCCTGGTTTGTGTGGGGAGCGACCAGTGGCAAAACGAAATGCCCAATACATGGAAGTGAGGAATTAAAGCAGCCACGAGCAAGATGTAGCGACTCCTCGGCAGAGCAACATGTGCCGGCTCTGCATTTATGGAATCCTCCTTGGATAGCGGGAAATGCCCATGGTCTGCCCCTACCTTCCATTGAGGGTTGACCGTGATGTCTCTGACCGTTCTACCTTGACCAGCTGAGATGTGGGCGACACCACAGCACTAAAAGTCTAATGTCTCTCGAAACCCCGGGAAGGCTAACCCGTAAAAATGCCCGCTGAAGTCGGATGTGCTTGCCTACGGGTGCAAATAAATTAGGCACAACGCATAAACGTCCGAGTGAAATGTCTTTCGTGCTAGTAACAACTCTGACTACCTAGTTTTCCGAATGCCGGAACAGCTCTGACTAGGTAGTTTCCGAATGCCGGAACAGCTCTGACTAGGTAGTTTCCGAATGCCGGAACAGCTCTGACTAGGTAGTTTCCGAATGCCGGAACAGCTCTGACTAGGTAGTTTCCGAATGCCGGAACAGCTCTGACTAGATAGTTTCCGAATGTCCGTCGTGCCCGGGACAGCTCTGACGGGCACAACGACAAGCACATGTCCGAATCGAAAACTCGCTGAGTGGATACCGTCTGCAGACCGGCCTGGTTTGTGCGGGAATGGCCCGTAGCGAACGAAATGCCCAATATATTGAAGTGAGGAATTAAAGCAGCCATGAGTAGGACGTGACAATTCCCTCGGTGAGCCCAGTACCAGGGCGCCATGTGTCGGCTCTGCAACTATGGAAGCCACCCTGGATGGCGGAAAATGCCATGGACTGTCCCTGACTTCCCTTGAGGGATGACCGTAAAGTCTTCGACCGTTCCAACTTGACAAGCTGGGATGTGGACGGTACCACAAAAGTTAGTCTTCCCAGGAATGCTAACCTGGACAAAAATGCACACTAAAGTCGGATGTGTTGGCCTAAGGGTCCCAAGGGTGCCTAACCGGACACATCGCAATCACATCTGAAAAAAAAACACTCCGGATGAACGTAAAGAAGAAGAAGAAGAAAAACAAAGATAATGCATATAGATAAAACTAATATGGAGAAAGAAATGTATGATATGACGAAAAATTGGGGGTAGTGAGACATTTCTAATACCTTGGGTCATTAATTACCAACAATGGAGACACACGGAAGGAAATTAATAGATGAATATCTATCGCTCCTCAGATACTAAAACAACTTAATAAATCGTGGAGTGGGACAGATAGAACTACAAAAATTAGATTTTTAAGAGCATGCATCTTTCACATTGCAACATACGCCCGTAAGACCTGAACACCTACTAAACAAGCTGAACAGCGCATAAATCCCTTTGGATATAAATGTTAGAAGAGGATTCTAAGAACATCTTGGATACAGAAGAACAAATGCATCCACGTGACAAGATCTGAATATTGAAGAAGGTTGGCTACAAAAGAAGATAAAACAAAGAAAAATGAAATATTTTGGCCACCTGAGACGTCATAAAATTGTGGTGAGAACAATAATGGAGGGGTATATGCCTGGGAAGAGAGGAAGAGGACGGCCAAAGAGAAGATGCGTGCAGAATGTAGGAGATGATCTCAGGATGGGGGGACGGGGGGAATCTTGCTTATGACCGAGAAGTTTTCGGGACGGTTGTTATAGGAGCGAAGTTCTGCAAGGGATATGCTACTGAATGAATGAGGTATCCACAAATAATATAGATGCCATTTAGAAATGTTGCCGTTATTTGGATTTTTAAAAATCTAATTTTCAATTGTTGCCTGTTTTAAAAAAAAAAAAAGATGGCTTTAATCGTTTCCCTGCCCATATATAATTGTTTGTGCAGTTTCCCCAGAAACCATATTTCCGCTGCCGTTAGATTTGCCTCAGCTTGTCTGCCATATTTCTAATGATTACAACTGTACACGTTCTAATTAGCATTCTAACACTCTTTTACTCACTGGACATGACATACTTGTATTGGTGAGTTTATTTCCTTTATGACTGTTCCAAAACAGTTGTCTCTTGTATGAATTTAACTGTCTTTGTTAGTTCACTCAGTGGTCCATAGAGTTTATCTTTCACTGTTGATTCTCTAGGCCAGAAGGTTTACCTATATATGTATTTTGGGCAGTCTCTGTGACGATAGTCCACATGTGCACATGACTGATTTGCCAATCTTGAATAGTGTATACATGTGGTTGCGTAATCTATTGTGCCCTGTTCTGAGGCGCAGAATAATGACTTGTTCTGGTCAGTATATAAGGTGGTAATCGCCTTGAGTTGGTGTTGGTGTCTTTCTAATTGATTTGATTATTCTTTTCTTTTGGTGGTATGTAACAGGTACATCAGGTTGTTCTGCTATTGCTCCTCCCTTAGCCAATCGATTAGCTCTCTCGTTTCCGGGTACTCCGCAGTGAGATGGTATCCACTGTATGGTGACCTTATGCTGACTGCTAAGTTCAGAAAGTAGTGTCCTTAGTACTGGCAATTTCACAGACAGGACCGCCTCGAGTACTGATTTTGCATCTGTCAATAGCATCACAGGTTGGGTACCATGGTTGCTACTTAGTAATTTCTCTGTTCCTATCTTGATTGATGGATTTCTGCATCATAGTTATGGCAGTACTTTTCTGTTTGTACTCTGACCGTGTCCCTAGTATTATTTAGGTATTCCATATACACTCCCCCATGTTTGTACTCTGACCGTGTCTCTAGTATTATTTAGGTATCCTATGTACACTCCCCCATCTCCGTTTCGAAGAGCATTCTGCGCTGACCAATTTGTGTAGACTCGGATCCAGAGATCCTGTGGGTATTCTTCATCAAGGAAGCTCAGAGTGGCTGTTCTGCGTTACGCACCGTTCTGTTTTTCCTTGTCAAATATTCCTTTAACTTTTGTCAGGATTTGTAGTGATAATCTATGTTCCTCTTTCCAGGAGTTCGTTCTTGGATAGTTTTCAGGGGGATACCAACTGTGAGCAGATCAGTGATTTCTCTGCAGAGATGTTTGGTCCGGTGGATAAAACTGTTTCTTTTCAACAACCCTATAGCTAGGTTTTCAAATATGTTCTTCATAGGGTGGCCTGGCATGCTCAGGAACTTTTCTGCTTGTATTAGTGTTTTCATATCTCTGCGCTCTCTCAGTGCTTGTCTTCACCATATTATTTTCCATTTCCACCATAGAGGTTAATCTAATCTTTCCCGTTGTGATTCTAAGTGCTTGATTGTGCACCTTGTCCAGCTCTTGCAGTGTAGTTTTTGATGCTGAACACCGTGCAGTTGACCCGTATTCCAGGTGTGGTCGCATGCTCAGTTTATAATCGTTGCTAAGTATTTTCTGTCTCTCTCTCCGTGTGGTTCCACTTAGTTTTCTCAGGATGGCTATTTTCCTTCTGGCCTTTGCTACTGCTTTGTTGATGTGCTTTTTCCATATCAGCCTGTCATCAAATGTTACTGCAAGGTATATTGGTTCTTTACCTTCTTTTATGGGGAATCATTTATCTGAATGACGCCAGCAATTTCTTTCGGAGAGATGGTAGAGTGATGCTGCACTTGTGTTTATGCTGAAAACACATCTATTTGCCCATATGCAACTTTGTAGCGATCTGGTGGCCACTGATGCATGTTTATATGTGCTTCATAGGACCAGGTCATCAGCGTAACGTAAATTACCACTTTAATTCCATGTGGTAATTCAGAAACAAGATCATTGATGAAGATTAGGAAAAGTGTGGGAGACAAGACTGTAGAAAATGAGATTGTAAGTGAAAGCAGCACCCTATCGAGGTGGAACTACAAGAAAGCAGACTAGGCATTGCACAAGCATCGCACCAGCATACTGGTTAGAAACCTGAACACCAAGAAAGACATAAATAAAGTGGTTGAAGAATTTACGAAATGTATACTACAGGCAGCATAAGAAACAGTACCAAGAGGAGCCCGTAAACATAAACCCTATTGAAGCAGTGAATTGGAACAGTTGCATAATGATGTGGATGTGTGTAGAAAGCAAGCAGAGGCCACACCCAGCCAAGAGCACCACAATAAATACCAGCACGCAAAAGCCAAATTTCAAAGGGCCAAGCTGCAGGCTAGACGGTAAAGCTGACAGGAGAAAACAGAGTCATTGAACTTTGAAAGAGGCACAAGGAAGTTGTGGAAGCGAATAAAGCAACTTAACGATGAGGGCACAGGGAAAAACTCAAAAATTGCGCTACATAAAGACGGACACAACAGGAAAGCAAGCAGCTGACCATTTTGTGGACTCATTCACACAAGATGACAATATCGAAATTAGTCCAGAAAAACAAGAGATTCGAGAGAAATGGCAACATACAGGACAGAAGGAAATAGTACATGACGTTTTGGAGGCACCTATCACAATCAGCGAACTGGAGCTAGCCATATAAAAACTGAAAATTAGAAAGTCACCAGGAGCTGATGGTATCTCCAATGAAATGATCAAGAACCTAGGAACAGAGGCCAAAGCAAAGCTGTTGCAGATCTTCAAGTAGTTCCACAAGCCTGGAGAGAAGCAATCCTCCTAAAATCAGGGAAAGATAGTTCCATTGCCTCCAGCTACAGACCAATTAGCCTCACAAGCTGTCTCTGCAAAACAATAGAGTGCATCATCAATCACAGACTGCTGTGGTACATTGAAAGTGAAAACATAATTGTGCCACAGCAGGCTGGCTTTAGGCAGTGCTACTCTACGGAAGATCAGACAACCTACCTCTCTCAAGAAATTGAGGATGCATTCCAAGAGAAGAAGCTGGTGCTTGGATAGATCTGAAGAAAGTCTTTGACAAAGTATAGAAAGAAGGTCCGATGAAGAAACTGAGTAACTGTAAAGTCAACTAAAGAATGTACAAATGGGTAAAAGCATACTTGCACAACAGAAGAGCGCGAGTACAGACAGACGGACTCAAGAGCAAGAAAGTACTACTGCGTCACGGTGTTCCCCAGGGCGGAGTCTTGTCGCCCATACTTTTTCTAATCTTCGTCAATGATCTTGTTGCTAATCTACCGCATGGAATTAAAACGGCAATGTACGCTGAAGACCTGGTCTATGGAGCATAAATGAACATGCATCAGTGGCCACCAGATCGCTACAAAGCGCTGTAGATACATTTGTTGCATGGGCAAATAGATGGTGTGTCAGCATAAACACTGACAAGTGCAGCACCACTCTATTTACCCTCTCTCCAAAACATGAGGTAAGGATCATCAAGATAAATGCAATACCCATAAGAGTAGATAAAGAACCAGCATACCTTGGAGTAACATTTGATGACAGGCTGACATAGAGAAAGCACACCAACAAGGCAGTTTGCAAATGCCAGAAGGAAAATAGATGAGAAAACTAAGTGGAACCACATGGGGAGCCAGTGGGAAAATACTTAGCAAAGTTTATCAACAGAGCATACGACCACACCTGGAATACGGATCAACTGCGTGGTGTTCAGCATTTAAAAAAAACCACACTACAAGAGCTGGACAAGGTGCAAAATCAAGCACTTAGACTCACCACAGGAGGGATGAGATCAACCCCTATAGTGGAAATGGAGAGGTTGGGGAGGACACAAGCACCGAGAGAGTGCATAGATACGAAAACGCTAATACAGGCAGAAAAGTTCCTCAGCGTTCTAGGCCACCCTATGAAGAACAGATTGGAAAACTTAGCTATTGGGCGGTTGAAAAGAAGCAGTTTTATCCAACAGGCCAAACGACTCTGCAGAGAAACCACCGATCTGCACACAGTTGGTATCAGCCTGAAAACTATTCCAGGGCGAACTCCATGAAAAGATGAACATAGACTTTCACTACAAATCCAGACAAAAGTGAGAAGAATATTTGACAAGGAAGAACAGAACAGTGTACAGTGCAAAACAACCACTCTCAGCTTCCTTGATGAAGAATACCCACAGGACTCTGGATCCGAGTCTACACAGATGGGTCAGCAGAAAATGCTGTTCGAAATGGAGGAGCGGGAGTGTACATAGTATACCTAAATAATACTAGGGACACGGCCAGAGTACCAACAGGAAAGTACTGCCATAACTATGATGCTAAAATTGAGGCAATCAAGATAACAACAGAGAAATTACTAAATAACAGCCATGGTACACAACCTGTGGTGCTATTGACAGATGCAAAGTCAGTACTCGAGGCGCTGCTGTCTGGGAAATTGCCAGTACTAAGGACACTACTTTCTGAACTTAGCAGTCAACATAAGGTCACTATACAGTGGATACCATCCTACTGTGGAATACCAGGAAACGACAGAGCTGATCGATTGACTAAAGAAGGAGCAAAAGAAGAACAGCCTTATGTGCCCGTTACATACCACCAAAAGAAAAGAATGATCAAATCAGTCAGAAAGCCACCAAAAACCTGCTTAAGACGACTACCACGTTATGGACAGAACAGAACAAGTCATTATTCTGCGTATGAGAACAGGACACAATAGATTACGCAACCACATGTATAGAAAATTCAAGATTGGTGAATCAGCAATGAGCACATGTGGATTGGCGTCGCAGACAGCAGAAGCAGATACTCCAAGACTGCCCAAAATACAACACATCTAGGCAAACCTTCTGGCCTAGAGAGACAACAGTGAAAGATAAACTCTATGGACCGATGAGTGAACTAAAAAAGACGTTAAATTCATACAAGAGACAACACTGCAGTTATAGATATATTTCAAGCAAACAAAAGAAGAAGAAGGGACAGCTGACTGTGCATCTGTGAAGATAGCTATTTGCTTCTCTTTATTTTCCTCCATCAAGAGCAATTCTGCTGCTTCTACGTCTGCTTTGAAGTTACTTGAAAATGTTCCAGTTGCCACTGACTGTGTTTTTTTCACATCCATTTTTTTAAATTTAGGAGAATTCCTCCTCCTCCATTTTCTATTGAATTTTGGCTGATCCATCTGTATATGCTTGAGTCCAATTGCTTGTTGGGTAATGTTCTTTTATGTAGTTTAGGGATTTTTTTTTTCTATCTGTTTCATTCTGAGTGTTATTTTTCTCAATACCAGGAATATTTTCTATCATCTCAGGCAGCTGCTGCTGTCTCCAAGCTGGGAACATGTCTACATTTGTAAATGGGTTTGACTGCTGATATGTTAAGTATAGGATCTGCCCTAATCTTTCGTTTTGCGTTTTCTACAAAGTTGCTACGCTTCAGTCTTCCCTTTCCAAAACCATGAAACCTTTTATACATGGGGTGGTTTGTCAATCTTCTAAATTTTTCTGCTTGTTGCTGGGCTCTACTATCTCTTCTATCCTGTATTGGTTTAAACAAGTGATATTTTCTAGTTAATAGGCATTGTCTTCAGGCTTCCAGTAATGATTACGCATTCCTTAATTTTGGGCTCTACTTATTTTGTTAAAGTTTGACTTAAGTGCTGTTGCGCAAGCTGCAATGCCATATTCCAGTTGTAGCCTCACCAGTCTAGTATATAACTTCTTGAGAAATTTCTCATCTGCTCCCCATGTTGTACCAGCAAGTTTTTTCATGATTGCCATTCTTTGCCTTGCTCTTGTTCGATTTTTCTCAACATGTGTCTTCCATGTCAGGCGACGATAAAAGGTAACTCCTAGATTTGGATTTTCTTCACGCCGCTATATTTTCCCATTCAATATCAGTTTAGGTTGCTGAGTTGTATTTGAGAGGGAGGAGGATGTGTGTACTCTGGCTGGAAAATTCTCTGTGTTATCATTTATATATGCTAGGAATAATGTTGGTGAAAGAACTCCTCCTTGGGGGACACCTTGCTCCAACAGCATCTTTTTGCTGGATTGTCCTTGTACTTTTGTCCTCGCAGTTCTGTTCTCAAGGTAGTGGCTGATCCATTTGTACATTTTCCCACAAACATGCATTTTTTTACAGTTTTACTTTCAGTCTTTCCTTCCATACTTTATCAAATGCTCTTTCTAAATCTATCCAGACCCGTAGTGTGTGCTTTTTCTCTTGGAAGGCATCCTCTATTTCCTGAGCTGTATATGCTATTTGATCTTCAGTGGATCTGTATTTTCTGAATCCTGCTTGGTGTGGTGTTAAGAGTTGGTTTTCTTCCAGATGCCATGTTAGCCTGCCATTGATAATGTGTTCCATTAATTTTCTACACAGCTAAGTAGCCTAATAGGTCGATAGCCAATTGGTTCTTCCAGGTCTTTTCCTTTCTTTGGGACTGGTATTAATATAGCTTCCTTCCATGCCCGTGGGACTATTTCTCTCTTCCAGCTGTAATTTAGGACTGCTAGTAGTTTATTTTTTGCTTTAGTGCCTAGTCCTATTAGCATTTTGTGATTCCATCCTTTCCTGGTGATTTCTTCTTTTTTAGGGTATTCATTGCCCGTTCCATTTCTTCCATTGTTAGATTAGCCATCATATATTATGCTGCTGTCTCTGTATTACTATGATGTATCTGTTTGTCTTTGATTGCTTTCTTCTGTTCGGTTGTAATATCAATGTGGTTTGCACTAGCATATCGTTCCATTAGTGCATTTGCAACCTTTTTCCCTGTAAGGTATTTCCTTGTTTAATTATTATTTGTTTGTTTCTGCGTCCTTCATTGTTCATGGCTTTCACTAGTTTCCATACTTTGTTTTCATCCCTGTCAAAGTTCGGGTTTTCTGTTTTTTTCCCTCCAACAATCTCTTGTTGTTTGGTTTACTGTTATTTTATATTTTACTGAGATGGCTCTAAGAGAGATGTTCGCTTCAGTTGTTTGTTCTCTCTCTGCTGTCTTCTTTGCACCTTCAACTTTGTCCTCGAAAATTTGTAGTTCTCCAATCCAGTATGGTTTGTAATTTTTCCTCGCTCCCCTTGGAATGGACTCAGTGGCCGCCTGTATTATTGCTTTGTTTAGACTTTCCACTAATTTTTTCATGTTGCCATGTCTTGTATCACAATATCCCGGGAAGGTTAACCCGGTCAACAAATGCCCGCAGAAGTCGGATGTGTCGGCCTAACGGCGCAAGAACGCAGCTCTGCTGTAAACAGGCACAACGCAGTCACATCCGAAAAAAAAATCCGGATGAACGCAGAAGAAGAAGAAGAAGTATCACAATATTTGTCTGTTAGTATGGCAAATCCGTCTCAATCAGCTAGTTTTGTAATTCCAGCGAGGCAAAGGCTTTTGCTCCCGTGGAACATACTCCATATTCACTACAAGCTTGGTCTGTGGTCACTACGTGATAATTGGTCAAGTACATGGCGATCGATTTTGTGGAGGATGTCTCCTGTGCAGAAAGCTAGGTCTGGAGTAAAAGTGGTAAACCATCTTCTAGAGTAGAAGCTCGGCGTGTCGTCCGTTTTGTTGAGTAGATGGAGATTCGAGTCTATTTCACAGTCCTCCACTTCACCCCCTCTGTTGTCAGTATCTGGGTATCCCATCTTTCTGAACTTCTATTAAAGTCTCCGACAATAATGCAGTTTGTGTCAGTTACTTTTCTTTTTTTTACGCTCGCTCGCTCGGTTTGAACTCAAGCGTAGACCATACACACTATTTATAATAGTGATGGACTGAATTTTGCGTGTGGGTTAGTTATCCCTATTAATAGTGTCCCTCGCCATCAGGCGAACCCACTCCGACTTCAGAGGTACCTGTAATTAACGACCCCAAGTCAAGGGCGACAGGTAAAAATGTTAGTCCAACTGTCCGGTGTAGGGGTTGAACCGCTAACCTCGGCGTCAGCACACCGGATGTTTAAGAACACGCTTTCCTATCCATTCGGCCACGCGGACCTGCATCAGTTATATTATCTGCTGGGCTACACAGATTGTAAATTCTTATTTTCACGTCCTTTATCATTATATCAATACCTTTAATTTCCGTTTGGTTGTCAGAAGTCACAGATACTTCACTGCAAGGTATTGTGTTTGTGTAAATATTAGAACTCCTCCTTTGTGTCCTTCGCGGTCGAAACGTGTGGCCTGATATCCTCTGACTGAGAATCTGCGATTGGCGTTGAACTGTGTCTCTTGAATGCATGCCACATCTATTCTATCTTTATGAAGACGACGTGTTAAGGGGACTTCCTTGTTAGAAACTCGTCCAGCATTCCACTATAATATGTTGAGTGTCAGGGCAGTTTGGTCAATAGCTCTTAACCTACTCTATGCCTTGACTCCACAGCACAGGGGAAGGTGACCACCAGTAGTAATGGGCGGACCCCCTCGAGGCAGGGGAATCGACACTATCACCGCCTGATCGGACTTCACGGGATTAGCACCATACTGATTAATTTTAATCTGTGGCACCATGGAATGATTAAGTTACGTTGCATTCCTTTGTCGAGCCTGCGGCTCAATACTTCCGATTTCGACAAGCATTTTTCGAGTGTGCTTTCCCTAGCCTTTGACTGTCCCCAGTCTACTTACAAGGCAGCAGGTGTGTGTGTGTGTGTCTTGGTCTGTTTCATCTCCCTTTACCTGTCCGACATGGATGACCCTACCAGTAGCTGTGCTACCGTCGGCATAACTCTTGGGGTCATTGGAGCACGCAAGCCCCTCTACCTCGTCACGATGGACACACGGCAGCGGGGAGTTTCAGAGTCTGATACTTGAGCCCTTCCATGTAAACTTCAATTTGGGAAGCACTGATGTTATTCTTTACAAGGGTCAGCATCCCACCCATTCGCCTGTCTTTTCGGTCAGGTCAGTTGCATTGGTAGCCTCTGATTTTTGAAGAAACGTCTCCTGCATTATCACACTTGACAGACGGTGCAGAGAACAGAATCCTGTCACTGTCAATGCAGAGGTCAACGCGCTCAACAATGAACACGCAGACAACCCCCAAGTGCTCATCTATACAGATGGATCTGTGGTAAAGAAGCAGAGAAGTGCATGGGCATTTACAGCTCGTTCAGCGGGCCGAACCGTTCAAGAATCCAGTGGTGCCCACACTATGCCCACAAGCAGCATGACGATGGAGGTAATGGCAGTAACACAGGCTTTCCTATGGCTAGAAGCACAGCATTATATCAACGTGTGTGTACTAAGTGATTCAATGAGCATGATTTGGAAGGTCGAAGCTGGATCTGTACGTAGACAGTGGACTGAGTCGCTGAGGAAGCCTGCTGTCCATAAAGTCACCTTCATCTTTGTCCCGGGACATCGGGAAGTCGAAGGAAATGAACGAGCTGATAAACTGGCTGGCTCTGCACCCCCTGCAGATGGCCAGCCCATGGATTGTGCCGATGTTATTAACGTCCTTAAAGACATGTCGAGAACAGAAGACTTTGACGTCAGTGAATCCACATCGCTGTCCAGGATGAAAGCCTTGGGAGTAAGAATTGGCACGACCAGACACGAGAGGTACATCGGGAAAACGAGGTGCCTCGTAAACCAACACAGAACTGGCACTATTTGCCACCTAACGCTGATGCTTATGCTAGGGGGAGGATCTGAGCACCTATGGACCTGTCCGGAATGCAATGAAGATACCCCAACTGATAACTGAACTGATTTTGAAGGCTATATTTTCGTTGAGGTGAGTTTCTTGCAAGCAATATACATTTACTTGTTCTCGATTCAATATGTTTTTTAGCACTATTTTATTGACGCCCCCTCACCCCGCATTCCATTTCATTACTTTCAGTCTTTGTTTGGTACGGTCAGGCGCTCTAGACCAGTAGTTTCCAAGCTTTTCAAGCAGAGGGCCATATCTACTATTTTCGGTAGTTAAACGGGCCACAAAGTGATAAAATTATAAAAGTCTTACCTTTCTTAACTTTCGTCAACAAAATTCTAAAATATTAAAGGCAGTCAGTGTCAGTACTATACTGCGGTCATTTTATGGGTTGAAATTAAAAGTTCATTTAGGAATAAATTTTAAATCAGTTTCGAAAATTGCTATTAATGTAATTAATCTACAATTGTAACTGTTCTTCATAACCAGTTACTTAAGTTCAGATGCCAGTTTATTAATGTCTTGGCACAAATCTGTCGTTCCCAAAATCATAAGCGCAGCTAGGTTACTGTCGGTGAGTGTTGACGTTGCTTTTTCATTAAAAAAAATAAAATAACGGTCATTGTGGAAAATGAGACTGCTCGCATCTGTAAGTCGAACCAAAACGACAAATGTATCTCTAGGCGAATGAACACAAGTGTTCAAATTGTTCGACAGGCAATAGTCGCCAGAATGAAATCACAGGATATCAGCTGAAGGTGAAGCAGGCAGCCCCAGAAATTTACATCTTAGTGCAGAATTGCATTTCAAATCACTTTCTTCGTGCTGAAGGCTTTGTTGTAATTGTCAGAGCTTGGCATCAGGAAATACGAACGGATTTGTGAAGAGGGCAACGTTATCCTCTTCTATTGTGAACTCTAGAAATCTCAACTGAAAGATATCCAGAAGACTTTCAACTTTTACTTTGTACTGTAACAAGTCACATTTCTTTCCACCAAAAGCGTCTTCAGAGTTGGAAACGCCTCTAAAGTTCCTTCAGTCAGCTGTCCGTAAACAGTCGTAGTCTCATTTTAAATGTCATCACACAAATGTGTGAATAGTTAACCCCCCCCCCCCCCCCCCGGGGACCCTCGCACTTAAAGAGTTTAAATGAGACTTGATTTCCACCACAAATGCCAGGTCATTAAACCTATCATCGTTCAGCAGCCATTCCCGTTCTGTAGGCATTTCATTTATTTCAGACAGAAATAGATAGACACTATTTTTCAGTGCCCAGAAATGTGACAGGACTTTCACTTTAGATAGCCATCTGACATCACAGTGTAACAGTAGCTCACCGTATTCCTCGTTTAGGTCTGATAGAAACTGTCTGAACTCACGCCTGTTCAGCGCCTTACTTCGAATTTTATTCACACATCTCAGAACAACATCCATGCCATGTTTCAGATTTAATGTCTTTCCACACAGAGCTTCTTGGTGAACAATACAATAATATTTCAATATAGTGCGACCAAGAAACTGTTCCAATAATGCTAGACATCCAGACTCGTCAAAGCCGGAGCCCCGTCGATGCATGGACTATCAAATTTGGTCAATTCTATGTTGGTTTTCTCTACACACAACTTCAGAGTTTCAGACA
Organism: Cepaea nemoralis; assembly: GCA_014155875.1. Lineage (NCBI taxonomy): Eukaryota > Metazoa > Mollusca > Gastropoda > Stylommatophora > Helicidae > Cepaea > Cepaea nemoralis. The sequence continues at coordinate 18,870 of JACEFZ010015802.1, forward strand.
GATCAGTCCCTTTGGTAGTTGCATGCATCGATTCAAGTCCTAGAAGTTTTTCAATGACTTCAAAATTATCGTTTATTGCTCGAACAAAAACTAAAAATTTAAGCTCTATTTGGTTATTTCGGGATTTGAATTTTAAATATTGAGCACAACCCACTACTGGCAACGCTGATCATATTCTGGTATGAACCTAAGGCCTATCCACGTCAATATGGAAGCACTATACTCGAGTTTCGCCCTCGTTTGAGCTCATCAGTAGTGCATATCCCTGACCGGATCCGGAAACAAGCCCCGGATCACCGGCGTGTGAAGCGGGTGTGTAACCACGCTTCCGAAATAACCAAATAAATCAATTTGATTATTGCTCATTGGATTTAGGAGGCCTGGTGTTCCTTGCCAGTGAGAAGTCCTGATCGTTTCGGGTCCACATCGATTGACGGACGTCAGTCGCGGCGATTGGGCAATCTTGAGCATAGCCTACGATGGGTGACGTTGTGATATTGTGTTATGATAATTTGGCTGTGTGTCCAACGTGTGCCGCGTGGTTATATACCCGCTTCACACGCCGGTGATCCGGGACTTGTTTCCGGATCCGGTCAGGGATATGCACTACTGACGAGCTCAAACGAGGGCGAAACTCGAGTATAGTGCTTGCATATTGACGTGGATAGGCCTTAGGTTCATACCAGAATACGATCAGCGTTGCCAGTAGTGGGTTGTGCTCAATATTTAAAATTCAAATCCCGAAATAACCAAATAAATCAATTTGATTATTGCTCATTGGATTTAGGAGGTCTGGTGTTCCTTGCCAGTGAGAAGTCCTGATCGTTTCGCGTCCACATCGATTGACGGACGTCAGTCGCGGCGATTGGGCAATCTTGAGCATAGCCTACGATGGGTGACGTTGTGAATATTCTGTTATGATAATTTGGCTGTGTGTCCAACGTGTGCCGCGTGGTTACACACCCGCTTCACACGCCGGTGATCCGGGGCTTGTTTCCGGATCCGGTCAGGGATATGTACTACTGACGAGCTCAAACGAGGGCGAAACTCGAGTATAGTGCTTCCATATTGACGTGGATAGGCCTTAGGTTCATACCAGAATACGATCAGCGTTGCCAGTAGTGGGTTGTGCTCAATATTTAAATTTTAAGCTCTGTCAGAAATGCTAGTGGACTCATCAATTGCCAATGAAACAAATGTAAAAGTTTTGATATGTGCTGCTACTTGACGATGAACATCGTTGGCTAATTCCTCAACTCGCCAGGCTATTGTATTATTACACAAAGGAATCTGATAAAATTTTGTTCCACACTCTTTATCGCTAAGCATTCTAGCAGCAATTTTAAGGGAAGGCTTGATTATTTCTTATGCATCGGTGAAAGGCTTCTTTTTGCGAGCCAACAGAAGAGCGACTTCATACGACGCAACAGCACTCTTGCTCTGTTAGTCAGCCTTGGTGGAAAATGACTGCTGCCTGATCATAGTACTTTATTTTTTAGCTAGGAAATCTTTTCCGAACTCCGATTTGATCGGATATTGAGCATTTATGTCTGAATGTGTGGTCGTGAAGTGTCGTTCCAGATTAAATTTTTTGGTAAGAGAAATACAATGTTCGCTTATCATGCAAACTGGCTTACCACTACGGCTAGGCATACACATAAATTTCTCCGTTCAATCTTCGTTGAATTCACGACAAGCAACGTCTTCACATTTTCATTTTTATTACCATTGTTTGATTTTAGATTTTCCATACTCGTGTTTATAGGCTTTAACGGTATATTTTTATTTGAAAATATCTAATTTCAACACAATACTATTACTACCGACTCTGCTAAACATGGCGCATTGCGCACTCAGATTAGTCGACAAGGCTGGGTTATGGGAACTTCATAATGTTTGGTTGCGAACTGAACAGGCACATTCGATAATATCTGAGCATAAAAACCACGAGCAGAATAAATTATCGCAACCTGAAAGGGTGCTCCAAGTGCATTTTTAAAATTATTAAAATATATTATATTAAATAACGAGGCCTCGCGTGCTACTTTCTGACAGCTGGCGTGGCCACAAGTGGCTCGCGGGTCGTGATTTGGGAACCTCTGCTAAAGACTCACGTTCTCTGGCTCCACGGGACATCTAAGAAGCATCTCCGATCGTTTTGGTTTAACCATTTTGAAGCATAAGACCCGGTACAGCACAAGCCTGGGGGTTCTTAGCAGGGCGAGCACCATAATATTTTGCAGTAATCGACATAATTAAGAAGAAATTAGAAGCAACAGAGATGTGGTTCCTGAGAGGAATGTTGCGAATTCCTTGGACTGCCAGTAACTAACGACGACTGCCTGAAACAGGCTAATGAAACTAAAACATTATATACAACGGGAAGGTTAACCCGGTCAACAAATACCCGCAGAAGTCGGATGTGTCGGCCTAACGGCGCAAGAACGCAGCTCTGCTGTAAACAGACACAACGCAATCACGTCCGAAAAAAAACTCCGGATGAACGAAGAAGAAGAAGAAGATATATAACAATAAGACAGAGACAAACATCTTTCTTCGGTCACGTGATGAGAAGAGAGGCATTGGAGAACATCGTAACAACTGGAAAGATCGAGGGGAAGAGAGACAGAGGCAGATCAAGAGAAATGATGCTGCACGGATTGAGACTGTGGCATGGAGGGATATCATCAGCAGAGTTGATCCAGAACACCAAAGACCGAGATCTGTGGAGAGCCATGAACGCCTACGCCAGCCGGCACGGCACTTGATGATGACGAATCGACATATTTTATGGCGTGATTGCGTAGCATCATGATTTATATGGTGCGTCTCCTGCATGGTTGTCTCCGTCTTCAGCACCTTCCCTTTGATAGAGTAGACTGTGGTCTTACTCGAGTTTATATATGTATGTACTTACATATGTATCTGCGCACATATGTAAGTACATACATATCTAGAGCAGTCAGGTTTTACGGTGACAGAGACTCGCTTTCCCCCCCCCCCCCCCCCCCCCACCTTTCTCTGTTATCGTGTTACCCCGAAAATAAGACGAGGTCTCATATTAATATTAGTTTTAAAAAATGCACTAGGGCTTATTTTCGGGGGATGTTTTATATATATATATATCAGATACAAAAATCTTCATTTACTCATGTACAAAATTCTACATTTATCCAAATACAGTCATGTCATCTTCTTATTTAACACGAGTGACATGGAATTATGAGCCACATCCATTCATTATCACGTGCGCACCAGTGGCGTCTGTACTCCGGCTGGCCATTCGGCAACTAGTCTCTCTTTCTAGCTGACGATCTTATTTTAGGGGTAGGTCTTATATTAAAAGCGTCCTGAAGAATCGTGCTAGGGCTTATTATAGGGGAAGGTCTTATTTTCGGGGAAACACAGTAGTTAAAACAGTTCCGCCACGTGAAGGTTAGGAGTTGGACTTTTGCTGCCAGAGGTGAAGAATGCACAAACCATGGGATAATTTTGCAAGGATGGACACTCACCTCAACTCCGCACCCTACCTCCTTTTCCGGCTTGCAACAGCAATTTGGAACCAATTTTCATCTGCCCATTGTCTGCAATCAATAGCCTACAGTATTATCTACATATCTTATACTGTAGATATTAAGTCTCTCGATGTTTACTTTCAAATCCTGTACATTTCATATATTTTTCATAAAGAGACAGTCGGCGTGGCTGAAAGGAGCTTTCGCTTTTAATCTTCCGGCGCGCTGATGACGAGGTAGGACGTCCAGTCCTTACATAGGCTTTAAGTTGGACTTAAACGTTGATTTTTAGCTCAGAAAGCAATGGCAAACTCGTCATCATCATGTGCCCTACCGGTAAGCGTGGGTGGTCATGTTTCGCTATCTTACACGATCACCACAATCGTGGATCAGCTCTGTCTTCTTGTCTCGATCAAGCCACGCGCTCATGCCATCCAGATATTTACTTATCTGCTTCCATCTTATTCTTTTCAACTCAATCCTGCCTGTTGTTACCAAGTTCTCTAGTTTCTTTCTTCTCATAACGTGCCCACACAAATTATGACTGTCTACGTCTAATTTTTCTAATCAGTTTGCGGTGTTCATTTGCCCCTTATAGGACTTGATCATTGATGTTCTGTTCTGTCTGTCCATGGCATTCTTTGCATTTTCCTCAGAAACCACATTTCCACACCCATTAAATATTTTTCAGCTTGACTGCTCATCGTTCACGTTTCATATCCATGGAAAAGTACAAGGACAATGTAGCACCTCAACACTATTTTTCTCGTTGCAATTGACAACTTTTTGATAGTCAGAAGGTTTTCCATTTAATGGCAAACTAAAAAAAAAATGTTTGCATATCCTTTACAGGACATCGCTGTCAACATCAGCATCTTTCAGCTGATTGCTGATTTCTTGGCAAGATTACGCTCAGTAGTTTGCCATTGCTTTCTGAGCGGCCGGCTCACATACCCCGTAAGTTACCGACGCGATTCGACCCACTGCTGATTCTCACCGTCGTAACGTTACTTACGAGAGTATACGAGATTACGGAGAAAAGTCTAGGCCAGGAAGCCTGCAATGGCAAACTACGGAACGTAAAATTGACTAGACACCTGGGATGTATCGCAACGTCCTGTATAGCTATAAGATTTTAAAAAAAAGTAAATGAAAGTCCGAAGACATTATACATCTCTGTCTCTTTTTGTTTGTGTGTTTTGTTTGTGTGTTTTGTTTGTGTATTTAAAGAGAGCAAGCGCAACCCCCGCGCTCTCTGAACGCGTAGTCCAACCACTGGACTGAATTTTGCGTGTGGATTATCTTTCCTTATTACCAGTTTTTCTCGCCATCAGGCGAACACCCACTCCGATTTCAGAGGTCTCTGTTACTTGATTAGCTGATGTTGACCAATTTGTATGGTAGCTGTTGTTTGCAATATATGTTCTTTACAAGACAAAAGTATTTCATGTCAATTTGAAGCTCTTCATGCATCGTTATCATGTTGACGTGTCTAACTCTATGATACGCCCTTGTGTAGTCACAGATGGCCTGGCACCCTGGCGAAGGTGTTAACGACTTTCTTCGTAATCCCGTATATCCATGTGGGGAACACAGCTGCGCGAGATTCGGTAGTGGATCGCGTCACGTTGGTTACTTACAGGGATGTGTGAGCTGTCGCTCAGAAAGCAATGGCAAACTACTGAGCGTATTCTTGTCAAGAACATCAATATCAGCTGAAAAATGCTGGTGTTGACTGCAACGTCCTGTAAGTGACATGCAACTTAAAAAAAAATCACAGATGTAGGTGTATTGAAAGCTATATTTATGTCTTCAGCAAATACGCAATATTTGTTAAACGCTTTGCTCTCCACAACCCCACATTGATCTCCCCATATTTCTTTTTTGTATTTTAATCCAAACCATTTGCATGATGATTCTTAGCAACATCTTTGTAATTTGATTCATTATGCTAATTATTAGATGCTGATCACATTCTAAAGCCCTTGATTTCTTCGGAATTTAAGTGAACACAAATTTGTATAAGTTAGAAGGCATGTCTCCAGTATGATATGCCGTCTTCTTTAGCCCGGTGAACTAGTCTATTACATATTCTTCTATGACAGTGATAGTTTCTGCTGTGTTTTTGTCTGGACTCGAGGTCTTATTGGATTTCAAATGGTTAAGGGCATTCTGAACTCCAATCTTCACAACTGGTATTGTATCATAGTTATTTGGAATATCGAACTGTTACTCTCGTGAAATGTTGTAAAGATCTTTCACACACTCTGACAATATGAAATGTGATCCTTGGCCATTATGATTTTAATTTCAACGATTCTCATGCAAATCATTGATGTGGGTGTTGTTTTTCTAGTGAGGTCATTGTTTTTTTTTGTTTTGTTAGTGAGGCCATTAATTCTGTTGTTGGTGAGGTAATTAATTCTTTTTTAGTGAGGTCATTAATTCTTTTGGGTCATTAGTTCTCTTGTTATTGAGGTAATTAGTTCTTTTATTAGTGAGGTCATTAATTCTTTTGTGCATTAATTTAGTATTTTGTATGTTGTGTTTTCACTTTTTCTCCAAACCATGCTTCTTTTCCCCTTTACTTAAATTACTTTGAAGCTTTTTATATTTTCATGGGTATATTTTGTTTTGTTTCTTCTTTTTTCCCCCTGTTAGTTTTAAGTTGTCTTCAGTCACACATTTCCTTGGGCCTAGTTTTGGCATAATTGTTTCTGAAACCAGTCTAGCATTGCATTTAAATATTTGCCATTGATCAATAATTTCTTGAAATAGAAACTCTAGATCAGGCAATATATGCAATCAGTTTATGTGCATTTTGTCCTTTACCTCATTTTCATTCTTTATTTCACGCAGATCTAATTTAATGTTTCTTGGTGTATATTTGACCTTCTTTAACTTTATTTGTAGAAAACAAATAAAGGGGTATAATCCATGTTTGTAGGATTATTGGGCATACTGTGCTAGCCACATAATTTCTACCACCCTATCGGCACACGATGGCTGGTCTAGGTAATATCACGCCTGCCGTTTTTACTTCCCAAAATATTTCCTAGTACATATCTTTTAGGAACTGGGGGTCCTGGTGTAAAGAAAAGAAATTCCAGTCTCGATGGGGATTAGAAGTTGAACTCATAAGCACCGGGCCGGCAGGCTCAGCGTGCCAGTCACTGTTTTACCGCGACGCCCAGACTGTATATGTATTTGTAGGTTAGCATGGCCGAATGGATTAGAACGCGCGTTCTTAAACATCCGGTGTACTGATGCCGAGGTAATGGGTTCAACCCGTACACAGGACAGTTGGACTAACATGTTGACCTGTCTTCCTTGACTTGGGGACGTAAATTACAAGTACCTCTGAAAACGAAGCGGGCTCGCTTGATGTCAAGGGACACTGTTAAAAGGGAAAGCTAATCCACGCGAAAAATTCAGACCAGCACTACTAGAAGCAGTGTGTATGGACTACGCTTGAGTTCAAAGCGAACGAGAGCAAAAAAATGTACGTGCTCTATAATTGATATAGGACCACTGTATCAGTCTGCATTTAATAGTTGTTTTTTCCCCGTCTTTTAAAGCATTTCGAAATCTTCTGCCTATCTGACTGCTGTTAATATGGTTATGATCTTATTGTCAGGACGCTTCCACGTCCATAGTCTTTCTGGGATGATGCTGATCCCAGGCTTTTCCAACAATTATATCATGCTCTTTTGCCAACTACACAAGTCTGCCTCATCCTTCACTACGCTCCTGTAGTCCATACTTACCAACTGGGCAACCGTCTTGTTGGTTTTAAACTTTAACATTTGAGTCTCCTAAATATGATATTTATTAATTAATGTTTTTGCAATTGAGTTTAGTTAAGTCGAATTCTCCCAAGCCACTATAAAATGCATCTTTACAGCTTTCAGCTGTTGAGACATGACATAAGCCTGGGTCACTGACATTGAGGTGAGTGACCGGGCATGAGGAAGAATGGAGATGAGAGTGGGAGACAGTAAGGTGAGTGACCTGGCTACGAGGAAAACAGCCAGTACTGAGAAATAATGGGAAGGGCGAGTGTGGCCCCAGGGGGGATGGGTCGAAAGGACAGTTGTGTGTTGGGTGAAGTGAGGAGACTGGAAAGGCAGTGAGAGAAGAGACCGACTGCGGGTCGGGTCGTTTAAGAGAGAGCTCCGTGTTGTGTTGTTCTTCTAGTTGGGAAGACAGGCCTGAACCCAGAGTGGGTTCTGTATTGAGTGTAGGCCAAAACCCAGAGTGGGTTCTATAGTTGAGCAGTGGCTCCAACCCAATGTGTGGGTTGTATTGTGTGAGATCCAGCCGAGGATTGTAGCTGGATTACCTGTCTTGTGGATTGAGATTAAAAGCAGGCCGTGAGAAGGAATTGATGTGTGCTGGTTAAATTGTGAGGAGGATATTTATATTCTATGGATTACATTATGTTTCTGGATGTATAAACATGTTCCGTTTGTCCGTCTTATTTCTGTAATAAAGGATTATGTGCGCCAACGGAATCTTGTTTAATGCCTGGTGAATATGCACTGCGGGGGTGAGTTCCATTGCAAGACAGACATCTCCATTGACACACCATGAGTATCGTTACCTAGACAACGACCATCACACAATAATATCATGAGCATATCATCGTAAGAACTTCGTGATATTATCATCAAGAACGACGTGTGACAATCTGTGAGCTCGTCCGATCAAGAACATCTGGGCGCTCGTCACTTAGTAAAGAGTATCTGAGGGCTACGTCCAATTAAGAACATTATAGACAGTGTTGTCATTCTGAGATATTTGTGGGCTCTTCGCTGAAAGAGAGGAGTTATTATCGGTGACTTCGTGCCATCAATTTAGACAGTACTGCGTCACGAGATTAACAGCAATTCTTTTGTGTGTGTAAGACGCCACATCGAAGAAAAAAAAACTGTCAGCGCGCGGAGAGGGTACGCGGCGGAAATCACAAGCTAGCAGACAGTTCAAGTGAAGTCCACTACAGGTGATTTGGAACCAACCATATCGCTAAAGCGAGTGGGGGTGCAGCGGCAGCACAAAAGTCGGTGATAAAGACACGCCACACAGACTAACCGGGAGAGTCCATTACGGTGACAGGTAAATTTGATACCAGGCAGCAGTGCTGAAATTAAAGACGAGTGTTGAATCCAGAGTGGCGAGGGCAGCGTGTGTGTGTGTAGGACGTCACTGTCGGTGATAATGACAGGATTGGGAACCAAAGATAATTGACAGGTGTGTGTGTGTGCTGGAGGCAAGCGCACTGTGTTGTTGCAAGTTGACTGGTCAAGATTATTCGACGCAGTAAATAGGACGGGTGGGTACACCAGCGTCCAGGTACTGGGGAAGTACATGTTTGGATAACAGAGAAAAATTGGCAGTCGCTAATTTGACGGACAGTTGACTGAAGGGGATAGTAACGTTACCCCTACCGCAGCCGGGTGGGGCTGTCAAGTTTGTGTGAAAACTGTTGTACGGAGGAATTTTTCACTGAGAGTGATAAAGAGAAATTGAGGTGACATTGTGAGTTGGGGGTGGAAGGAGGAAAGATACTCGGGAATTTCCACGACCTATGGTGGTCAAGCTGACTCATTGTGAATGAACAAAACAAGGCGTTTTGTGTGAAACCAGACTTGATTATTCGTCTTTGTTAAAAGCCCTTTGTGTTCATTACTTTATAATCAGCAAACATTTTGACAACGAATGATGACGTGTCGGCTCCGCGAACATAGTTGCATACAGTTGCCAAAAAGAACTGACTGTACAGAGTGAAAGCGTTGAACATTTATTGCCATTATTTTGATCTTTTCTTTTGGTGAATCTATAACATATATGATACAGCAAAGCGCCATCTCCGCAACGAGAGTAACAACATATCGAAAGAACACTTTGGATAATTATTATTACCGTCAACGTTTCCGACAGTTGGAACTTTTGATCACCACGTGAATTCAGGAACCACTCAACAAACAACAAGTCGCTTTGAAATCCAGCGTCGTAGACATTTCCAGCCGAGGGCGAATAACTATTAAAACGAACAAAAACTTTGGTGACTGAATAAATAAGAACTTTTGGCGACGGATTAGTGGGCACATATTTATCGGCCAACGAGTTGGACAGTCTGTTTGCTGCTCATTGTCTTATAAATATTGTTTTCGGTTGTTAAGCTGTTACTTGTATGTGGTCCAGTGTTTGTCAAGAGTAGGGCATTTTTGTGTTGCTTCTCGAAGGCCGGGAGGCGGGGCGAAAATTTATTTTCTTACTGTGCACCATGTGTTTTCTGGGAAGAAAATCGTAAGGTCGGTTTGTTTGATTCTGCAGTGAAGCAGGGTGGTCCTAGATTATACACCGTGCCTTTTGGGTCTAACGTAAGATCGGTGTATATTTTCAGTATATATTCCTGTTCTTTCTCTCTTTCTTTTCGTTATATTTACATATAATATTTGCTGTGTTCGGATATATGTTATTATTGTGATCTTTCGTCATTTCTGCTGTCTAGTGGTCTTGGTCAATTTATGTTTATATTTTACGCGCACTGTGGATGTCCCTACACAAGCTTGTATTTGTTACTGTGGTTTATTTCTGTGTCATCATCGTCCCCGTGTACTCAGCTTGTGAAGTCTAGCGTTGGATAGTCATCACTTAGTGTTATCATCCATTTGTTTGTATATGTATTTATATGTATGTTTAACAATATTTCCAGGGACTTCATGAACTTTTGGTCATAGATATATAGATATAAGGGAGTATAGGTGATACTTCCCCCCTCACTACCTAGTGCTTATAGAGTGACTGGGTGAGTACAGAGGGATATTTTAGCACTACGCAGTTACGTGCACAAGGAGTGGTAGTGTACGTATTGAAGGCACACAAAGGACTAACAGCAGAGTCTGTACATTTATAGTTGGCTGATTCACAGCAACGTGTCCACAAGTACAAGATGCCTACTTTAATGGATTATATTGAAGCAGGTGAAAGAATAGGCCTGAAAGGTAAAGAGTTACAGGAGTATGCAGAAGCGAAAGAACAAAAGCAGACGGAAAGAGAGGAGAGGCATAATGAACGCGAGGCAAAGCGTCTACAGGAAGAGACACAAGTAAAACTAGCTGAAATGGAAAACAAACGTCTACAGGAAGTAAAGTTAGCTGAAATGGAAAACAAGCGTCTACAGGAAGAGACACAAGTAAAACTAGCTGAAATGGAAAACAAACGTCTACAGGAAGTAAAAGTTAGCTGAAATAGAAAACAAGCGTCTACAGGAAGCGACACAAGTAAAACTAGCTGAAATAGAAAACAAGCGTCTACAGGAAGAGACACAAGTAAAACTAGCTGAAATCGAGTTAAGAAAACTAGAACTATCTTCGAAGGGTCAAAGTGAGGAAAGTAGAAAACCGTCTCAGTCGTCACAGAGATTAAAACTGCCATATTTTACGGACCGAGACAACCTTGAAGCTTATCTTGACAGATATCAGGCATCAGCGAAAGTGTTAGGCATCCCCGAAGAACAGTATGCGATTAGTCTAGGGGAGCTTCTTACGGGTAAGGCACTAGACACCATGTTCAATTTACCGGTAGAAGAAAGGAACAACTACACTATCTTACGTCAACGTTTGCTGACTAAGTTCCAACTCACTGAGCATGGATATAGGACAAAGTTTAGACAGTTAGTGCCAGAGACAAATCAAGATTTCACAGACTTTGTTAACACTGTAAAGAATGCATTTAACAAATGGATGGAGCTTGCAGAAGTAGGGAAAGATTTTAATAAATTAGTAGATCTAATGTTAAGAGACAAGGTAGTATCTGCATGCAATTCTAATTTAGTGGCGTTCTTTGAGGAACGGAAGCCAAAGGACATAGACACAATGTCTCAGTTAGGGCAAAACTACATGACTGCACATCCTAACGTATCTATTGGGAAACTAATGAGTGAGGAAATAGTCTGTGCAGCGTACACTAAACAGAACCAGAATCCAGTTATCAGACCAAGGGCGAAAAGTGTGGATTCAGCACAGAAAGGTGAGCAGCAAGAACTTCAAGATAATGGTTTCCGAGGAAACAATGTTGGTAGAGTAGGACGGTACCCATATAGAAGAGGGAACTTCCAGAGACGTCCAAATTATGCCGGATGTTGGAATTGTGGGAGCTGGAGACACAGGGCAGCACAGTGTGATGCACAACCATCAGATGGACCAACGAACAACACTAAAAGGGAGATTACTTGTTTCAAATGTGGAAAGAATGGTCATATCAGCCATCAATGTAGGATGAGAGAAACAGAGCACTCAAATGCAGCGCAAGTAATTGAGACGCTGAACAATGAAGATTGTAGTGGGTGCAAACCTCTTTTTGAAAAAGACAGTCAGCCAGTCTTAATATGTGGTCACACAGTTAAAGCAGGATCAGCAGTCCATGACGGAGGAAGTCTGAAGATGCATCATGGGTTTGTTAATGATAGGCCAGCGTTAACAATTAGGGATTCCGGATGTACGTCTATCGGAGTGAGGAGAAGTTTAATAGATCCCTCGGATTATACAGGGAAAAAGATTAGATGCATAACATTCAACGGCACAGTAGAGTTCTACCCAGTAGCCATAATAACAGTAAAAACACCATATATCACTGGAAGAGTGACAGCGTGTGTTCTGGACTCACCAGTGGCTGATTTGATCATAGGAAATGTTATAGGAGTTAAAGATTGTACAGAAGAGGAAGTAGTTTATTGGGACCGAAAATATAGTGTAAGCAGTAACGAGGTAGTTACCACAAGAGAACCTAAATTAGAGAGTATAGATGAGGTAGAAGAGGCACTTGAAGTAGACACAGGAACTCAGGACAAGGATAGTACAGCTGAGCAGATGAGAATAGGATCCCAAATATAGTGCTAGTGACTCCCAGAGACAAGATACTACTCTGAACAAATGTTCCCAAGGGTGTAGGAGAGTAGAACATAGGCAGTCAAAGAAAGGTAGAGGGTGCTTCGAGAGGAAGAACAATGTTCTCACTCGCAGGTTTTCAGATGGCAGAACTGCACGTGGGCAAGGAGCAGTACCTTTAGCACATAGAGACCGATATACTAGAACAGCTCAGATTAGTGCATGTGCAGGGCACATAGGCATAAGGCGTATGCAGCAGAAAGCAAGGTGCCAGAGATATGGGCCAAGATGGAATAAAGAGTTCAGACTAAACAGAGACGCAAGTGTAACTGTGCAATATGCAGATAGGAAAGTTGAGTCAGGTCAAAAGAGTTTTCGCGACATTACTGACCCAGGGCTAGGGATAGCAAACAGATGTTGTAATTGTAGAGGTACCATGAGTCATGGGTACATGAAAGGGAGACACAGCATCGACAGGAATCAGAGGTGGGTTAATGCAAGAACAGAACCACCTGATATAGGGTCGGTACACAAATAGTATTGTGTGGTCGTAAAGTAGTAAGAGACCTGTGGGTACATAAGTATAATGCTTTTCTATGATGTATTATTATTATTATGTGATGTATTAGTTCATGCATTGGTACACAAGATAGAAAGTTGTTTGTATTTATGTGTGGGGAATATGGGAATGTACTATAAGCATTTAATGTATTATTTAGGGTGGTAGCTGAAGTGAGGTGGAGCCATACTTAGGGCTACCCAGGCTATATGTCTGGGGCACATATTTAGTAAGTTTTAGTCTCCCAATATTTGAAAACGAAGTTTTCTTTTAAGAGGGGGGTGATGACATAAGCCTGGGTCACTGACATTGAGGTGAGTGACCGGGCATGAGGAAGAATGGAGATGAGAGTGGGAGACAGTAAGGTGAGGGACCTGGCTACGAGGAAAACAGCCAGTACTGAGAAATAATGGGAAGGGTGAGTGTGGCCCCAGGGGGGATGGGTCGAAAGGACAGTTGTGTGTTGGGTGAAGTGAGGAGACTGGAAAGGCAGTGAGAGAAGAGACCGACTGCGGGTCGGGTCGTTTAAGAGAGAGCTCCGTGTTGTGTTGTTCTTCTAGTTGGGAAGACAGGCCTGAACCCAGAGTGGGTTCTGTATTGAGTGTAGGCCAAAACCCAGAGTGGGTTCTATAGTTGAGCAGTGGCTCCAAAACAATGTGTGGGTTGTATTGTGTGAGATCCAGCCGAGGATTGTAGCTGGATTACCTGTCTTGTGGATTGAGATTAAAAGCAGGCCGTGAGAAGGAATTGATGTGTGCTGGTTAAATTGTGAGGAGGATATTTATATTCTATGATTACATTATGTTTCTGGATGTATAACATGTTCCGTTGTCCGTCTTATTTCTGTAATAAAGGATTATGTGCGCCAACGGAATCTTGTTTAATGCCTGGTGAATATGCACTGCGGGGGTGAGTTACATTGCAAGACAGATATCTCCATTGACACACCATGAGTATCGTTACCTAGACAACGACCATCACACAATAATATCATGAGCATATCATCGTAAGAACTTCGTGATATTATCATCAAGAACGACGTGTGACAAGACAAATGTTTGAAAGATGTTGTCATCAAAAGTCTACCATTTAACGTTACCAGTAATATTAGGCCTGATACTGTCCAATATCATGTAATAGATTTTAATCTTTCCAGATACAAATAAAGTCTAAACCGCTTCCTCCCCAAATCCTAGATTGGATAATGTTATATTTGTCAGACACAGTCCTTCCTGTCCTTTTTCATCTAGTTTTACGCATTTTGAAGACGTTAATATTCAGTCTTTCCATATCTTGCTTGCGTTTCTCTAAACTACCAGATCTGCCCATGGTGCGAACGTTCAGTGTCGCTACTTTAAGCATTGTATACGTGTTCAATATATGGTGATTGAAAATTAGAGCCAGTGTAAACGGTTCCCATAATTAGGGAAACACTTAGATACCCATCGCGGGTGCATATTTGTGTGTTTATGGAGATAACTAAAAAGGCGACGCGGAAGAGAACTGAACACCTGACTTTCTTATTCTGTGCCCTAAAAGGCGCGAAGCATTAACAGCTCACATTTTCCTCAGCCGTACCTGAGACGAGACCACTTTTGAACGTGGGAAGAATGGCGACCAGATGGTGTTCACTCAGAGAATAGAAAGGCGACAAAACGGTGTTCACTCAGGGAATAGAAAGGCGACCAGACGGTATTCACGCAGGGAATAAAAAGGCGACCAGACGGTGTTCACTCAGGGAATAAAAAGGCGACCAGACGGTGATCACTCAGGGAATAAAAAGGCCACCAGATGGTGTTCACTCAGAGAATAAAAAGGTTACCAGACGGTGTCCACTCAGAGAATAAAAAGGCGACCAGGCGGTGTTCACTCAGGGAATAAAAAGGCGACAAGACAGTGTTCACTCAAAAAATAAAAAAGGCGACCAGACGGTGTTCACTCAGAGAATAAAAAGGCGACCAGATGGTGTTCACTCAGACAGTTCACTCTGCTGCTGCTGCTTCTTTTTTTTTTTTTTTTCTTCTTCTTCTTCTTCTTCTTCTCTTCTTCTTCTTCTTCTTCTTCTTCTTCTTCTTCTTCTTCTTCTTCTTCTTCTTCTTCTTCTCCTCCTCCTTCTTCTTCTTCTTCTTCTTCTTCTTCTTCTTCTTCTTCTTCTTCTTCTTCTTCTTCTTCTTCTTCTTCTTCTTCATCCCTTTATAAACAATTGAATCATAGGCGCTGAATCAACTCATGCCAAGCCATCCTATCTTTCGTCATCTCCTGCTGCTCCAGCCATGTCCAACAGACATTATTAATCTCTGCCTCTAGCTATCGTGACCCTGCTGCTCCACCCATGTCCAACAGACATTATTAATCTCTGCCTCTAGCTCTCGTGATCCTGCTGCTCCACCCATGTCCAACAGACATTATTAATCTCTGCCTCTAGCTCTCGTGATTCTGCTGCTCCATCCATGTCCAACAGACATTATTAATCTCTGCCTCTAGCTCTCGTGATTCTGCTGCTCCATCCATGTCCAACAGACATTATTAATCTCTGCCTCTAGCTCTCGTGATCCTGCTGCTCCACCCATGTCCAACAGACATTATTAATCTCTGCCTCTAGCTATCGTGACCCTGCTGCTCCACCCATGTCCAACAGACATTATTAATCTCTGCCTCTAGCTCTCGTGATTCTGCTGCTCCATCCATGTCCAACAGACATTATTAATCTCTGCCTCTAGCTCTCGTGATTCTGCTGCTCCATCCATGTCCAACAGACATTATTAATCTCTGCCTCTAGCTCTCGTGATTCTGCTGCTCCATCCATGTCCAACAGATAATATTAATCTCTGCCTCTAGCTCTCGTGATCCTGCTGCTCCATCCATGTCCAACAGACATTATTAATCTCTGCCTCTAGCTCTCGTGATCCTGCTGCTCCATCCATGTCCAACAGACATTATTAATCTCTGCCTCTAGCTCTCGTGATCCTGCTGCTCCATCCATGTCCAACAGACATTATTAATCTCTGCCTCTAGCTCTCGTGATCCTGCTGCTCCATCCATGTCCAACAGACATTATTAATCTCTGCCTCTAGCTCTCGTGATCCTGCTGCTCCATCCATGTCCAACAGACATTATTAATCTCTGCCTCTAGTTCTCGTGATCCTGCTGCTCCATCCATGTCCAACAGACATTATTAATCTCTGCCTCTAGCTCTCGTGATCCTGCTGCTCCATCCATGTCCAACAGACATTATTAATCTCTGCCTCTAGCTCTCGTGACCCTGCTGCTGCTCCATCCATGTCCAACAGACATTATTAATCTCTGCCTCTAACTATCGTGATCCTGCTGCTCCATCCATGTCCAACAGACATTATTAATCTCTGCCTCTAGTTCTCGTGATCCTGCTGCTCCATCCATGTCCAACAGACATTATTAATCTCTGCCTCTAGCTCTCGTGATCCTGCTGCTCCATCCACGTCCAACAGACATTATTAATCTCTGACTCTAGCTCTCGTGATCCTGCTGCTCCATCCATGTCCAACAGACATTATTAATCTCTGCCTCTAGTACTCGTGACCCTGCTGCTCCATCCATGTCCAACAGACATTATTAATCTCTGCCTCTAGCTCTCGTGATCCTGCTGCTCCAGCCATGTCCAACAGACATTATTAATCCCTGCCTCTAGCTCTCGTGATCCTGCTGCTCCAGCCATGTCCAACAGACATTATTAATCTCTGCCTCTAGCTCTCGTGATCCTGCTGCTCCAGCCATGTCCAACAGACATTATTAATCCCTGCCTCTAGCTCTCGTGATCCTGCTGCTCCACCCATGTCCAACAGACATTATTAATCTCTGCCTCTAGCTCTCGTGATCCTGCTGCTCCAGCCATGTCCAACAGACATTATTAATCTCTGACTCTAGCTATCGTGATCCTGCTGCTCCAGCCATGTCCAACAGACATTATTAATCTCTGCCTCTAGCTCTCGTGATCCAGCAGCGCCCCCCGAAAATGTCAAATTTATTATATTTACTGTCTTCTACCATATGTTCTGTCTTTCCAAATATATACTAGTTCTAGCATTCCAGGTGCTGATTCTGGAGATTTTCACCGGCGAAAGGAAGTATTTCTGCTATACAGACTCCTTGTGGCTTTCTCCGCATCTAGTCATAGCACGTCTAGAAGAGCATACTTTTCTCTTGGTTGGCTGAATTAGTCTGGTTTCCTGAGTTAGTCTGGTTTCCCCTACGGTGGTTGGTTGAGTTAGTCTCTTTTCCCCTACGGTGGTTGGCTAAGTTAGTCTGTTTTCCCCTACGGTGGTTGGCTGAGTTAGTCTGTTTTCCCACACCGTGGTTGGCTGAGTTAGTCTGTTTTCCCATGATCATTACACTGTTTTCATGGTTGGTTGGAACTTGCAGCTAAAGTTTTGTGCGGGATGGGGAAGCTAATCCAAAGAACAACCTTTCTTAGTCGTGGCGTACAACATGGAGGGTCAGCTACAGTGTTACTATTCTTTGCTTGCCTAAGGGCACCGGTATCACACGGTCGGGTGCTTATCCATTATGACGGAAAAGGCCATAAGTTTTCATATAAATATATACACATATGGAATAACCAATGATGTGTTTCGTATTATATGAGAGAAGACAAGAACAGACCATAATTTGACACATACATACATACATACACATATGGATTAACCAATGATTAATTTGGTATTGCACGGCCGTCGATAAGAAAAGGCCATAATTTCTTCAATACATATATTTATATATAGATATACCGAGTAACCATTGATTTGTGTAGTAGTGAATGAACCAAGAAAATTACACACGCACGCACACCCCTAATTAGCCAATGGATGTTATCACCAATACAAGGGATAACACTGGCACTGAGCTTATATTTACCTTCCTAATTCTTCCACCTTGAGATTTTCTTGTTCTGCTGGTCCTATTTGTTCACCTATTGTTTAGTACCACGCAGTGATGAAATCATGGTAATACATTCTTTCCGAGATATTTCATCTGTAATCAGCTTAGCGGCTAATTTAGAAGACAGGTTGTTTATTGTTAACATGTTTCTCACAGCTTTTGCATGTAAGATAAACACCGTGTAGATGTCTTCTTGTGTGTGTGTGTGTGTGTGTGTGTGTGTGTGTGTGTGTGTGCGCGTGCGCGCGTTAGTGTGTATGTGTATGTATCACATTTGAAAGCAATTTTTCAAAATACGCTGGATTCACCATACGAAGAGATCAGTAAAATGTCCTACTCCACGAAAATGATTTCTAGTTGGTCACAAAGTAGTCTCCATCCTTTAAACAGATTTTACCATTAGGAAAGTCATCTCTCTCTCTCTCTCTCTCTCTCTCTCTCTCTCTCCTTCCTCCTCCTCCTCTCTGTGCTTAATATACAACAGATGCAATTTTAGATAGCAATGTATTACAGAAACATATATTTAAAGCGGCCAAGACATTAAAAAACATATTATTTAATTTATTTCATGTCACAGTATTGCACCGATCCTATGAACAAGTATTGTTATATTTACACCTCTCAGCATTTGTAGGGACCCGACTATTGTAAATCTGAGTCAAATCAATCCACTGAAATATAAAGCATAACCATCAATACACGAAGTGAACACTTAGCACATTAATTAATATATAGTAAATACAAAAACATTACATATTTACACTGATGACATATCTCTGTAATTTGTTTGATCAAATACCTTCCTTCTGTATAGGGCTGGAGTTTGTTGACAACGCAATATCTAACACTCACGGGCGAAACGACTTGCATGAACCAAGTCTCAGCCAGTCCTGGTTACATCCTAATAAAACAATTACCAACCAACCAACCAACCAACCAACCAACCAACCAACCAACCGAACAACCAACCAACGAACCAACCGACCGACCAACCAACCAACCAACCAACCGAACAACCAACCGAACAACGAACCAACGAACCAAACAACCAACCAATCAACCAACCATCCAACTATCAAATAACCAACCATCAAATCTTTAAGTCTCACTGCCGCCAGCACAATGTTGTTTCCAATTGCCATTACTCCATGACTATATGGATTCCAGGAGCATGGATTATATGCTTCCATTCTAACTATACAGTATTCATACATCTCCACCATTTCGCCCTTGCAAGTTTTAATATGCCCAGTTTATCCACAAGTATTGGCGTCTGTGTCGTAAGCGTTAGTGAACGCATGGTCACAGTTTTCTGACATAACCGTCCGAGGGTTCGAAATCAGACCGATTCCGATTTTTAGAGGAAAAAAAAAAGAAACTTTTCACCAACGTTCAACCAGCCTCTGTGGCGTTGGTTATATGTGTGGTGGTTCGTGGTGCGGGATAAGTTTGTCTAGTTTTCTGCCCCAATATTCGCTGGCTTTTCGATCTTGAAGTGTTTGTATCTGTGACGTCAGCTGGGGGATGGGCAGTCGATTTGGGAACAAATCGCTTTGCATTGATTTCGATGATATGAGCGTCGATCGTTCAGAAAACAATGGCAAACTCATTCATTCATTCATTCACTCATTCATACAGTAGCATGTCCTTTGCAGAACCTCGCTCCCATAACAACCTTCCGAAAAACCTCTCGATCATTAGCAAGATGTCTAAAGTCAGACATGCCCATCTGGAGATCATCCGCCAATCCTGCACCCATCTTCTCTTTGGCCTTCCTCTTCCTCTCTTCCCTCAACTACTGATCTCTCCAAACTTTCGTGACGTTTGAAGGGACCAAAATATTTCAATTTCAATGGCAAACCACTGAACGTAAAATTGCCACATAAATAACAAACAACCAATAAATGTTGTCGGTTGGTTGGAACATCCTGTAAAGGACACGCAACTAACTTGACCTCATATCTGTGCTGTGTGTCAGTTTCTGGAGAGGCATTCTGGACCAAACTTTGTCCTTCAGAGGTCAGTACTTATGTGACGGAGGTTTGCGGCTGTCTCGGTTTGCATTATGATATCACGCGCCCCGCCACTACCAGCTGTGTGTGTGTGTGCGTGTATGTGTCGCATGGATTCTGTTCGTTAATACGACTTTGCCAAACTAATCTAAAGGCTAATGGCGTTAGTAATTAGTGCTTATCTGTGTTCTGAGTTTCATTATTAATTTGTTCTATGTGTCATTCAGTGGTCATTCTGCTACACAATTGGTCTCTAAGACCTACTTATAATTCTTGATGTAATTATCCTTGGCGCTCCCAAAATTGGCATTGGTGTGATTTAGTTTCCGTAAGATGGTTTGTCTGATTCGGTGTTGAAAATACTAATCAACTTGAAATTATTTATCATGTTATTATATTGTTGTTTTTGAATCTCAGATGAGTGTTAACAGAGTGTTAACAGTCAGATGCACTGGCATTCAGCCTGCCTGAACCTCGAAAAGTTCTTGGACCTTTATGAGCAAATTTGGTAGACACTTTACCGAAGTAACATCTCCAAGGAGACTGCGTTACAAAGCTCACCTTTCCCTCCCCAAACTCAGAACCAACGAGATGTGCAAGACCGGTACTGGAATTTCACACCCGAGGACAGGCGTTTCAGAATGTTTTCAGGCCATTTGTTCAGCAAAGCTCATTCGGGGTGCCTCAGCACAATCACTAGGGTAGTTATAGGGAATACATCACATTTCATTTAAACATTGATAATACATTTCATCACAGTTTACAGTTATGACCAACTTGACATATTTTACACATTTATCTGTTAAACGAGTTAAGATTAACAATTAAAATCAACCCATATACCATGTGTAGATGGTTGGGGTATCATGATACATAATGCCGAGTAATGTATGCACCATAGTATTTCACGGAGCAAGACAACTACTTGGCGATGTCCATCTTCTCTATAAGGAGCAGTTAGTTCCTCATCACACATAGGACGAATTTAGTCCATACGTGCCCGGATCCCCTCCTCAGTATCTCCCTCGGCGCCTAGCGGTCGATAACACAAGTTCTGTGTTGGCTGACTAATCTGCTTTGTCACCCTACATACACAGCGCTCTTGTCCAAGGAGTAAATATTACAAATAGTTAACAAGAACCATTTACTGTACTATTATAAATGCAGATGACCAAAACAACGACTTTAAAAAAAAATTAACTACGAGGGGCTTCAGATCCATCCATCCAACATGTGACATGCCGATAAGCGTAGGCGGTCATGTTTCGCCATCTAACTCGATCACCAGCGTCGTGGATCAGTTCCGTGTTTCTGTCTCGACCATGCCACTTCTTTGTCTTCCCCTTGGTCTCTTCTCCTCTATCTTGCCAGTTGTCATCAAGTTCTCCAATTCATTTCTTCTCATAACATGCCCAAACAATTTTGACTGTCTGCGTCTTATGTCTCTAATCAGTTTACGATTTTTATTTATTTCTTGAATGTCTTGTTCATTGGTTTTTCTGTCTGTCCTTGGTATTCTTTGCATTTTCCTCACAAACCACATTTCCACAGCCATCAGATGTTTTTTCAGCTTGTCTGCTTGTTGTCCACGCTTCACGATCATACAAAAGTACAGCTTCTAAGTAGCACCTCAACACTCTTTTTCTCGTTGCAATTGACATCTTTTTTTATTGATCAGTATGTTTTTCATCTTGCAAAAGGCTACCCTCGCCATGGCAATTCTTGTTTTAATCTCTTCAAGGCATCTCCCATCAGATGTTATGTATGTTCGAGATAACTGCACCGATTCACTTGTTTAAGAATATGCTTCAAATGCAAATTTTTAATGTGTGTGTTTGTGTCTGTGTGAATATATTCTGAAAAAGTAAAGAACAAATGTATCGTTTTTCGATGTAGTCACCACTGCGTTCAATGCAAGTCCTCCAGCGCCAGGAAAGTGCTTGCATTCCTGTAGAAAAAACATTGTCTTGGTGGCGTCTGTAATGCAGAAGTTACGCCGTTTTGAAACTTCCTACTCCACTCATTAACTTGCTGGACTGACAGGCATGCATCACCATACTGGACCTTCATTCTTCGATAAATTTATATATGTATGTGTTTATATATATATATATATATATATATATATATATATATATATATATATATATATATATATATATATATATATATATATATATATATATATATATATGTATATATATATGTGTATATATATATATATATATATATATATATATATATATATATATATATATATATATATTGTCAGAAGTGGGGTGGCCATCTTTAAATTGTTCTTATGACGTCACTGTGTTCCTCTGCAGCGTGATGTCATGTGCACAACACTCTTGACATCATTAAGAACAACACTGACAGATTACAAGACAATGGCATAGTTATTGTAATTTCTAGCATACTTTTAAGGTTTTCATTTGAAGCCATCTCGTAACATAGGCATACTTCTCTGGAACTATTGGAGGTTGATGAAATAGTACGATGAGTATTGTATTGATTAGCACTCACAGACGAGAAGGGAAAGAAGCGTAAATGAGAGAGAAATAAAAAAAAAAACAAAAAAAAAAAACAACAGCATAAGAATGAAAAAATTACATGCTAATAGAAACTGGAATATGTAACTCCCAAATCACGATGTCAGTATATGATATATATGAGTGCTACCTCTTAAACATCTGGTGTGACGATGCTGAGGTGGCGTGTTCAACTCCTATACTGGTCAGTTGGACTAAAATATTGGCTTCTCGACCTTAACTTGGGGACGTAAATTAAGTACCTCTAAAGTCGGAGTGGATTCTCCTGAGAGCGAGTTACACTGGTAATAGGGAAAGATAATCCAAACGCAGAATTCAGTCGAATGCTAATAGAAGTAGTGTGTATGCACTCTACTTGAGTTGGACAAACGGGCAAAAGACACACTGGACATGAAAATGCATCAGTTTAGGGAACTGGTGAAAGACAGAGAGTCTTCCTGCGGGTCATGATGAGAGTGTCATTCCGCGAAGAACCTACTAAGCCGACATTATGCTGACTTGCTCATTAAATGTGCATGACGCAAGACTAACCACATGCAAATCTGTGCACTTTCCTTGCATGAGCTATAATGCACAAATCATTGCACTTTTGCCATGAACTATAATGCACACATCAAAAATTAGATTTAAGATAATCAAATATGCGTACATCTCGAGCATTAGCCCAAGCGGAAAAACAGATCAGAACAAGTGATTATAGGCCAGCCATGTGTCTTGCAAATTAACGAGCTTGTAATACATTTACCGTTTGCGTGATATTACGAGGTACTGATAACGTTATATTAATTACGTTATTGAGCTCGGTGTATTAGTGTGTGCGAAACAATTCATAACAGAAATATCACGACAAGCACACATATGTTTACTGAAAACCTGTATTTGGCAATTCTTCTGTACCGATGTGAAGGCTAGACAATGAGTAGTGAATTCATGAAGAAACTGATTACAGTGAGATGTGTTGTTTGAAAAGATTTTCAGAATATTGTGGACAGAGAACTAAACAATTGCTGAAGTATTGACCACTCACCAAAACCATAAGGCAAAGACAGTAAGTAATCTTTAAGGACCATATCAACATAAGGATTGGAATAGAGATATTATCCTATATTTGAAGATACTAGGCAGGAGAGGTCGAGGAAGAACAGAAAGATGTAAACGGGAAGCGCTTCGACGACACATAATAACATAAGCAATATAAACTTCATTAAAATAAATATAAGATGACAGAAAGGAGTCGGGATTAATGAATGGCCCATGTCTGATCCAGACCAGTATTTTCCCTACTTATCGTTAACTTCTCTATTTAAACGTCTGTATTGATTTTAGTTAGTTGTTTATCCTTTACAATTTGTTGCAATCAACCACAACATTTATTGACTGTTTGTGATTTACCAAAGAATTTTACGGTCAGTAGTTTATCATTGATTTCTGAATGGCCGACACCTCATAAATCGAAATAAACGAAAAGTCATCTGCTTCCATATCGTCCGCCGCTGATTTCCAACAATCGAATCAGTATATCGAGGATTTGGTCTCTATATTTCAAATCTTTTCCTGATGACACCGATGTGATATCTAGTAACAGCTTGGCGTTTGTTTTCGTCTCTCTTCACAACATTCTCAACAGTCTTATAAAAAAAACAAAACAACAACCCTACACCTCGCCGCTTGCATTTTCCCCAGTTATTTACTTCTATTTTATTACTTCCATATAGACAGACAACTATATGCATGTTTTCAGTAACCAGATGTGTGTGTTTACAGTGGTATTTCTGTTGTGAATTGTTTTACATACACACAAATAAACAAATCTCAAAGGCTTAATGAATATACTGTAATAGACTATATGCCATCTGGTATCCATATATGCCACACAGTGTAACGGAGAAGGCTATATAGGAATTTTAATAAATTCACACATATACAAGACCTGTACACCAACATATTGACCTGACAGTGACCGACGTGGCAGTGACCGACGTGGCAGTGACTGACCTGGCAGTGACGGACCTGGCTTTAACTAACATGGCAATGACTGACCTGGCAGTGATTGACCTGGCAGTGACTGACCTGGCAGTGATTGATCTGGCAGTGACTGACCTGGCAGTGATTGATCTGGCAGTGACTGACCTGGCAGTGATTGACCTGGCAGTGACTGACCTGGCAGTGATTGACCTGGCAGTGACTGACCTGGCAGTGATTGATCTGGCAGTGACTGACCTGGCAGTGATTGACCTAGTTGTGATTGACCTGATAGTGATTGACCAGGTAGTGATTGACCTGGCATTAACTGACATGGCATTAACTAACATGGCAATGACTGACCTAGCAGTACCGGACGTGGCAGTGATTGACCTGACAGTAACTGACCTGACAGTGATTGACCTGGCAGTACCTGGCAGAGATTGACCTGGCAGAAATTGGCCTGACAGTGTTGACCTAGCAGAGGCTGGCCTGACAGTGATTGACCTGACAGAGATTGACTATCGACTTCAGAGCCATGCTGGTTAAACATATCGACCTCAGAGCCATCACAGCAAGACACATAAAGCTCAGAGCCATCCCTGTAAAACATATCGACCTCAGAGCCAAGCTGGTAAAACAAATAGACCCCACATCCATCCCGGTTAAATATATAGTCCCCAGAGCCATCTCAGCAAAACTTATCGAGTAAAGATCCATCTTGATGAAATTTAAAATCCCACAGCCATCTGGATAAAACAAATAGACCCCAGAGCCATCCCGGTAAAACGTATTGACCTCGGAGAAATCCCGGTAAACTATAGACCTCAGAGCAATCTGGATAAAACATTTCAACCCCAGAGCTATGGTCGTGACACTTAGCATTCACAGAGCCATCGTGGTAAACATATGAACCACAGAGCCATGCTGGTGTAGTTTAGAAATGACAGAGCCATCTTAGTAAACCATATGAACCACAGAGCCATGCTGGTACAACATATTGGCCACAGAGACATCCGTGTAAAACACAGCGACCACAGAGTCATCTTGATGAAATTTAGAAACCACAGAGCTATCTTGATGAAATTTAGAAATCACAGAGCCATGCAGGTAAATCACATCGACCACACAGCCATCCTGGCAAACATACACTGTGTTTCTTGTCACACACTGCTACTTCCTCGCTGTTAGTACGGAGTTCGTGCACGGTGAGCATACTCTTCTTGTAAGTTCTATTGGGGGGGGGGGGAGGGAGAGACTGGGGCACTAATAGCGACGGAGAGGAAAACGCATTTGTGTCGTAGACACAACCTTGTGGTTTTCCATTGAGTCATTTTACAAATGGTTCAATAATTTGTGCCGATTTCATTTTCACTTCTTCATAAATTCCACTCCTCCCCCAATCAATTCCCGGAATATATTACGTAGTAAATCTAAGGAAGCCTGTATTATCATGCCTTCAAGCAGGGACCTGCTACAGGTATGTTTTGTATGTTGTAGGCCCTTCACATTGTGTAGGTCTGAATGCATGCAGCAATAAGTGGTCAGTCTGTCCCTGACTTAGTGAGACGATGAACACTGACGTTGAATTCTTGTTTGACTGAGCTTATAACTTTATCAGCATAACTCCCTACCAACTTCGCTAGCGCTCCTGCTGAGTAATTATATACTGTGATTAATCAACCATGATTGTCTTCCTATCTATTCTGTACATTTCTATGATTGTCTTTATTCAAGCACATAATATGTTATGTTAGAATATTTGCTACTGCACAAATACTGGGACTGACATTTAGATAGTTAAAACATACATCAATACAGTATATTATTACATTGTTAAATATGTATAATTGAAAGGTAACAACAGAAAAATAATCAAGTTATCACAAGCCATTTCAAATACATCGTTTCCGTTCACGATCTTTTCAAATAAACCTGCAGGGAAATCTCTGCTCTGTTTCCACGGCAGTCTTCTTTAATGTCACATTATCAACACGTAGAAGATCTTGGTGTACACAGCTGCAACACGTAGAAGATCACGGTGTACACAGTTGCAACACTCAGAAGACTGGTGCTCACTGCTGCAACGAGTAGAAAATCATGGCGTACACAGCTACGGCACGTAGAAGATCTTGGTATACACGTCTGCGACACTTAGAAGATCATTGTGTATACAGCTGCAAGACGTAGAAGATCATGACGTACACATCTACGAGACATAAAAGATCATGGTGTACACGTCTGCGACACGTAGAAGATCATTGTGTACACAGCTGCAACGAGTAGAAAATCATGGCGTACACAGCTACGACACGTAGAAGATCATGGTGTACACGTCGGAGACACTTAGAAGATGATTGTGTACACAGCTGCAAGACGTAGAAGATCATGGCGTACACACCTGCAACACACAGAAGACTGGTGCACACTGCTGCAACGAGTAGAAAATCATGGCGTACACAGCTACGGCACGTAGAAGATCATGATGTACACAGTTGCAACACACAGAAGACTGGTGCACACTGCTGCAACGAGTAGAAAACCATGGCGTATATAGCTGCGGCACGTAGAAGATCATGATGTACACAGTTGCAACACACAGAAGACTGGTGCACACTGCTGCAACGAGTAGAAAATCATGGCGTACACAGCTACGTCACGTAGAAGACCTTGGTGTATACGTCGGCGACACTTAGAAGATCATTGTGTACACAGCTGCAAGACGTAGAAACTCATGGCGTACACATCTGCGACACGTAGAAGATCATGGTGCAGACCGCTGCAACATTGTCCCAGTTGTGATTCAGACGATTGTGAAAATGGCCAACTTACAATGTTCATTCTGAAATGTGTGGTGATACCTAAAGTGTGTATCCGTTAGTTCAGTCTTTAGGTAAAAATTCTTTCTTTGTACTGCGCTCTGAATCCATTTTCTGCGGCGGGTGCCGCTTCCACCGAATGCAACAGAAAATGCGCTGAAAGGTCTTCTTCACTTGCCGTCGGAAATGAATGTTGAGGAAACTGTAGATAATTGGGTTTATGGCGTTATTGATGAAGAAGCAGTTTGATAAGAGTTTAATGCAAACTTGTAAACTCACGCTCTGTGTCTCATCAAAGTTCTTGACCGTGCTTCTAATGATCATCACGGCTATCGAAGGGAGGTAGCTCAGGACAAAGGCAACGGTCACAGCAAAGAGGACTACAGTCGTCCTGGTCACCTTGAGCCGGGATGCACAGGTGGCAAGAGTTCCGAGTTTGAATCGCCTTTCAACCGACGACGCCGGCGTGGCAGTGGTTTTGTTGCCTGGGTTGGTTTGTAGTTCTGCCATAAACACATTGTTGGAGTGAGCACTGGCTGAATTATACATTGACTCATCTTCGCTCACGCTGGGAACATATTTAATGCGAGGCCGCTTCTTTGAGTCAGAATCTTCCTCCTTTGTTATCTGATCTCCGATGACAAGGCGTCGCCGACGACGAATTTCCAACCATATACGGGTGTATATAACTGTAAGGCAGATGAATATGAACACAATCAGGGCACCCAAAATGATATAATGAACAGACTGGAAAGTAGAATCCTTGTAATACTGTTCAATAGAACAGTCATATCCTTCCACAAATTTTATGGACGCGTTGACAGACACGTTCACACGGTTAACGCCAAACAGTATGAATGGGGGGATGGACAGAATTGTTGCAATGACCACGGCAAAGGCGCAGAGCATGCGGATTCTGGTTAGACTGACCATTAGCAGTGGTCTGCAAATTTTAAAGTAACGGTCAAACGCTATCTCCACTAATACAGTAGCAGAGCCATAAATGGTGAACACAGCGCAGCCTCTGAGAATCTTGCATCCCGCGGAGCTGTAGAACGTATACGGATTATACAAATCATAAATCTCAGTCGGCATTCCTACAAGGCAGGCAACCAAATCAAAGATAGCCATGGATAAAATGAAGTAATTTGATGATGTCTTTTTGAAACGTCTTCTATAGACGTAGACAACCAGGGAATTGCCTATCACTCCCACGACCATGAGAAAACCCACCCAGATCATAGCTGGGATGTTGTACAACGCTCGCTCATAATTCGCTTTATTTAGAAGAGCTTCAATGTCCAGGCTGGAGTTGGGTGATGTGACTATCTCACGGGGGGTCGTGAGAGACCCATCTGTGCGGCTTTCCCTTTCGTTCATTGTTTCTGAAATAAATAAAAAAAAATACTGGTTTAGTGTGTGCACACTAGCTATAAAAACAGAATGAGAGACATGTTACGTTTGCTGTTAATATTCAATGGTGCCAGTACAGTGTATACTGATGCAGATTTCCAGATACAGAACATTTTAGTTAATTACATGTGATAGATTAGATAAATCAATATCAATCAGGTGCCGTCTCCGCAATGAAGGTTGGCTGCAATGGATCTCCAACACTGTCTGAGTCTCACCATGACTGTACATTCTGTCACTATAATGTTCGTCCATCTCTTGATTTTATCTTCCCACTTGTATCATTGTCTATCTCTTGCTCGCTTGCCCTAAACCTTGTCCTTCGGTATGGTTTTTATAATTGTATCATGTCTTTTAACGTGGCCGAAATATTTCACTTGCCTCCTCCTTATTTCTTTCATCAACTCTCTCATCATTCCCAGTTTTTCTAGAACCTCTACATTTGATTGTTTTTGTTTCCATGAAATACGACATATTCGTCTGCATATCCACATCTCCAGGGCCTCTATGCTACTTTCTAGTTGTTTGTTCAACCTACAGTTGCGTTGAATATACGTAGCAGTTGACAATTATCATTATTAATGCGCTGTTAATCTCTCTAGATGTTCATACTTTATTTCATGCTGCTGAAAGCATTTTTGGCCATTCCTATTCTCTTTTTGATTTCTATTTCACTTCTGCCATCATCTGATATATGTCAAAGATAGAAGAAATTTGTTACTTGTTCTAGAATCTCCCCGTTTACGGCGATTTCATTGATGACCTTTCCTTTCCACTGCTAATTATCATAGTTTTTGTTATTTGGATGTTAATATCTAAGCCACATTCTGCACCATGCATGTTTACTTGTTCCGCAAGGTCTTGTAACTCTTGCTTGCTTTCTGCTAGTAACACGGTATCGTTAGCATACCTAAGATTGTTTATGATTCTTCCATTGATTTAAGTCCAGGCAGTTCAACTTGTTTAAAAATTCTTTCTATGAATAGGTTGAAGAGGCTTGGGGACAGTACACATCCCTGCCGTACTCCTCTTTTTATCTATATAGGCGGCGAATAGTTATTTCCGCGTTTAATATACTCCCCTTGTTCCCAGTACAAGTTACTAATAAATCTGATGTCCTGTCCGTCTACTATCTTGAAGGTGTTGGATTAGAAGATGTGATTGATATTTATGACCAATTATGTCTTTCGTGAATATTGGTTGTGTATATTTGAGATGCCCCCCCCCCCCCTATTTTTCTTTTATAATATTATGATCTTATAACACCGAGTTGTTCAATTTTCTTGTATACTTGTGTGTTACCTTGTTGGGTAATATGTGATAATACTACATCACTTAACAACAGATCGGGAGAGCTGTGTGTGGCAGGGATACTACTTTCAGTCTAACCAGAGTGCGCTATATCCTCTCTGAATGCGGTGACTTTCCTGTGCTCTCCACATCCTTCTACTAGAAAACCTTACCTTTTACCTTAGTGGAATTTCACCAGATGAGTCTGTTCCACTACTAGTTTTCATTGAGTAGTCGGCAAACCCGATTTGGGGATATCCATCTCCCATTTCTATTTACCATACCACAGGTTCTAGGCCCTCAACCAGCTCACACTAAGAGCCCTATCTTTTGCTATCTTCTGCAGTTACCCCCATGTACGTCTCATTCAGCCCATATCTGTTTTTAAATCTTTTCGGTTGTTTTCAGGCATCACTCTATTTCGTTCACCTCTACCCATTAAATGTGGCATCTTCCTGAGAAGGCTCAACGTTCGATATATTACCTATACAACACGGGATAGTATCATTACTGGACACCTATGGAAACATTGTTCTTAGAATATTCTTCTCAATTTGATTCGAAACTAGAATCCTCCAGACTGGAGGCAACACCTTTCATCAAGGCTACCGACCACCCAACATTGTGTTTTTTGTAGCATCTAGATCAGGGATCGGCAATCTTTTTCTTTTTTGTAGTGGTGTGCGAAGTAATGCTGCAAAGTCACTCAGCGTGCCAATCTAAGCCCTTGCAATGTCACCCAGCGTGCCAACCTTGCCCTTGCAATGTCACTCAACGTGCCAATACAAGCCCTTGCATTGTCACCCAAGCCCTTGCAATGTCACCCAGCGTGCCAACCCAAGCTCTTGCATGTCACCCAGCGTGCAAACCCAAGCTCTTGCATGTCACCCAGCGTGCCAACCTAAGCCCTTGCCATGTCACTCAGCGTGCCAATACAAGCCCTTGCCATGTCACTCAGCGTGCCAATACAAGCCCTTGCATTGTCACCCAAGCCGTTGCAATGTCACCCAGCGTGCCAACCTAGCCCTTGCAATGTCCCCCACGTGCCAACCTTGCCCTTGCAATGTCACCCAGCGTGCCAACCTAAACCCTTGAAATGTCACTCAGAGTGCCAACACAAGCCCTTGCAATGTCACTCAGAGTGCCAACACAAGCCCTTGCAATATCACCCAGCGTGCCAACCTAAACCCTTGAAATGTCACTCAGAGTGCCAACACAAGCCCTTGCAATGTCACTCAGAGTGCCACAACAAGCCCTTGCAATGTCACTCAGAGTGCCAACACAAGCCCTTGCAATGTCCCCCACGTGCCAACCTAGCCCTTGCAATGTCCCCCACGTGCTAACCTTGCCCTTGCAATGTCACCCAGCGTGCCAACCTAAACCCTTGAAATGTCACTCAGAGTGTCAACACAAGCCCTTGCAATGTCACTCAGAGTGCCAACACAAGCCCTTGCAATGTCACTCAGAGTGCCAACACAAGCCCTTGCAATGTCACCCAGCGTGCCAACCTAAACCCTTGAAATGTCACTCAGAGTGCCAACACAAGCCCTTGCAATGTCACTCAGAGTGCCAACACAAGCCCTTGCAATGTCACTCAGAGTGCCAACACAAGCCCTTGCAATGTCACCCGACGTGCCAATTCAAGCCCTTGAAAAGTGAGTCAATTTGCCAACCTAAGTCCACCATATTTTTGGGTTTATAAAGAATAATCATGGAAGAAATTAATTTGATTTTTATCTTGTGTTTACATGTTTCTGATACTTTACATAATTATTCTATTTCTTTTAAAGATTATTCAATACTTTAATATAAGTAGGAACCCTTACAAACATTATATTGTGCACAATTTAAGTTCTGAACATATTGTTTTTAAAAATGTGTATGATAAAACTGCCATATATACATTTTGTAAAGATAGAAAGTCGAACAGTTTGAAGAACAAAACATTTTAGTTTCACGTTATTACTGAAAAACAACATTAACTGATTCACTGCCAAACAAAAAGTAGGTTTCGACCTAACAAAGATGGGTGGCGGAAAATGGGAAGTAGGAGTGTGTCACAGTTTTGACTTAAAAGTTGTTAATATGGTAGCAGACATGTGTGTCAAAGTAAAGGGGGTTGCTTAGGGAAAAACTGTATATAAGCCCACGGCAGATACGGGAAGTCGTTTAAGATGATTAATTATCCCATGGCACTTAATCAGTTAACATTTATGCCATGGTCGCGCTGGCATGAACATGTAACAGCCGACAGAACTATACACTTGTTGGTGGGGTGATCGGAAGAGAGGGAAATAATAAGACGAACATAGAAATAGCTTTAAAAGAATTATGTGCCTCAGTTTAACTAAAAATTCAAATTTTTATGAGACTATATTGCATTTCAATCCGCTTAGTGTGCCATTAAAAACTATTCCTCGTGCGGAGCCGGCACGCGTGCCATAGGTTGCCGACGCCTAGATCTTTATAGTAATAATCCAGCCGATAGCCAATGACGTAAATGGGTGCAGCTTACACGGGTTAATTCTCAAGTGAATAGGAAAAGCCACAGTCGATAACAGACGACGTTATTAATAGCAGGACAAGTCAGACTTAATAAAAGAACAGGAAAAGCCACAACAGAAGTCGGTCAGTAGCAGAAATAGCCACAGTCCACAAACAGA
This sequence comes from Cepaea nemoralis, assembly GCA_014155875.1. Classification (NCBI taxonomy): domain Eukaryota; kingdom Metazoa; phylum Mollusca; class Gastropoda; order Stylommatophora; family Helicidae; genus Cepaea; species Cepaea nemoralis. The sequence goes on from JACEFZ010015802.1 coordinate 51,460, forward strand.
AGTCGAGCAGTAGCAGAAATAGCCACGGTCCACAAACAGAAGTCGGTCAGTAACAGTAAAAGCCAGAGTGGCCAGTTTTATCTACACCAAACAATCATGCCACTGCCCTAACCAGCTCTGAAGAGCTGAGTTGAGTTGAGTTAAGAACCGACATAACTGCACTCAGAACATTCCCATACGTGCTCCGCCCCTCGTTCAACAGCCAGCGAAGAGTCATACTACTAATCGTTCCCACCGCTATCTGATTAAAAGTTCTCCTGGTCTTCCCTCTCAGTTTTGAGATTCTTCCAGAACCCCTGCCGATCCCCCGCAATCTCATTCTTTCCACATATGGGTTCTCAATCTGTTCCTCCGCCTTCTCCACCTGGTCCCACAAGCGCACGACCACCTCCCCCTTGTCCATAGGCAAGATACCACCAAGAGGTGCATTCCCTGCTAGCCTATCAGCCTGTTCATTCCCCCGTACACCCGCATGGCCAGGGCAAAATATCCATACAATTCTCACAATCTGTGACCTCTGAAGCGACGAGAGCCATTCCACACGAAACATTCCTTTCTCCACCTTGCTAAGCATATTCTTTGAATCCGTAATGAACACAACGTGTGTTGCAGTAGTCTCCTCTAGCCACCGGAATGCCGCTGTTACTGCCTCCACCTCCATTCTCATGCTGGAGGTCGCAGGCTCTCCTTTTTCAAGACTCGCCCATTAGCCTTTGCAATAAAGCCCCAGCCACTACGTCTGTTTCTCACCAATGACCCATCGGTGTAGATGACTATGTTACCTTGATGTGTGTTGCTCTGGATCAGCTGTTGCACTTCAAACTCAGTGCGGCCCGTGTCCATTCTCTGCACTCACGACCCAGTGTTATTATTACATTGTGCCAGTCCGCCATGTCTTCCGGAATTTCCACCCACTCTCTTTCACGATTGATGGTCTCTAGATCACACACCTGACTTATAGAAAATTCTGCCTGTTGCATCCAGGACCTGCCTCGTCTTAGTCTACGGCCCTTAACCATATCCATTGCTGCATGCAGCGGGTGATCCCTGTCTGCGGCAACTCTCAGGTACCATTTGGCCTGAAGGACCCTATGCCTATCCGACACTGTTGGTAGCGCCAGGATATGCCTCATGCATATGATTGGTGTGTCATTTGTGCACCCCAGAATTAACCGCAAGGCAGCATTATGTATGCGCTCCAACCTTTCAAGCTGGCTCTTTGATACTGTCAGCAGCTCCAAAACATACTCAATGACAGCAATTATTAACTGCTGAAAGAGCCTGTACTGCATCCTCTGATCTACCCCGGTTGCTGCCATAGCCCTCAATGCATTAAGTCCCCTACCAGCCTTCACCACCAAAGCCTCCAAATGATCCTTAAAAGACAAACACCTGTCAAAGGTGATACCCAAGTACTTCAATTTACTCTCTCGACTAAGCGGACATACATTAAACATAATAGCTCTGAAGAATCATTCAAGAGTATGATGTTTACAAACCATGTGACTGTAGTTTACCATTAAATAACCTTGTACATGGTGTTTAATATTATTATACGAATTTATAAAAACTCATTAAACGTTGCACATTTAAAAACATGCACACTGGAAGTGTACCTTTTTTAAAAAAAATTAACAAATTTGAAGGTAGACAGTAAAAAAAACTAACAAACCTGACTCAAGATTTTACGCACATTCTGCTGACGGTTCATATTAGTATTAGCAGAGCATGAATGAGACTGCAAACTAATCAAAACATGTTAGCTAAAGAACATAAGAGAGAAAGCAACTGGGAGAGAGAGAGAGAGAGAGAGAGAGAGAGAGAGAGAGAGAGAGAGAGAGAGAGAGAGAGAGAGAGAGAGAGAGAGAGCGAGAGAGAGTGAGCGACAGACAGACGGACAGATAGACAGAGACAACATAACATAGAAAGATAAAAAGACAAACAAAGAGAGAGATAGATAGATAGATAAATAGAGAGAGAGAGAGAGAGAGAGCGAGAGAGAGAGAGAGAGAGAGAGAGAGAGAGAGAGAGAGAGAGAGAGAGAGAGAGAGAGAGAGAGAGAGAGAGAACGGACGAACTTTATTTAAAAGGGTAACAAATTGGGCACGCAGGCAAAGAGAGAGAGAGAGAGAGAGAGAGAGAGAGAGAGAGAGAGAGAGAGAGAGAGAGAGAGAGAGAGAGAGAGAGAGAGAGAGAGAGAGAGAGAGAGACAAACAGACAGACAGAGACTGACAGACAGACAGGCAGAGAAGAGTTATTCACATTATTTCGGTTGATCACGAAAGGCAACTGCTACCACGAACACCAAAAATATAACAGCAATTAAGTCATGAAAGAGTGGAAAATAAAAAATAAAAAAATACAGATTCGTGTTTGCATAAGGGATACAGCGTCCGCAATGTCAACGTTACCCAACTGGCGCTGACTTTATCGAGTGTTATCAGGAGACCAATGTAGCCACAACGGTGCCACATACTGTGTCCAGTTTTGTCAACATAATTCCATAGTCATGGTTTTTAAATCTACAGTAACCTTGTCTTAGTGCTCCTGCAGATTTGTCTTTGTTAATCGAACAAGTATTAAACAAATAAATAATCCAATAAACAAACAAGCATGCACGCAAACACATTAACAAGTGTCTTGACAGTGCTCATTCACAGATAGACACACAGGTTAGGGACTATTGTTGTTAAACAGTCTGGTTGTTGCATATCCTTTACAGGACGTAGCTGTCAACCCTGACATTTTTTGGCTGTTTGTGATTCCTGGGCAAGTTTGCGTTCAGTAGTTTGTCATTGATTTATGAAAGCCCGGCACCCATACCATTTAAAAAAAAACCAACGTAAGGCAATCTGTTGCCAGATCGCCCACAGCTGTGTTTTGAACGCGGGTATGCGGGATTACCAACTGTGCCCGAACCGCCTTCGCAACGGAGCACACAAAACAGTCTGGTAAAAGTGTTATAATTGGTTCATAACACAACAATCATTACTTATATAAGCGATCTTTACAATCTACACATGCCCAAACTCTTAGGTATGTCAATTCTGTGCTAGAATATGCATTCAGTAGTTAGATTGGGACGCAGAGGTGTTTCCAACGCACCAGGGCCGGGTTATATACTGGCTAAGACCTACTGACGCGTCCTCGTCGAGCGTCCTGGGCAACAGGTCCCTTCAGGGATCCTGGCTAAAGTCAGTAGGATCGCCGATTCCTCCGAAGTCGGAGAGTGTCTGCCTGTATGGCGAGGAACCACCAGTCTGCACACCAATAACCCAGACATGGGACAACGGATACTCACTCAAACCTCAGGTCCTGTATGACATAACACTGATGATGGACAACAGGATGCCTTCATCCGACATACAAGACTTTGCGATGGAGCTCAAGCCAACGAACACAAGCAAGCAAGTAGTTAGATTCTTCCATTGGTTCTGCCTTGTGGTGGGGCGTCGTGAACCCACTTTGCTCTCATTGCTCTTCTATGAATGATTGTCACCGGGAAGGTTAACCCGGTCAACAAATGCCCGCAGAAGTCGGATGTGTCGGCCTAACGGCGCAAGAACGCAGCTCTGCTGTAAACAGGCACAACGCAATCACGTCTAAAAAAAAACTCCGGATGAACGAAGAAGAAGAAGAAGAATGATTGTCAATTGCCCCGTAGCTGTCTGGTTACTAAGTATATTTCTGAATTTCGATAAGTGTTGTCAAGTGTTGGAACCTCATTCCTAACTTTAGCACTGTATATAATCATACCGCTTCATTAGCTCTTTTCACTTAGCGTCTTCATCTACTGTAGAGCAACATGTCTCAAAAGCTCTTTTCAACGTGTTAAAATCATAAGCTATTTTCATTATTCACCTTCATCCAGACATAAACGATACCTATTGCTATTCATTAGGCAATGAATTCTCACATTATATTGTATAAGCCTAAGATATGCACGTATATGATTCTCACATAATACATATTATTTCCATTTGCCATATCGGGACATATTCTTAATAGATGTCATGCGGTTTACTACTTTTGCTTTAATTTTACCCAATGACAAATGACTATTTTCTGGGTTTCTGACAGTTCGTCATTGATTCAATGGATAGATCGGAGAAACTCTAGTCATAAGAGGCTATTCTTTCGATGCCGGAAAGTGGTCTTTCTGGCGATCCAGGCTATCCGTTGTATTCTGGTCTATCGTAAAAGAATGACATTTTCAAACCCTTTGGCACCCTCGTGTCGCTTCGCGTCACCTGGGGTTATCGCCCTTACTACATTACTTTGGTGATGTTACCCGTAACTATTCTGCGTCTTTTGTCTTGCTGGCGGTCCTAGGGGAGTTCTTCGCTCTCGCAGGCGCATTTAGCTCGTATTCTGTACCACGTGAAATAGTGGGGAGAAAGAGATGGTATAATAGCATATTTTACTAAGAAGTTTTGTGTGGGAGGGGGAGGGGTGTTTCTGAATCTAGGTTGTGTCGGCTACGCAACAGACACATTATTATTAAAATTTCTTTAGGGCCATGAAACGTCAGTCCTTCGATGTTCGTCCATCATGAATGACGTTGACCATTCATTGACGATGACCATTCATTACACTACATCTTTGATTTGATGAGGAACGAATGACTTGCGCTTTGGTTTTGTATAGCGAGGAGGTGGTCGCGCAACACCCTCGTCCCCGCTCCCTCGTCTGTAACCGTCTGGCTCCAGTGGCGAGCATGGCAAGACGACTGGAAGACGGACACAGATGCAGTGGACGTTAGGCTGCCACGGCCAGTTATCCCTGTTTATATTGGCTTTCGGGAGCCTCGGGCCCTTCCATCAATTCCCTTGATTTTCAGTTTTATGACTACTGGCAGGATCAACCAGATATCTATCGGACAGACGGACTATTCACGCACACGCAAGCCAAGAGTAGCATCGCTAAAGCGCGCCCTCCCGGTACAAGGTGATACATGCAAAACCACTGGACGCCTACCGACGAGCTTACAAGCTACGCCGGCAGGACTAACCGAAAAAAAAAGCTATACCAGCTTACTGACTGCAGGCCCACTACTCATCGAGAGAGAGTGGGCGCTTATCGAGACTTTGTCGAACGGTCGTACAAACTTTGCTCTTTTGCCCGCTCAAACCACGACCCTGGCTGCACGATGCGGTTACATTCTTGAAACGCCTGCCTCGCTAACTCACGTTGGCTGGGAAGATCCCATTTTGGTGCACCTCACACAGCCATCCGAGACAACGAACGCTAGACGCGGAACTGATCTAGCGAACCAGACCACAACATACAATAGGTCACATCACCTAGGAATATAAATGCCAACCTCCATATTTCGTTACTAGAATACTTCGAGGCTCATTAAAAAACTTTAAAAAAATTTACATGGGCTCGACCCAACCTAAAATGGACTCAAGAAAATGTCACGGAAACTTAAAGGCGACGGGCGTGATATCGACTCATTGAGCGCCGTTTGGTCTGTAAACATATGTGGTTAGCACCACATATTCAATAAGCTTTAAGACTGGTAAAAGAGCTCTTTACCTTGTTTACAATTAATTACAATGGAGTCTGTATTCTCCTGGCTGTGAGGTCAGTCATGGCCATGCATACCTAGATAATGTGACCGTGGATAGTGAATGCATAGAGCATTGGAAAAGAGAGCTGGAAAATCACGAATAAATGCGTACATAATGCGGCTGGGGATAGGGGAGTGTAGAGCAGTGAGAAAGTTAACTGAAACATCATACGTACATATATACGTATACAATGTGGCTGTCTGTAGGGGAAGAGTAAAAGTGTGAGGATAAGAACTGGTACATAACGCCAATAAATTAACTACTATGCATAGTCCGTATCATTATATATCACCATCGCACTGTCTGTCTACAACTTTCGCAATATTCTTTCATTCCCCTGTACCTTTCTACCTCCCTGCCTTCCCTTCCTGCCTCCCCCTCCCACCCGTCTGTCCTCCCTCCCCTCCTTCTTTCCTTCTTCAACTACAACTATTACTGCTGCTGCTGCTTCTGCTACTACTGCTAACGATAATACCACTATTACTGTTTCTGTTAGTTTTGGTTGTAGCTTTTAGCTTCCTTAGATTGAGCAACTTTTCATCCATGCGGTAGTTGATGTCTATTCCAATGTCTCGAAGGCATTCGTCAGCATAGCTGAAAACATGAGGCTGAACAGTGTTGGTACCAGGACACACCCTTGCTTCACTCCATTGGTGACAGGAAAGGGCTCAGACAGTTCACCAGTTTCTTTGAAGTATTCTTGCCTACATATCACCATGAAATATCCGCACTATTTGGACAAACTTTCGTGGACAGCCATATTTCGCCATAATCTTCCACAGTCCTTCTCTCCTGACTGTATCAAAAGCCTTGGTAAGGTAAATGAAAGTGGAGAACATTTTGGAGTTCTGTTCCTGACATTACTCTTGCAGCTGCCTTGCAGCGAAAATCATGTCAACAGTTCCTCGGTCTTTTCTGAAACCACACTGACTCTCAGGAAGAAGACCTTGATCGAGATGGGCCGTGGGGCGATTGAGAAGAATTCTGGCGAGTATCTTCCCTGCAATTGAGAGCAAGGAGATGCCTCGGTGGTTGTCACAGGATTGGCGGTTTCCAATTTTGTAAAGGTGGACTATTGACGCGTCCTTGAAATCTTGTGGCATGGTCTCGTTCACCCATATGTTTGTAAAGACTTGGTGAAGCTGCTCTGTTAGGACCGGTCCACCTGCCTTGTATATCTCTGCTGGGATGGAGTCCGGATCAGGCGCCTTACCGCTGGAAAGTTGTTGGATGGCTTTGTTTACTTCCACTATGGTTGACAGGGCATCAAGTGTCTCATTGGTGGGAACTTGAGGAAGGCAGTTGGTGGTTTCATCATCGAAGAAGGAAGTTGCATTTAAGATGTTGCTGAAATGCTCTGCCCAGCGTTGAAGGATTTCTTTCTCATCGGTGACCAATGTTCCCCCATCTGCACCGAGGAAGGGAACCATGCCTGGTGATATAGGACCATAGACCGCTTACAGTAAGTCGTAGTTTTTCATATCATGTCTGTCAGCAAAACCTTGAATTTCATCAGCTTTGTTGCTCAGCCAGGAGTCCCGCATGCGCCGAAGTTTCTGCTGTACTACTCTCGAATGTTATTGAAGGCATTTTTTTTTTTCATGTTGGCTTCGGGTCATTCAATATGCCTTGAGGAGAAGATGTTTCTCGGCCAACAAATTGGTCGATGTCTACGGAATTTTCATCAAACCAATCTTTTGTGTGGGCTTCATAAAAGGTGGAAAAGTGTCCTAGTGGCACGAAATGGAATATTGCTTGGATGGCAAATCCATTACGTGGAAAGTCCGAATCAAAAGCCCATTGTGTGGGCTTCATAAAAGGTGGAAAAGTGTCCTAGTGGCATGAAATGGAATATTGCTTGGATAGCAAATCCATTACGTGGAAAGTCCGAATCAAAAGCCCACTGTGTGGGCTTCATAAAAGGTGGAAAAGTGTCCTAGTGGCACGAAATGGAATATTGCTTGGATAGCAAATCCATTACATGGAAAGTCCGAATCGAAAGCTCACTGTGTGGATGTCATCTGCAGACTGCATACTTCTGGTTTCCGGAAGAACAGCCTATGGTGAACGGAAGGCCCAATATACGGAAGTGAGGCTAAGCAGCCATGTGCAGGACGTGACGATTCCTTGGGTGAGCCCAGTACCAGAGCGCTATGTATCGGCTCTGCAAGTATGGAAGCCTCCTTGGATGGCGGGGAATGCCCATGGTCTGCCCCTGCCTTCCCTTGAGGGCTGACCAGGATCTTTGGCTGTTCTATATGGACCAGCTGGGATGGGGGATAACACCACAACAGTGAGAGTCAAACGTCCTAAGAAACCCCCGGGAAGGTTAACCCGGTCAACAAATGCCCGTAGAAGTCGGATGTGTCGGCCTAACGGTGCAAGAACGCAGCTCTGCTGTAAACAGGCACAACGCAATCACATCCGAAAAAAACCTCCTGATGAACGAAGAAGAAGAAGAAGAAGAAACCAATCTTTTTGCTTTCGAGGGGCTGGACCCAAGATTTCCATAGCAGTGTTGTAAATTATGTCCTATAGGGCTCACCACTCTGTTTCCGCATCCTGTTTAGCTGCAGCATTGGGCCTGAGGCGGTCTTCCAGCATATTTTCAAACGACAGCTGCATTTTTTTTTTTTTGCTGTTTAGGCGGGTGGCATTTAGATTTTGTTTGTTTGCATTTTTACCCCCTGAGGACGCCGTGGTGGTTTGATGTGTATGTTTATTTTCGAGATAATGAGACGATGGTCTGTCCATCATTCGGCACCACACGCGGATTTTGTTACCCGAACGTCTTGTCTGTCACTCCTCCTGACGATGACATAGTCAATGAGGTGCCAGTGTTTCGAGCGAGGGTGCATCCACGATGTCCTATTTCTCAAGGGAAGACAGAAAATTGTGTTGGTAATCAGGAGATCGTGTTCGGCACATGTCTGAAGGAGGAGGAGTCCATAGCTGTTACAATTTCCGACTCCGTGCTTTCCAATAATGCCACTCCAAGATGTGGTGTCCTTGCCTACTCTGGCATTGAAATCCCCAAGGAGTATAAGTTTGTCTCCTTTGGGAACAGATGTTAATACATTGTCCAGGTCCTCATAGAACTTGTTCTTGACATCATCTTCATTGGTCATGGTTGGTGCGTAGGCACTCACGATGGTTGCATGCTTCCTTCTACTCAGCAGGGGCAACTTAATGATCATTTATAGCCTGTCGTTTATAGCCATCTGAAATCCAACTAGTTTGCCAACCATGGCCGACTTAATGGCTAATCCCACACCGCACTGGCGTCTTTCCTCGCCTTTCCTTCCACTCCAGAAGAATGTGTAGCCGGCACCTACTTTACAGATTTGGCATTCTTCTGCAAGTCGTCTCTCGCTCAAGGCTGCATTGTCGATGTTGTACCTGCCCAGCTCTCTCCTAATCAGTGCTTTTCGTCTCTCTGGGCCCGACGCGCCGTCTCTATCAAGTAGTGTGCGTACATTCCAAATTCCGATTGTTAAGGGAAGATGGTTTGCTCTTTTAGCGTTACCGTTTTTTACTTTGTATGTCGACCGCAGGATAGGGTAGCCACCAACCGCGGGTAGTTGTTAGGTAACGATGGAGCAGATAGTGTTTAGGGGCATCTTTTCTAGCCCCTTTCTCATGCTAAGGAGGTGGCAGTGCTTTCCTATAGAGGGCTGCTCAGTCGCTCAGGGGGCTACCGAATCCCACTGCTGCTCAGGGCAGTAGAAGACGACAATATGGCCTTAGTCGCCTGTGTGCAGGTCTGCGATTTCGGCTCCCTGCGGATTCGCCGCTCGCCCATCGCCACAGGGATTTAAGGTGATATATGAAGATGGAGAAAAATGACTTTCGCCATGAATTGAATTAAAGTGAGGAAGAGTTGCGCAATTCGTTGACCTCACTCTCTCGCCTGAGTCCATCTGAGTCCAGTGGCAAGACAAGTCAAGACGACTGGAGACGAATACAGGTGCAGTGGATGACCAGGGCGCTCTACGTGCCTTGCCGTGCTCATTACGTTCCACAACGGTTTGCAGGTAAACGCCGTCTTGCCCACTGAATCAACAATGATTTCTTCCGCGCAGTCTGCCGAATCCTGTCTTCACATGCTGGGTAGGCATACCCTAATTCACTGATTGGTTTGACACCAAATCGGCTACTCACGCCTGGTTTAGCCAGCCTGTTACAACTGTTGCCCGGGGGTGGCCGCTGTCGCATGCTGACAGCTACTAGGAGCCACAGGCACGAGCTGGATATCAGGCTTGGACCAGTGGGGGAAAGGCCCTGAAAAGAGCATGACTAACCATGTCCAGAAGTGTATTATCATAATCAGTTCTTCTTCTTCTTCGTTCATCCGGAGTTTTTTTTTTCTTCGGATGTGATTGCGTTGTGCCTGTTTACAGCAGAGCTGCGTTCTTGCGCCGTTAGGCCGACACATCCGACTTCTGCGGGTTAATCAGTTCTATCATGTTTCTTCACATCACGCGATCTCTAACAGCATGTATCAATTCTCAACATTTTGCGATCTACAACAGTCTGCGGCAATTCTCGACAAATGCGACCTCCAACAGCCTGTATCAATTCTCGACATATGCGATCTACAACAGCCTGCATCAATTGTCGACATATACGATCTACAACAGCCTGCATCAATTCTCGACATATGCGATCTACAACAGCCGTATTAATTCTAGACATATGGAATCTCCAAAGCCGTATTAATAGGGAAGACCAGGAGAACTTTTAATCAGCTAGCGATTGGAACGATTAGTAGTGTGACTCTTCGCAGGCTGTTGAACGAGGGGACGGAGCACGTATGGGAATGTCCTGAGTGCAATGATGTCGGTTCTTAACTCAACTCAACTCAACATTAATTCTCGACATACGCGATCTACAACAGCCTGTAACAATTAGCGTGCTGACCCATGTCCTTGTCATAACAAAAGTTTGCTAGTAATCTTCTTTAGCTCTCTTTCTCTCTCTCTCTTTCTCTCTCTCTCTCTTTCTCTTTCTCTCTCTTTCTCCTCTCTCTCTCTCTTTCTCTCTCTCTTCTTCTCTCTCTCTCTCCTCTCTCTCTCTTTCTTTCTCTCTCTCTCTCTCTCTCTCTTTCTCTCTCTCCCTCTCTCTTTCTCTCTCTCTTTCTCTATCTCTCTCTTTCTCTCTCTCTCTCTTCTCTCTCTCTCTCTCTCCCTCTCTTCTCTCTCTCTCTCCTCTCTCCTCTCTATCTCTCTCTCTATATATATATATATATATATATATATATATATACTATATATATATATATATATATATATATATATCTCCCTCTTTAGATCTCTCTCTCTCTCTCTCTCTCTCTCTCTCTCTCTCCTCTCTCTCCTCTCTCTCTCTCTCTCTCTCTGTATAAATTGTCCCAGTTGACAAAACATGGTCCAGGTTTTCTCTTCTCATAATGACGACTGCCTCTTTCTTGTTCGTGAAAAGTTATATTTGTGTACTAACCTTGTTGAAAACATTTACACTACTCAATTTGTCTGTCAAAGAATTGTCAACATTCTTCAGTATAGTCAAATCTCCAAGGCCTCAAATCATTTGTTCTATTGCTTTGCTTGTGTACTAACTGGTTTTCTGGCGAAGGGGTTACGAATGCAATTCGTAATCTTGCATCCCGTGTTCGCAGAAGCTGCGAACGATTTGAAACAGACCACCTTGTGTTGGTTTGAATACAATGGAATGAGTATCGGTGGTTCAGAAAGCAATGGCAAACTACTGAACGAAACTTGCCCAGGAATTACAAACAACCAAAAACGATGGAGTTGACTGCTACGTCCTGTAAAGGATATGCAAATAACTTGTTTGTTTTACTAATTATTCAGGATACACGACCATATATTAGAACTGGTTCTATGTAACATGCACGAGTTCCTTGTCCAATCTCTGATGACAGGGATTTATAGCATCAGATGCTCTTCATTTTATAAAATGCAGTTTTTGCTTGTCCTATTCTGTTTCGTTATCTCTGTGATACATATCATTTTTTTTTTCAGTTTACAACCACTGTATCTACCACTTTCTGTAGTTCATTGACACTTGTTGTTATTAATACGTTTCTGTTATCAGCATTTTGTTATATTTGCATTAAAACGTAAGCGCGCAAGAAACTACAGGTTTGCCCAAAATTTGACACTTTCACAACATTAAGTACATAACCCAGCATGCGTGATTGCATTAATGATCTCCGCACGATTCTGGGTGAACTGGTTGGCACACTAGACTCTCTCTCTCCCTCTCTTTTACACACACGTTAGTGGGGTGTGCGTGTGTATAAATACTTTTATGAATGAATGTAAAATTCTTTGATGCTGCCGGCAGCGATGCTATAGTTGTGCCAAAAAATGTCTGCACTCCAAAAATACAGACAGGATTAGAGATTAGAGCTGTCTGAACTGTCTGTGCCCCGACAAAAGTCGACACTTACCCTAGTCTTACGTTGTGACTCTATCTGTCTGTCTGTCTTCCCTTTCTTTCTTTCTTTCTTTCTTTCTTTCTTTCTTTCTTTCTTTCTTTCTTTCTTTCTTTCTTTCAGTTCTGCTTTCCTACGTATGTCTTTCAGCAGAAGATTACGAAGAGTTCTCCGAACCTAGCCTAACTGTCACCTGTCAATGAGGCGTTCTTTGCTTCTGCTATCCCGCTAATCTATCTCTGCCAGATCTACTTCTGGCTATATTCCCACTGTCTTTGAATGTCAGTGCTGTCTGCAGCACCGATGATCCCATTGCTCGGTTAAAACTAGCGCATCCCCGTTACCACTACGTCATACTAGGGTTATGGGCATCCACCCATATGTTCCACGATCTAACAACACACTGTTGATGATACGGTAAGTACTACACTGGCCTTCTTTAGTTTCCGATAGAATCTGACCAGTTTATGGGTGGACCTCAGAGCTGACCAGCACGATGCTGACCATCTAGCACCATATACCCAATAATGTGTGTAAACGGGTACTTTACGTTTACTCAGAACCGTATTTGTCCGTAAAACATCAGGTCACTACAGTAGGTTGAACCTAGACTACTGTAAACAATGCACTAGCCCAGGGGTGGCCAACCTTTTCAGCTGGCGGGCCAAATTTCATAAATAATATTTTCCTGCCGGGCACGCACCTAATTTTTTTTGTTAAATTAAAGTAAACAAGCAAGCGTGCTTCAGCTTCGACCACATCGTCGTTACCACTCTGCGGGCCGCAACATGACTACCGGCGGGCCGCATGCGGCACGCGGGTCTCGTGTTGGCCACCCCTGCACTAGCCAGCATATCACACTGGTTCCAAGCATGACATATTAACAATAATAACAATAAACCTTAGTATTTTTTCTGATGCAGTTGTTACAAGGTATCTCAATCATTCTGGTGCCGTCTCCACAATGAAAGTTGGCTGCAATGGATCTCCAACACTGTCTCTTGACTTGATTGCATAGTCTATCAGACTGCTGTTCGTCCTTCTCTTAATATTATCTTCCCACTTGTATAGTTATCTACCTCTTGCTCGCCTGCCTACATCATTACTCTCCAGTATCGTTCTTGTAAGGCTGTTTGTTGTAGAAAAAATTATACCCGTTTACCAGCATTCAAACTGAATAACGTATCATGGTTGGGAAAAGAACAGGCAGACACATTGGCAGGGTGTACACTGCTGGTGGGGTACTGAAGCACGATAAGGCAGTTGTCGGCAGGATATTTGGGAAATGTGAGTAGTTTGGAAGAACGGATAATGGCCTAGAAAGAATGGTACGACGGGGAGAGACCGAACAATCTGGCCGACACTCAGCACTCCAAGGAAAGGCCAGACGGATATATAATCAGACTACACCTGGTGCCATAAGTACTGGGGCTCTTCGCATGTTGCTGAAGAAAGGGGCGGTACGCATATTGGAATGTTTCTAGTTCTATGATATCGGTTCTTGACTCAGCTAAACTAAGCTTAGCCTGCCATGGTATGACATATACAGATTAATCTTTCCAAGATACAGAGACGAATGTGCTCATATTTACGCATTATACCACCGTAATAAAATATATATTCAAAAACAAGAAGACAAATTGACAACTTTGTGTACGAGAAATGTTACTGGTAACCGGAAGAAATGAATACTTTATGTACTGACGCTGCGAAAATTTGCATTGATTTTGACCGTACTACAAGCGCAAAATCTACCTATTACTGCAAATATACTACACAATTTGCAGTTCTTTTGTTTCAAAATACTGAAACAATTCAAATTATGGTTTTAAAATATGTTTGTTATTTCCTCTTATTTTAGGGAAGCGCTGTAGCATGGTGGCTAGCACACCCATGTATCGATCCAGCGGTTGTGTGTTCGAATCCAGTTCTCCCCGGGAAGGTTAACCCGGTCAACAAATGCCCGCAGAAGTCGGATGTGTCGGCCTAACTGCGCAAGAACGCAGCTCTGCTGTAAACAGGCACAACGCAATCACGTCCGAAAAAAAAAAAAAAACACTCCGGATGAACGCAGAAGAAGTAGAATCCAGTTCTAGTAAAGATATTTTGAGTGGTATGAGCTACCAGGTCGACTCAACCTTCAATAATTTGAGTGGTATGAGCTACCAGGACGACCCAGCCTAAAATATTTGAGTGATTTGAGCTACCAGGACGACCCAGCCTAAATATTTTGAGTGATTTGAGCTACCAGGACGACCCAGCCTAAAATATTTGAGTGATTTGAGATACCAGGACGACCCAGCCTAAAATGAGTAACAAGAACTGCTCTGGAAATAAATGCTACCGACATGATAATGACCACACCCCTAATCGCGTGCTGCTCGGTTTATAAAATATGGGTCAGCACCATATACCAAATAAGCTACAAGGCGTGGACAAAGGGTCCTATGCGTTCTCATATAGGATGTCACGTGTGGTATAATTCTTCTGCAATGAATAATCAACTCAAAGCCATGGATCAGCACTTGTAGAAGACACGAATAAGAGGTAGAAATCAGAGGATATTCTGGATAATAGAAATTGAAAGTTAAAGCGTTTTAGAGAAGGCAAACGTTACATTAATGCATGTTGACGTCGGACATACTGACCTTTGAGGAAAGAGAAACGAAGAAGAGGAAGATTCATATTTCTGTCCCCAGGTTTCTGTGATTGTCTATCGGTAAACCTGAATTTGTTTCCTCATGACATTTCAGTGTTCTCAAAGATTCAAGTGCTGTTTCATATATTTTGAGAATATCTTGCAAATACAGATATACGAGCAAGGGGAAATTACCATGTAAATTGGAAAAAACAAAAAAACCAGTCTACTCATTGGTTAGTTAAGCTAGTTGCATATCCTTTAAGGACGTCGCAGTCAACACCAGCATTTGTTGCTGTTGCGATCTCTTGGCAAGTTTACGTTCAGTAATTTGCCATAGCCTTCTGAACGACCGACACCCATACCATTTTGTAAAAAAACCAACGCAAGACGGTTTGCTGCCAAATCGTCTGCAGCTGCGTTTAGAACGCGGGTAAGCGGAATTACGAACTGCGTCCGTAACGCCATTACCACGGAGCCGGCTGTTTAATGGTAGTGTCCGAAATAAATTTATGTTGGTGTCTATCTGCTATCTATCCCCATGGACAATGAAAAGGCCGTTGACCTCATGAATAATGGATCTCTTCAGGGATTGATGAGGCAGTATGGTATCCCATAGAAGATAATTAACCTAATAAAAGCAACATACTTGGCAAATAAGCCAAGTGCGCATGTGGACTTGCGCCCCAAATAAGATATATCTAGGCAAACCTTCTGGCCTAGAGAAACAACAGTGGAAGATAAACTTTATGGACCGCTGAGTGAACTAAAGAAAGGGGCAGTTAAATTCATACAAGAGACAACACTGCAGCTGTAGACAAAGTTCAAGCGAACGGAAGAAGAAAAAAGCGGCAGTAGCGACATATGACTGCATGACATGCAGATAAAACTAAAGAATATTATCGAGATGCGAGCAGGACTCGACTTTATTATTCTTACTAACTATAGACTAGATTATGACGACAACAATAGCTATCACATAAATGAAATTCAGTTGATTCTGACAGAGCAATTTGATAACCTGAACTTTGTTGACAACATTGCCCCCCCCCCTCCCCCTTCCCCCTGTCCCCACACGTAAAATGAAACGCAAGATATAAGCAACCTTGAAGTGTGGTTACAACAGCTAGGTCTAAAATCACATAGGGGAAAGACACAGCTAATGTGAACACATCAAGCAAACGATAACTCAGTTTCCTATGGCGAAAATCTCACTTCGCGAGATGGGATCATACACAAATTTAGGTAGCAATGTAGACATAGTAGGGGGAATAGAGAGATATATTAAAATAAGAATACACAGTTTTTGAGGAACTTTCTAGGCACTTGGACATCCGTGGAAGTCAACAGAAATTAAGTCTAGCACCAAACTTAGAATATCTAATTCTAACGAAAATTCAGTACTATCGTATGAACCAGAAGAATCACAGAGAAATGACCAAAACTGTTACTAATAAACTACAAATATTTATTCATTGGTGCCAGCGTAAAATAGAAAGATCAAAACGGTATAACAGTATGTGGAGCTCACGGAGAGAACTAAGATAATCAGTCAATGAAGCGATGAAGGACACACGCCGGCACTTGAATGGATACCATTATAAACACTGAGAATAGTATAACTATAGTCCATTTACTTTTGTCTGCCCCAATATAAAATTCCATATCTCAGTAACCAGCTAAGAGAAAATGATGAGGTTTAGCATATAACCTTATCATGATGTCCACCCAACAAAAAATGTTTTGTTCTGGAGATTGTACAGCAGATTTCAAACTTTGTTTATATGCGGTATATAATTTACGGGACAGAGATGAGGTGCACAATATTAGAAGTATTACATCTTCACGAGGAAACATGAGCGTTCAATGGTAAATTTTCACGTTGTTCACGGGATTGGCCTTACGAAAAGAGCCTTGAGAAGTGAAACGGGGAGTGTTCAGTGGTGTCGCAGTATCTTCAGAGGTGTGTCATTAATGTGGGTCCTTTCATATAAGGCTTCACGTTTAGAAAGTACAAGGGAGGTAGAAATATCATTTGCGAGCAACCGCATTTAGGAGCCACGAGAAGCAGATACCTACGTGAAATAAGGAAAATGAACAAATAAAATTATGACATAGTGTATTTGGATGAAACCTGGATCAATGCGCACCACACAATTGAAAAGGAATGGCATTCAGTGGAAGGAAAGATAACGCGATATCTGCCCAGTAGTAAAGGACAGCGTTTCATTATAGCCCATGCTGGTAGTACTCAAAATGGTTTACTACAGAATGCTGGACTCGTGTTCGTATCAAAGCATGCAGACAACAGGGATTATCATAATGAGATGAATGGCAATGTATTTAGCGATTAGCTCGAGAATACAGTGCTTCTATCCCTAGATAGACCGTCTTGTCTAATTATGGACAATGTATCATATCACAATGTAGTTGCCCAAGAAGACAATATACCTACGGCTTTGATGCATGACAAGGCAGACGTGGTTGCGGCCTTGTGGGAGCACGTGTACACCTCGGAGGAGCAAATGAATCACCATAGTCTGGCAAGAATGAGACAGCGAGGAGTGACGAGGGGATCTGGCCGACGCTCGACACTCAGAGGAAAGGCGAGACGGACATATAATCAGGTTGCTACTGGAATTACTGGTGTTGGAACTCTTCGCTGGCTGCTGAGGATGGGGACGGAGCGCTTATGGGAATGACCCGAATGCTGTGATGTCGGTTTCTGAATGAATGAATGAATCAATCAATCTATTCAAATTGTCTGACGTCAAGATACTAACTCAGACCGCGCTATTAAAAATTAATAAAAGTTGCTGGAAAAAATGTGAGGACCATGTGTTGAAAGAGGAAGATGACTGTTGGAGAAAGGATGGATTGAATTTTATGAAACCGATAGCAGTCATCAACCTACTGGAATCGTCCGACACCGATTAAGGTCTGGGCAGATCGCAGACCTTAATCCACATGCACACCTACTGGGATATTTTGTTTCACATATTCAGAAGAATTGCAGGCCCTAAACATTACAGTATCGGCATAAACAATACAACTTGTTAATGTCAACAGTGTGTATTCCATAGTGATGAATTTTCAATTCCGTAAGCCCTCAACGGTGACAAACAACTGACATTGAAAATAAAAACAAAAAGCTCTAGACGCATCGAATACCAACCGAAGAGTAATATTGCGGTGGGAACTGACATATTGTGGCATAACAAGAAACGTGAGAAGAAACACGTTGTCAAATGAGGGGAAAACACACGAACATACGAATCATTCTATAAACTTCAATGAAAAGAGGACCAACATCTTGACCGTTAAGAAGGAAGCCCACTACAGCAGTGGTTCTCAACCAGTGGGGAATCCCCCCCCCCCCCCCAGGGGGGAATTTCAGGGTTTCCAGGGGGGGGGGGAATGAAGACCATTTCAAGATCGTGTTAATACAAGAACCGATTACTTGACATAGTTTTTCCCTTCATACTTTACAGTTATGTATGTCTCGTCTTCTAAAATTCATTTTATAAAGTAAATAGACTCACAAATCATGTTTTATGTGGATGTCTAGACTTGTTTTAGTATATGCTATTACATTTGCCTTCCACTTTTACGTATACTGTGTAGGGGTGAGGGGATTTTTAGATAGGAAATATGAAAGGGGGGGGGGGGGGGGAATGACGTTCTGAAAATACGGTGAAGGGGGGAACGGGCCAATTTTGATAGGAAGGGGGGGAATGGCGTTCTGAAAATATGGTGAAGGGGGGAATGGGCCAAAAAGGTTGAGAACACCAGGCACTACAGAGACATTCACAGCTATATTCGTCCGTGCAAAAACATTAATCAAGTTCCGTTCGCAGAGAGCAGACATTGCCACCCACTCCCATACGAATCTGGAGTACGCCTTGTGTTTGTCATCCGGAACTGGCGGGGTCATTAGCATTACTGTAAAAAAAGTTGTTAGGCGAGACATCACTAGTTTTTCATCAAAAAAATCAGAGAAATGCGCCGCTTTTCATGATTTAAGGTGGCTTTTTGGACCAACCAAAGACATTCCTTGGTGGGGGTACATATAAGACGGCAGGAAAAATTTCATAATGATGCAATGGACAGTTTTCAAAATAATTGATTGTGAATGACGGCATTCATTTCTGGACATACTATAGTTCTTGGGGTCAATGGGACACACAAGCCATGACTCCCCCCCCCCCCACACCGCGGCAAGGTGGAAACACATTGGGAGGGGGGGGGGGTTTAATCCAATATTCTCTTTCTTCTCTTGGCTTCTTCTCCTCGTCTTTTTTATCTCCTTCATATTTTTCGTCATTTTCATCTTTTACTGTTTCCCCCCCCCCCCCCCCCCCCCCCCCATGATCTCTGCGTCTCTTTTGGCATGAGCTGCAGACAGGACGGGTAACCAGAGGTATTTTCTCCTCTAGTCTAGACTTTCATACTGACATAAGCCTGGGTCATTGACATTGAGTTGAGTGACCGGGCATGAGAAAGAATGGAGATGAAAGTGGGAGACAGTAAGGTGAGTGACCTGGCTACGAGGAAAACAATCAACCCTCAGAAATAATGGGGCGGATATGAGTCGAAGGCCCCAGGGGGGATGGGTCGAAAGACAGTTGTGTGTTGTGTGAAGTCAGGAGACTGGAGGGGAGTGAGAGAAGAGACTGACTGCGGGGCAGGTCGTTTCAGGAGTTGAGTTTGAGATACCGAGGTAGTCGGTAGTCCACGGACAACGGGGTTGTGTTATGCTCCGAGTTGTGAAGACAGGCCTGAACCAGAGTGGGTTCTATAGTTGAGCAGTGGCCCCAACCCAATGTGTGGGTTGTATTGTGGAGATCCAGCCGTGGATAGTAGCTGGATTACCTGTCTTGTGGATTGAGATTAGAAGCAGGTCGTGAGAAGGCATTGATGTGTGCTGGTTAAATTGTGAGGAGGATATTTATATTCTATGGATTTACATTGTTTCTGGATATATATATATGTTCCGTCTGTCCGTCTTATTTCTGGAATAAATGGTTATGTGCGCCAACTCAATCTTATTTCATGACTGGTGAAGGTGCACTTCTGGGGTGAGTTGGATTAAGAGACAGTTAGATATCTCAATTGACACACCATGAACATCGTTACCTAGACAACGACCACCACACGACAATATCTAGCAAAGATCATCAAGAACATTGATATTATCATCAAGAACGACGTGTGACACATACTGTGTCTGACAAAATCAAACCATGATGTCTGATGCTTGTTTTGTTTTTTTGCTTCTTCTTTTGTCCCATATCACCCTTTAGAGCATAGGTCATCAACAAATCATGCCTATCTTTTTCTGTCTCATGCAGCCTCCCCCCCCCCCCCCCATATTCTCTCCATTGTATTTATCTTCGTCTTTAATTTTGTTCTCCGTATGGTTTTAAGACTCCCGTCGTTTTGTTCTTCCCCTGGATTCCAAACAAGGGAGCGTCTAGTGATACTATCCTTAGGTTTTCTCAATGTGTGGCGTATCCTGGTGTTTGATTACTTGAAGGATAAACAGCTACAGATAGCAGCATCTCTGAGACTTAATAAAGGTATGGTCTGATCTCACTGATTTGTTCTGAGACGGTAGAGCTTAGAGTTCTCACTTCCGATTAGATTGTTTATGATACCGTGCAATGGCCCCCTGACTAACAGTAATCTGATGAGGTTGCCAAGCCTCGTTCTTGATTATTGTAGTACACAAACAATCAGCCTATCTACCTGCTGTGACAAACAGAGTGTGCATATGTTTACCGGAACTTCAAAACGGTCACATCTCCGCAAATACAATGAGGCATTTCCTTTCAGAAATTGGGGAAGTATTTGCAGAACTGTTATTTCAAATCATATGGGCTCGACAAAATCAGCAGGGTCTAGTCTATTGTTCATGATTATGAGAATGAATTTAAAAATCAACATCAATTCACTCATGACATTCCTACGCGCATTCCTCTTCCTTCTTCTGTAGCCACCGAAGAGTCCACAAGGTAATGGTACCAGTGGCAGCCTGATTAACTTCCACCGGCATTTCCCCCCTCCACGTTGAGTGTCTTTCAAACCCTCTGCATACTCCCCGCTGAATCAGTCTCTCCATATGTGGACCATCTGTTTATTATACTGCACTCTAAATTAGGTGCCAGAGTCCCTCAAAATATCTGCCTTGTCATAAAGTAGCTCTCCGCCCAAACAAGAGGCACAGCCTGGCCATCAGTCTGTTCATTTCCTCGCTCATCCGCAGGCTCTGGGCAAACAATCCATGATGTGACCATGAACCTCATCTTGTCGAGCAATGCAAACAACTCTGCCTAGAACACACTTTTGTTTTCTGTTGTACGTAGCATGCCCTACGTTTCCTTTACACACGATCATTAGTTTAACGTCTAGAATACCACGCGCTACTTCAACAACGGCTAACGAAAGGGCTCTGATTAAAATATCATTAAAAGAACATTAATGCTAATTCCAGCCTATCCTTCACCGTCAACCCAACATCGCAACTGAATGTATTCTCCTCTGTGTGCATAATTGTTATTGTTTCTTTAAAATCCCAGCAACTAATGACTAGCCATGGGTGTGCTTTAAATGCCCAATATTTGGACGGCAATGAATGGTTTAAAGAACGTGAGCTTAGCGATATCGAATAAGTGGGCAAAGCCACTGTTCTATATTCCAGGATATGTATTACCCGAGGGCTTTTAACGACAGGCTTATTTTATCTGCGAATTTGGTATAGGCGCTTGAGTGCCAGAAGTTGCGGCACTTCCCGATGAGTTATGACGATTGCGTGTCCAGAAAGATGCGTCTCTGAGATCGTTTGATGGTGTAGTTGAATGTGCGGCTGTGAGGCACAGTGCCCGCCTTTAAATGGAGAAATAGTGATTACAAACCCGGTAATTTTTCTTCTGCATTTCATTTCCCAGTGGATCACAGGCATTCAACCAACTAACATCACATCCTTTGTATATTTGTCCATGATTTGTCGGAGTTTTCAGCTAAAGTTTTCCACGAGCCATTTTAACATCGCCCCTCCACAGTCAGTCAGTCGCCTCTTCTGACATGCATGGTAGGCTACGGCTTTACTATTCTTTGTTTTGCCTGCAGACTTCACTAACACACGGATGACCACATTACAAGCCCAGTAGTGGGCGATACTTTTGACACAATAAGAATCTCCGGGATGTCAGAAACGTCAGGATGTCATAATCTTCCTCGATCCTTGACTGGGCGTCTTATAGACGAGAGAAAACATAAGGAGATCCTGGACGCACTAAGCTCTCTATGAAAATCCCAGACATTAGAATATAATTAAGAGTAGCTCACTCATATAACTGCATTTGAAACGCGGCCCTTAAAAACCTCTTCTGTGTGAGGTACAAAGAGTGTACCCCTTTGTTTTATACTGTGTTGTAGTTTAATGGCAAGTTTCAGGGTATCAGTATTGATATGGAGTGATTGATTGATTGATTGATTAGGAACCGACATCACAGAATTCGGGACATTCCCATAAGCTCTCCGTCCCCATCCTCAGCAGCCAGCGAAGAGTTCCAACACTAATAGTTCCATTAGCAATCTGATTATATGTCCCTCTCGCCTTTCCTCTGAGCGTCGATCGTCGGCCAGATCCCCTCGTCACACCTCGCTGTCTCATTCTTACCAGACCATGGTGATCCATTTGCTCCTCCGAGGTGTACACGTGCTCCCACAAGGCCGCAACCACGTCTGTCTTGTCATGCATCAATACTCCACCAAGTTTTGCCGAGCCAGCCAATCTGTCCGCCTGTTCATTCCCCAGCACACCGGCATGCCCCGGAGAAAAGATCCAGGTGATGCTTGCTACCCGTGACCTCCGAAGCGAAGCAAGCCACTCTGCACGAAGCTTGCCTGTTCTCACCCTCCTCAGCATGCTTTCTGAGTCAGTTACAATCACAATGTGTGTATGTTTCGTGTTCTCTATCCAGCGGAAAGCTGCACTGACCGCCTCCACCTCCATTTTTAAGCTAGATGTTGTGTCATCATACGCCAGGCTCTCCTGCACCAAACGCCGACCATTAGCTTTTGCTAAGAACCCCCAGGCACTTCTCCTACCTCTCAACACCGACCCATCCGTGTAGATAATCACATCACCCGGGCGAGAATTATCCTGAATTAGTTGCTGAATTTCCACTTCCGTGGCCCCTGCTGGCCACTACCTGCACTCCCGGCTCAATGTGATTATAACTCTGCACAAGTCTGACTGCACGGCTGGCACTCTGATCCACTCCTCTCCTCGCCTGATGTTCTCCAAGGGGCACACCTGTCTGATCGTATCCTCAGCCTGAGCCATCCACGATTTCCCTCTTATCAGTCTCTGACCCTTCACTACTTCCAGCGCCTCATGCAACGGGTGATCTGTGTCTGCAGCTACTCTGAGGTATGCCTTCGCCTGCATCACCTTGTGCCTACCAGCAACAGCGATATGAAGTGAATAAACGAATAATACTTTGACCGAAATAATACATACATAGTCATTGATATTGTTCGAATGTGGAGTATGGTATCCCCACGGTAGTCTAAGATTTAAAAGGAAGTTCTTTTGTTTGCATAGCAACAACTGGAATCGCCCAGTGCTTCAATATATTTGAAACATTATCGATTAGGCGATTCTAGCCGCTGTTATGCAAACAGAAGAACTTTCCTTTAAATGTTAGAACACCGTGGGGATATCATACTCCACATTCGAACAATATTAGCAGTATTGATATTATTCATGATATGAATAGTAAAGGGCTTCACAGTAGTAAAGAGGCTAGAATGTTTTTCTGCCTTTCAGACGGTCGTATATTCGAATCCCCATCAAGGTAGATGTCTGAAAAATTCACACTGGCTTCCAGATCGCCCAAGCCCAAAACGGGTACTAGGAAATGTCATGGCAAGGAGGCTGGTGAGGTACTGACCACACCACTCATCAAATGTTAATTGATCTGTAATAATATAGGGCGAGCACTATGTGGCGATACGTCACCATGCGGGTAAAATGATCCTTCGCTTCTGTTGCCTTAACCCCTTTATAACCACGTGTAGTATTTATATAGTTGTGACATAATTATTTCTTGAGCTTTTGCGCGACATAAAACTCCCAGAAAGAAATTCTATAATAAATATTGGAAAACTATCTCCTCCTTTATTGCGGTGAAGAACATTAGAGCAGAAATCTGACCTGGCGTTTTATCATGTCGTGAAAGTGAAAATACTTGTTAGTTGCATATCCTTTACAAGACGTCGCAGTAAACACCGTAAGGTTTGACTCTTTCTGATTTCTTGGCAAGTTTTACGTTTAGTTGTTTGCGATTGTTTTCTGAAAGACCGCACTCATACCATTGTATGAAAACCAACGCAAGACGGTCTTCTGCCAAATCGCCCTCAAATGCGTTTCGAACGCTGTAGACGGGATTAGGAATTGCGCTTGTAACCTCGTCGCCACCTAGCCGCCGATTGAAAATTACTTGGGACAGTTACAAAAATGTCATTCACAATTCGTTTGTAGCACAGACTAGTGATACTGGATATTGTATATAACAAGAAGGGTACACATAAAGCATAAACAAGAACCTAGACAAAACGAGTGATGGAAAGAAAGATTAGAAATATATAAAGTAAGAAAGAATGAAGTAATTAAATAAGAGCCAAACTCTCTCTCTCTCTCTCTCTCTCTCTCTCTCTCTCTCTCTCTCTGTGTGTGTGTGTGTCTGTCTCTCTCACTCTCTCTTTCTCACACGCACACATGCACACGCGCACGTACATACAGCGTTAATTCTTACCTGTGCAGATAAGTGGGATTAGTGTATGAGAGATACCAAGGTAGAGCTCACGGAGAGAAGTAAACCAATTACCCGGAAGAGACGCTGGTGCTGATAAGGCACACATCGAGGTAATCTGAGGATAGTATAACTAGACACTGGCTTGTCTGGAACCCACCGGGCAAACGAAATAGTGGGGGTCCCAAAAATACCCGAAGAAAACAATGACAGACTGAGATGAACTATATGAGGGGGGCATGGAGGCAGTTGCAGGGGATACCAAAGTATGGAACATCTTGGCTTTTATTTGATTGAGGGCATATACTCCAAGGGGGGATGATGGGCACAAATAGAAGTCTCCCCCTCTCTCTTCTCCCCCCCCCCTTCTCTCTCTCTCTCTCTCTCTCTCCTCTCTCTCTCTCTCTCTCTCTCTCAGAAACACATACACAAAGAGAGAGTGGGATAGACAGACAGACAGACATACAAATAGATAGATAGATAGATAGATAGATAGATAGATAGATAGATAGATAGATAGATACATTCGGCCCTTCAATAGAGGGAGGGAGAGAGAGAGAGGGGAGAGAGAGAGAGAGAGAGAGAGAGAGAGAGAGAGAGAGAGAGAGAGAGAGAGAGGGAGAGAGAGAGAGAGAGATTTACAAAGAACGTGCTAATTGTCAATAAATAAAATCGCTAGCAGAGAACAGATGTGATATAAGAGATTTACGAATGGATGACAGACAACAAAGCTAAAGAACAAAGACAAGAAAATAATTACGAAGATAACAGGAGTTGATTGGAAATAAAAATACCACAATTACACAAAATGGTAATGAAGTGCAGATTTGAAACGAAAAAATTAATAAATAAAATCGCTAGCAGAGAACAGATGTGATATAAGAGATTTACGAATGGATGACAGACAACAAAGCTAAAGAACAAAGACAAGAAAATAATTACGAAGATAACAGGAGTTGATTGGAAATAAAAATACCACAATTACACAAAATGGTAATGAAGTGCAGATTTGAAACGAAAAACAAATTGCGCATATGCATTTATTTCGAGGCATACGTTTTGTTAATGATGAAAAGCAAGGTCACTTAGTGCCGATACTATTATTAACTTCCAAAACTGGTATACGACTTCAAGTGGCATGCAGTCATGGCACAGAAAGTCATTTGCAATGTCCGGTGTGTCACTATGTCTTATAGGGATCAAACATACAAAATAACCCCGATGTCTTTAAACAATTTCGTATGCATTTCTTAATATGGTGCTCGCGTGGGCGCGTGTGTATGTGTTTATCAAGTGAAAAATGTGAACCAAAAGTCATTGTCAATCATGATCATCAGGTTCCATGCCGATAAAGGTGGGCGGTAAGTGTCGCCATCTCATGCCAGTCTCAGATCAGGTTCTCGTTCCGATTGTAGCATGTGGCAAGGCTATTCAAGTACTGCTTGCTTGCTTGCTTGTGTTCGTTGGCTTGAGCTCCAACGCGAAGTCGTGTATGTCGGATGAAGGCATCCTGTTGTCCAACATCAGTGTGATGTCATACCGGACTGAGGTTTGCGTGAGTATCCGTTGTCCCATGTCTGGCTTATTGGTGTGCAGACTGGTGGTTCCTCGCCGTACAGGCAGACACTCTCCGACTTCGGAGGAAACGGCGATCCTACTGACTTTAGCCAGGACCCCGAAGGGACCTGTTGCCCAGGACGCTAGACGAGGACGCGTCAATAGGTCTTGGTCAGTATATAACCCGGCCCTGGTGCCTTGGAAAGAACTTTGCGTCCCATTCAAGTATTGCTCTTTGTGTCGTTACCGTTGCTATTTCCCCATCAAGTTTGTCATCTGTTACTATATTTGAATGTTTAATTGTCCTTGTATCCGATCCAAAACATCTTGACTGTATACGTATAATTTCTCTAATCATTTACAGTTTTTATTTGTTTTTGAAAGCTTAGCTCCATAACAGATTATAGAATTAGAGAACTGATTATAATTTCGTCTTATTGGTCTCTGAAAAGAGTTGTGCATTTTTAAAACCAATACCCTAGATGTGTTTGTTGACATTGTATGTTTCTGTACTCGTATTAATAAAAAAAAGACATCAGATCAGCATGGGGAAATGGATAAGAGCGCTCATTCTTAAAACTTCCGGTGTGCGATGTACTGTTAGCGGGTTAAACCCCTGTACCGGTCAGTTGGACTAAAATGTTGACTTCTCGTACTTGACTGTAAAAAAAAAAAAAAATGTCCTTGACTTGATGACGTAAATTACAATTCAGAAGTGAGAGTGGGTCACCTGATGGCGAGGATCACTGGTAAAAGGGAAAGCTAATCCACAAGCAAAAATCAGTCCAGTACACTAGAGTTGTAGCACGTATATGGACTACGATTGAGTTCAAAGCAAGCGAATGCAAAATAGAAACATGCAGGTGAACCCATCAAACACCGTGCTGTTTGTCTTTAATCGTTGTGGGGAATTGTTATGACTTCCTTGCATTCTCCAGCGTGCAATGTCATCGGCTGGCTTCGTTACATCAGACACAGCGAGGAGAAGGTGACATTCCTCCCTACTAACAACCATGATTCTTTCCTTCGTCGTGACGCGACGCTGAGACTCGATGCACGTTCCCATGACCAGGGGGTGTATTGATGAGTTTCACAGGCTCTGGTTCTTCACGATTTCTTGCATATCACAGTGTCCACCAACTCCGAGTCCCTCTACACGTTCTGTTCATTCCCCAACTCCAAATCCTCTACACGTTCCGTTCATTACACCAACTCCGAGACCATCTACACCAGTAGTTCTCAACCGGTGGGGAATCCCCCCTCCCCCCAGGGGGAATTTTAGGTTTCCGGGGGGGGGGGGGGCGAATTAAGATTATTTCAAGATCGCATTAATACACATCCGATTACTTGACATTGTTTTCCCCCTTCATATTGTACGGTTCTGTACGTCTCACCCTTCTAAAATTCAATTTATAAAGTAAGCAGACCCACAAATCATGTTTTAAGTGGATGTCTAGACTTGTTTTAGTATGTGCTATTAAATTTAGCTTCCATTATTACGTATACTGTGCTGTGGTGGGACGGGATTTTTAGGTAGGAAATACGAAAGGGGGAAATGACGTTCTGAAAATATAGTGAAGGGGGGCACGGGCCAAATTTTTAGGTAGGAAATACGAAAGGGGGTGGGGCGGGGTGGGATGACGTTCTGAAAATATGGTGAAGGGGGTACTGGCCAAAAAAAGGTTGAGAACCACTGCTCTACACGTTCTGTTCCTTACACCAACTCCGAAATCCTCTACACGTTCTGTTGATTCCACCAACTTCACAATCCTCTAGACGTTCTGTTCAGACTTATGGTGGCCATTTATCCATGTTGTATAAAACTTCTGTTGGCAGAAGTCTTACATGTGTTTCCGTAAAAATTAGCATGACTATTGTTTTCATTCGCCGGTCTCCCTGGCCTAGGTTTTAACGTCTTTCTCCGTAATCCCGTATATTCTCGTTAGTAACGTAACTTGCGCGAGAATCGGTAGCGGTTCTCGCCGCGTTGGTAACTTACGGGGTATGTGAGCCGGTCGCTCAGAAAGCAATGGCAAACTACTGAGCGTAATCTTGCCTAGCACATCAACGATAGCTGAAAAATGCTGGTGTTGACTGCAACGTCCTATAAGGGATTATGCAACATTAAAAAAAAATGTTTTCATGATTGAAATCGCCTCTCTTTCCTCCTCTTGTGGAAAGTAGGCTTCAGCAACGCGGGCACACGACGATCCCTATACCCAACCCTGCGGGCCTAATCTCCTCACCACTGTGATGACAATCACCATAGACGCGACAATGTATAAATTAAATAAAGTAAAAGACCCTTCTACACACATTAAGGATCGGACATAGGTTCACAACCCATAAAATTATAGACCAATCGGCACTCGGTGGGTGATGTGGTCAGCGTCGTGCCGACCGCCTTTACTTCCCAAGGCATTCTTAGTACTCAATAGTTAAAGTCCGGATCTCCCAGCTGCAGATCGAGCCCATGAACAGGTCGACAGGTGAGGATCTAGCCAATACGTTACCGCTGCTCTCTCTGAATGGAGTTCTCGGAGTTGGTGACGGTATAAGAGCATCATTAATTAGAATTATACAAAGCACCACGATGAACCCAAATGACACCAATGCAAATTTTTGAAGCGATAAATTGAATCAATTCCGGATTCCCCAAAAATGTTCCCGTAATGAATTAATCGAGATGAAAACTGAAAACTTATTAAAATTGTACATATCTTCAACACAACATAAAACATCAGCGACTAAAGGTACACGAACTGTTTATTCCCAGCATGATGTCCCATTTGCGGGATGGTTAATTTCTGCAGGGGTTAGAGAGTTGAAACATTACGAGTCAAATGGGGTCTATGGAGTTAAATAATCGGATAATCCGTAGGCTTATGACGCAATCATTTTAAACCTGAAATATGGCTTTTGGCAATCATGGAATGTGCGCTTTTAATTTGATCAAGTAAATGTAAACTTGTTCTTCCTTTTCTTTTGTCCTAATGCTTGTGTTGAGAAGCATCGCAGAGAGGAGGCAAATGTAATTTTCTGTGTTTCGGTTGTCTTGTTGCTGGTACTAACATCATATTCGATTTTTTTTTTCAATGTCTCCTTTACTCCATCTAGCCATCTCTTCATGGGTCGTCCTCTCGTCTTGTATCCCAGTGTTCTCACGTAGATCGCGCCAACTGCTGGTTGATGTTGTTCCATTCTAACCAAACGTCTGAACCATATAATTCTGTGGTGTCGTATAAAGTCAGTAATTGTTGTCTCCGCAACACAAGTTCTTAGTTTGTCATTTGTATCTCTATCTCTTGTTTTTCCAGCGCCGTTTCTTATACATGTCAATTCACACAGTGCGATTTTGCCCCTACGTGTTTCTAGGACTGTCCCTGTTTGGCAATGGTAGCACAGCGTTGGGACGAATAAAGAGTCTTTAAGCTTAATTTTTACAAACATAAAAATGGAAACTAACATAGGTACAAGGGGTGCTCAGAGCACATAAAAGTGATTCTTTGTGAAATACATTCAATAGAGTAGGCATATAAAAACAACAACATCATCAACAATAACGGCAATTCGACTATTTCATTTCAAATTGACTCTTGACAGCGGTTGCAACTTTATAAAACAATTGTTTGGTTCACACGTAAAGCCTGTCTGTCATGGAAACGAAGATATTGTCATTGTCTAGTTCTAGGTGGAAGATGCTTCCCCCCCCCCCCCCAATCCACAAATGCCGCCAGGCGTAGGGGTGTGGGAAGCCTAAACTTGCGACCAAGGCCAGATGTGTTGCCATGGCGACACAGTATCCGTGTTTGCTGGAGATCCCGTTAAGGAAATTACTGTGATCAAATAAAACACTTGTCAAAGACAGAAGCAGTGAAGTAGTAAGAATAGCTTGTTGTTGTTGTTATATTCCCCCTCCTCTTCTTCATCCCCGGCCTTTTATTCTTCTTCGTGTGTCTTATCTGCAGCAAAAATCGGCGATCAACTCTATTTATACGAAGTTTGTGTTATATATATTATTTGTTCCTTAAATGTTCAAACTTCCCATATACACCTTTCTCTGTCTCTCTGTGCCTTTCTAGTCTAGTATTTTCAAACTGAACTCCCCTTTCTCTATCCCACCTTTGTTGTTCAGAGGTCGCATACATTTCATTTATCTTTAGTTTATGGTTACGAAGAGTGATCTTGTAACACCTGCAGCTCTCTCGCTGTATCACAGCGGTTGTTGTCTTCTTTGTCCATGATGCTATTGTCAGTCTTCTAAACACACACACACACACACACACACACACACACACACACACGCGCGCGCGCGCATCTCTAATGCCTTCAGTTTCCGTCCTACCACACAGCAGCATAATTATTTTCACTAATTGTATGCCGGGTGTTTGTAAAGTCTCACTACACTTAATATGTAAAACACATTTGAGAAAAAAATGAAGTACATGATGTCATAAAAAAAACTTGCTCCGCAGTCCACCGTGAATCAATTTTCAGCGAATGGTTGTCGTCTGCTGGATTTACTCTTTGCACTCCAAACAGAATGGTGTCATCAACGGAAGAAATATTTTTTTTTCAAATTTGTTCTACATGCGAAGCGTAGTGAGACTTTACAAACACCCTGTAAAATGAAATAGTAATCATTTCCTTCAGTAGTGCTTTCAAAATCGTCGACGTTCCGAAGTGATAAGGGCTCTCAGTTCCCGGTTCTCAGAACTTCCGGTTCGCCGATGGCAAGATAGGCCCGTACAACCCTTACACCGGCATTAAGTTGGACATTGACTTCTCGTTCAGAAAGCAAAGACAAGCTACTGAACGTACACATGCCTAGAAAATCAAGCTGTGGTTGATCGCAACGTCCTGGAACTGACATGCAACATTATTTGAGTCCTTTCAAACAATGATAGGACAATCGGTGAAACAACTGACTAGATACTGAGGCAAGACGGGTTCGACTTGCAGATGGCAGATATGAGACACGACAGATTCAGTGCAGGGAGCTACGCAGTCTCAACCCTAAGATTACATGCGGTTTAAGAACGACAGAGTGACTACTGGCGCAGTGAAGTAAATTCGAAGAGATGGCAATATAAATGACCACATTCTTGTTGTATTCTTCCCTTTATCTCTCATCAAGGCATAGAACCATAACCAACACCCCACAAGCCGTCCTATCAGTTGCTGTCTACTTCAGCTCCCTCTATGTCCTTCTAATATTATTCATCTCTGTCTGCTATTCTCTTCTCCGTGTGTTTTTCCGTCTCCCACTGTTTTGTTCGCCTTGTGGATTCCAGATAAGAGTGTCTAGATATTTTATCCGCAGGTTTTCTTAGTGTGTGTCCTATACAGCGTCAGCGTCTGTTCCCTGCATCTTGATTCACTAGAATTTGTTTAGTTCTCTCTATGAGCTCTACATTGGTGTTTCTGCCATACCATTTTAGTCCCATTATTCTGTGCCGGCACCAATTAGTGACATTTTGTAGTGTGTAGTTTTCCCATTTGCTTGTGTAATATTGAAATAACACGAACGTTTGATTAGAATATTTGCTTCCGGGTAGGTTAACCAGGTCAACAAATCCCGGAAGAAGTCGAATGTGTCGGTCAAAAGGCGTAAATATTGCAGCTGTGTTGTAAACTGGCACAACGCAATTACGTCCAAAACAAACATTTCCGACGAAAGAAGAAGAAGAAGAAGAAGAAGAAGAAGAAGAAGAAGAAGAAGAAGAAGAAGAAGAAGAAGAAGAATGTTTCCTTTAGTCATTGTGAGTGTACTTGGCCCTCAACTATGCTACAACCACCTTTCTACTTAACAGAGGTTGAAGAATTATATTTATAATGCGCTTAATCGTTCTCTTGTGACCAACGCGTCGTGGGTGTGTCCCATATTCAAGTGAGTTGGACTTACATGTTAACTTCTCATCCTTAACTCGAGGACGTAATATTATGACTTACATGTTAACTTCTCATCCTTAACTTGAGGACGTAATATTACAAGAACCGAAGTCATTGAAGGGTTCGCCTGATGTCGAGGGCCCCTAGGAGTAGGGAAAACTAACCCCTATGCACAATCAGTCGAGTGCACTCAAGGTAGTAGTAGTAGTATATTATATGTGTGTACTACGCTCGATTTAAAACTGAGGCAATCCAAAAAAACAAATACCCAATGTCAATAGAGTATTTGTCTTTATCTACCTCATTTAGTTCGGAAAACATTGATTTCCCTAATCATGTTGGTTATGAAGATAAGCACAAAACTAGCGTCATCTGAGATGTATTGTCAAACACAATTACGGCAGATGTATTTCACGGAGACGTCATATCCGGTAGACGTGAGCATTCATCACTTTGGCAGGTCGAATAGTCTATTTTCATTTCATTTCTTTATCTTGTAAAGATGTTTAGCATATGGCAGTAAATTGTGGAACGTGACTGGCAAATTAAGACAAGTTTGGAAGCAGTGGAGATGTGGTTCCTGTGTCATATGTTGCGACTTCCTTGCACAGTCAGGGTAACTAAGAACGATTGCCTTCAAAAATCTAATGAACGTATAACTTTAAATACAACAATAAGAAAGCAACAAACAACATTGTTGTATCATATAATGAGAAAGGGTGGGGCGGGGGGGGGGGGGCACTGGAAAGCATCACAACGACTTGAAAGATCAATGGGGAAAGAGGCAGAGGCAGACAGAGCGACATGATACTGTAATGTACTGAGACGGTGCCATGAAGGGACATCATCAACAGAGTTGAACTATAAAATCCAGGAAAGAGATCTATGAACAGACATGAACAACAACGCCCGCAGGCAAGGGACTTGATGATCATCTCATAAGCGAAAATCTTCACTTCAGTAAAACCTTCTGTGTTGTGTTCTGCTATTGTCATGCTAAACATGTGTTGTTTGAAAACTGCGTATTGTTATTTGTACGAGGAGCGGCTGGCCGAGTGGCTAGAACGCTGGACTCTCCTTCGGGAGACCCGGTTTCGATCCCTCGGTAAGGTATGGGATTTTTTTTCTGTCGGGGGCAAAAATAAAATTCTAACCTGTACAGTTCGCGGCGACTGCACTAGCCAGGATGCAGTAATTCCTCGGGTTCAAAGACCCCTCAGCCATACACCGCAAGGTACTATATTGGCAGTAAATGACAGTAAATAACAGTTATTTGTACATAAGCAAAGTTGCGTTAAATATTACCTATTACGATTTATTGCTTTCTTTCACTGACCCCCAGGTATAACCAGTCTAAAATGGGTACCAGGGAACTGTCTGGAATGTATCGGCAGCCAGCCTGACAGTGACGGCGTCCCACGTCGAATACCGGTCTGTCTAACATACTGTATAGGGCTAGCACCATGTACTCAGTGCACATCACGTCGTGACGTGGACTCCGTCAATATACTTACGGCAGTGGTTCACAACCGGTGCTGAATTCCCCCCCCCCCCCCCCCATTTCCCAAGGTTTCGGGAGGGGGGGGGGAAATTAAGATTATTTCAAGATCACGTTAATTCAAGAACCGATTGCTTGATATTGTTTTTCCCTTCATACTTTACGATTCTGTACGTCTCACTCTTCTAAAATTCATTTTATAAAGTAAGTAGACCCACAAATCACGTTTTATGGAGACGTCTAGACTTCTTTTAGTATGTGCTATTAAAGTTAGCTTCCATTATTACGTATACTGTGTATGGGGGGGGGGGGGGGGGAATTTTAGGTAGGAAATACGAAAAAGGGGGGATGGATGACATTCTTAAAATACGGTGAAGGGGGGCACGGGCCAAAAAAGGTTGAGAACCACTGACTTACGGTCACCACGTAACAGGTTTCTCAACCTTGTTGCCCGTGTGCCCCAATAAAAACATGTTTAGCCTTTGTAGTGCCGGCACCTCCATCCCGTTTTCCTTTCAATACTACCTTTGATTTCTACTTTCTTTGCGCACCCTTTAGGTATTTCTCTCCACCTCTCACCCCATATGAGTGGTACCCACTCCAGAGGTTGAGGCGGACAAAAAACAAAAATAACAACAGACATTCAAACAGACAAATAGATACATGGAAAAACAGACAGACAGACAGACCGACTAACAGACAGACTAGACAGAAGATAGACACACAGGCTTGAGAAACAACGATGGTATAAAAATATTAAAAACCTAGCGCTTTGAGGATAAAGTAACATTAGACTTATACTGTTGTACATAATCACATCAAGCTCTAATAAAGTCACACAAACGAGGCGCCCATATGGACACATTACAAGGCGCCAGAATAACGGAATACCAGAAGGACAGCATAAACAGATTTATGAAGTGCCCCCCTGCAGGTTAAACGGAAACCCTAACATGGGCGCCCGTTACAAATTATGCACCCGTCGGGACCAAGCTTCAATTGCTTCAGCGTCCATTAGTCGTGGACATCGCACAGACCAACATTGTTTTGGTAGCATCATAATTTATGACTGGTCAAGCAATACAGGTTCTTTTATTATATTTATGCGCTTTGCATTGTGGTTATGATATGTAATTAGTGCACTGTTTTGAGCTTCTCACTGTGTTATCTTTGGGAGTAGCCTGTGCACTTATTAAGTTATCAGAGTGTCAAGTAAAGATCATCCTTTACTAATCAAACCAAACCTAGAGAGTATAAAGGAGGATGAAGTCAAAAGGTCAAGAAGTAGACGGGTGTTCGTCTCAAGCTCGATAGCATAAGGATAAGACATTCTACAAGAACAGTCGGTTTCTAATATCACACCCCGGGAAGGTTAACCCGGTCAACAAATGCCCGCAAAAGTCGGATGTGTCGGCCTAACGGCGCAAGAACGCAGCTCTGCTGTAAACAGGCACAACGCAATCACGTCCGAAAAAAAAATAATTCCGGATGAACGCAAAAGAAGAAGAATAATATCAACCACCCCTTGATACTCTTGGATAGTATCACAGTCTGGGATTCTGAGATAAGTAGTAACATTGTTTTTCAAATTTTCATTTTCTCTTAATTGTTCTCATTTTAAAAAATCTTTTCATTCTTTTCATCCCGTTCTTATGCCGTAAAGAAGTCACTGGGGTTATTTGTTTGCCGATGACTGACAGTCGCCGTAATGTCGTGTGTTTTTCGAAAAATCTGTTATGTAAAGCTGCATTACTATGTGTTATTTCATACTGTTTACATTTCCACAGCTTTGCGCAGTTCCACTAATTGTATTGCTGCGTTTAACGCATTCCATTCGATAGAAAAACTAGACAGGAGGAGCAGTAACAAGAAGAAGGAGAAGGAGGAGAAGGAGAAGAAGCAGTACAAGAAGATGCTGATGC
This sequence comes from Cepaea nemoralis, assembly GCA_014155875.1. Classification (NCBI taxonomy): domain Eukaryota; kingdom Metazoa; phylum Mollusca; class Gastropoda; order Stylommatophora; family Helicidae; genus Cepaea; species Cepaea nemoralis. Next base: position 86,803 of record JACEFZ010015802.1, read on the forward strand.
TGATTAAGATGATGATGGTGGTATAGTCAACACTAGACAATAGAATCGTTTCTAAAGTAAACAATTCACATTATTTGGACACGCCATGACAAGAGGGGAAACTAGAATACTTTACGACAAGAGGCAATTTGGAGAGGAGAAACACCTGCATCTCATGCGAGTAACCGTCAGCTTGAATTTCTAGCAGCAGGATAATGTTAGGAGTGCTAGAAGAATATAACCGAACCATTAGGACTCTGTGAACTCAGTGTGAAGTTGTGGCTTGTGAACGCCGCAAAGACAAACGTTTTTGGTGGTTATTTGGAGGTAAAGTAAAGCACTGTGCGATGGGGTTACGGAAGCGATTCGTAATCCCGTATACCCGGGTTCGAAACACAACGGTGCTGGTGTTTTCGAAAAAAGGTATAGGTGCCGGTCGTTCAGAAAGCAATGGCAAACTATTGAACGTAAACTTTGCCCTGGAATCATGAACAGCCAAAATGCTGAGGTTGATTGCTACGTCATGTGAAGGACATGCAACTAAATTTAAAATAGCACACTAAACTCGCACACTGCGTGACGTCAGAGAGGACGTTCTTCCTTCATAAACCAGTCTTTGTAAGGTCTGCCTGCAGACATCAGGCATGATAACTAAATATATAATGTTGGGGTTTTATTAGTAAAGTATTAAGTAAAGAGCAAGAAGCAAGAGACCAGACTCCAAGAATCTGGAAACATCAAGGAGAGGGACTTCACTTTCTACTGGCATGGCAAGCCGCACGGATAGACCAGGGAGCATGGAGATGGCTTCGCTATCAGAAACAAGCTGCTTAATTCCATCATACCACCAAGTGATGGCACTGAAAGAATACTGAAGCTCCAACTCCAGACAGAGGCAGGTCCAGTTAGTATTATAAGCGTTTACGCCCCAACACTAACTGCAGCATCAGAATCTAAAGGCAAGTTTTATGACGACCTCAGCAAAGAAGTCAGTGAAACACCAGAGAAACCCAGGGTTGGCTCCGACCACAAATCTTGGCCTTCATGTCTAGGACAGTTTGGCGTTGGGAAGATCAACGACAATGGAAAACGTCTCTTAGAATTCTGCAGCCATCATAATCTGTGCGTGACCGACACCTTCTTTGACACGACACCTGAACACAAGGTGTCATGGAGGCACCCCAGATCACAGAACTGGCACCAACTCGACCTGGTGCTCACTAAACGCAGCAATCTCCGCAATGTACGGCTGACTCGCAGCTATCATAGTGCTGACTGCGACATCGACCATTCACTCGTTTCCAGCAAGGTGAAGATAAAGCCCAGGAGAATCTACAGAAGCAGAACAGAAGGAAGACCACGCATTGACACCAGCGGCACCCAAAACAAAGAGAAGGTCAACACATTCACGCAGGCTCTAGCGGAGCCACTGCCTGGCCCTACAAACGGAAATGCCACCGAGAGATGGAGTCATTTTCGCGACACCATCTACAATACAGCTCTATCAACATTTGGCAAGAAGAAAACTAAGTCAACCGACTGGTTTGAAGCACACCCTGAAGAGATGCTCCCAGTCCTGGAGATAAAGAGACATGCATTCTGAATGTATAAAACATCACCTTCAGAGAAAACATTGCAGGCATTGCGAATAGCCAGAAACGGAGTACAACAAAAGGCAAGAAGAATTGCGAACAGGTACTGGCTACAGCTCTCTGCACAAATTCAAACTTGTGCAGACACTGGAAATATAAGAGGAATGTATGAGGGCATCAAGCAAGCTGTCGGTCCATCAAAAAATAAGATGGCTCCTTTACGATCAACAGAGGGGGTAATCATAAAAGATCGAGCGAAACAAATGGATCGCTGGGTAGAACACTACTCAGAGCTATATTCAGTGGAGAACACTGGCTACTACTACTACTACTACTACTACTACTACCACTACTACTACTACTACTACTACTACTACTGCTGCTGCTGCTGCTGCTGCTGCTGCTGCTACTACTACTACTACTACTACTACTACTACTACTACTACTACTACTACTACTACTACTACTACTACTACTACTACTACTACTACTACTACTAAGTAAAGGATCCATTTCCACGCTACGATTGGTATTAGAAATATTATACTAGCTTCTATTATACCGCTATCCTACGGGACACCCGTGGGAAAGGTTTGACACTCATTTAGCATCCAGATCATGGTTACGTGAAACCATGGGTGCAGATGGTGCATAGAGCTGAAGGGCTCCCGCCAGATAGTTGTTGGTTATAGGCTCAAGTTTCACGACGATAGACAGAGGATCTCTTTATGGACACAATGGCTACGATCATCGAGTATGTCATTTCTAAGAAGGAAAGCAATGGCAGACTACCTTCTTTAGAGGTATGTAGAAAATCAAGATCGTCAGTTCATAGAGAATCAGAGAAACGGTGAAGATGGGTGCTCCACTGAAGCACCTTCGCCCGGTTAGGATAGTCATGTACACCTGGTGACTCCAGACCGTCACCACGCGATTGAGTGCAAAAGGTTAACATCACTTAAATTGGAAATGTTCGAACTATGAATGTAGATGGAAAATGAGAAAACATCAAGCAAAAAATGAAAAGGCTGAATATTAACATTTTAGGTATACGTGAGTCCAGATGGAAAGGGGCGGGCACGATAACATCGCAGGAATATACGCAAACTGATTAGAGAATTTAAATGTAGACAGTTAAGATTTATTTGGGACATGTTATGAGTGTTGTTTGTCCATCAAGAATGATGATGACCATTCATTTCATCCAGTGGGGTTGAAGGTGTGGAGCCGTGGGTTCTAAGATGGCTGATAAGGCCTATTTTGGCTCGAAATGTTCTTTGACAATGTGGACAAAGAATGCTTGACGTCTCTGGAGGAGGATTTCCTGCAGTGGTTTTTCTGTCCTGCCTTTTCTTCACAGCTCTTGCAGTCCTGGTTGCCTCACATATAACTGCACCTTTGCGCAATGATGCACGCCACGAATTTCGGTCTCTGGCTGCAGCCTCCCAGGTGTCATGATGAATTCCAAAAGCATTCAGTGAAATTTTCAGAGTGTCTTTAAAACGTTTCCTCTGGCCACCTTGGGAGCGTTTACCACAACGCAGTTCGCTGTAAAAAATTCGTTTAGGGAGCCTGTGATCTGGCATGCGAGTCAAGTGACCAGCCCAGCGAATCTGATTCTTCATCAGTAGAGTGTGGATACTGGGTATGGATGCTCTTTCTAGGACTTCAGTGTCTGGAATCTTGTCTTGCCATTTAATCTTCAGTAGCTTCCTTAGGCAGACTGTGTGGAAGTGGTTTAATTTCCTAGCGTGTCGCTGATAAACAGTCCAGGTTTCACAAGCATATAGCAGTGTGGATAATACAACTGCTTTGTAGACTTTTAGCTTTGTTTGCAGGCTTATTCCAGTTCTGTCCCATACATTCTTGTACAGTCTGCCAAAGGCTGCACTGGCCTTGGAGATTCTTGCATTCACTTCGTCATCGATTGTGGCAGCTTGTGACACGGTGCTGCCAAGATAGGTAAATTTGTCCACAACACTTAGTCTATGATCATTCACTTTGATATTCGGCACAGTGTGATTATTCCCTGGAGCTGGCTGGTACATAACTACAGTCTTCTCCAAGTTGATATTGAGCCCAAAGTTGGCACAGGCATGTGAGAAAGCTGAAACATTATGTTGCATGTCCGCCTCTGAGTTGGCGTATAGAGCGCAATCATCAGCAAACAGGAGCTCTCTGACGGTGCCACTGTTAATTTTGGTTTTAGCTTTCAGCCTTCTGAGATTGAATAACTTTCCATCCATACGGTAGTTGATGTCTATTCCAATGTCGTCGTTCTCGAAGGCATTCATCAACATGGCTGAAAACATGAGGCTGAACAGTGTTGGTGCCAGGACACATCCTTGCTTCACTCCATTGGTGACAGGAAAGGGTTCAGACAGCTCACCATTTTCCTGTACTCTTGCCTGCATGCCGTCATGAAAGTAGCCGCACTATTTGGACAAACTTTCGTGGACAGCCATATTTTGCCATAATCTTCCACAGTCCTTCTCTGCTGACTGTATCAAAAGCCTTGGTAAGGTCAATGAAAGTGGAGAACATTTCGCAGTTCTGTTCCTGACATTTCTCTTGCAGCTGCCTTGCAGCGAAAATCATGTCAACAGTTCCACGTTCTTTTCTGAAGCCACATTGACTCTCAGGAAGAAGACCTTGATCGAGATGGGCTGTGAGGCGATTGAGAAGAATTCTGGCGAGTATCTTCCCTGCAATTGAAAGCAAGGAGATGCCTCGGTGGTTGTCACAGGATTGGCGGTTTCCTTTACGTTTGTAAAGGTGGACTATTGACGCGTCCTTAAAATCTTGTGGCATGGTCTCGTTCATCCATATGTTTGTGAAGACTCGGTGAAGCTGCTCTGTTAGGACCGGCCCACCTGCCTTGTATATCTCTGCTGGGATGGAGTCAGGACCAGGTGCCTTGCCGCTGGAGAGTTGCTGGATGGCTTTGTTTATTTCCACTATGGTTGGCAGGTCATCAAGAGTCTCATTGGTGGGAACTTGAGGAAGGCAATTGATGGTTTCATCATCGAAGAAGGAAGTTGCATTTAAGATTTTGCTGAAATGCTCTGCCCAGCGTTGGAGGATTTCTTTCTTATCGGTGACCAATGTTCCCCCGTCTGCACTGAGGAGGGGAACTATGCCTGGTGATGAAGGACCATAGACCGCTTTCAGTGAGTCGTAGAAGTTTTTCATATCGTGTCTGTCAGCAAAGCCCTGAATTTCATCAGCTTTGCTGCTCAGCCAGGAGTCCCGCATGTGCCGAAGTTTCTGCTGCACTACTCTCTGAATGTTCTTGAAAGCATCTTTTTTTGATGTTGACTTTGGGTCATTCAAATGTGCCTTGAGGAGAAGATGTTTCTCGGCCAGCAATTGGTTGATGTCTTCGGAATTTTCATCAAACCAGTCTTTATGCTTTCGGGGGGCTGGACCCAGGATTTCCATAGCAGTGTTGTAAATCGTGTCCTTTAGGGCTCTCCATTCTGTTTCTGTATCCTGTTTTGCTTCAGCATTGGGCTTGAGGCGGTCTTCCAGCATATTTTCAAACGACTGCTGCATTTTCTTGCTGTTTAGGCGGGTGACATTTAGCTTTGTTTGCATTTTTGCCCCTTGAGGACGCCGTGGTGGCCTGATGTGGATGTTCATTTTCGAGACAATGAGACGATGGTCTGTCCAACATTCGGCACCACACATGGATTTTGTCACTCGAACGTCTTGTCTGTCACTCCTCCTGACGATTACATAGTCAATGAGGTGCCAGTGTTTCGAGCGAGGGTGCATCCACGATGTCCTATTTCTCATAGGGAGACGGAAAATTGTGTTCGTAATCAGGAGATCATGTTCGGCACATATCTGAAGGAGGCGGAGTCCATTGGTGTTACAATTTCCGACTCCATGCTTTCCAATAATGCCACTCCAATGAGGTGGTGTCCGTGCCTACTCTGGCATTGAAATCCCCAAGGAGTATAAGTTTGTCTCCTTTGGGAACAGATGTTAATACATTGTGCAGGTCCTCATAGAACTTATTCTTGACATCATCTTCGTTGGTCATAGTTGGTGCGTAGACACTCACAATGGTTGCGTGCTTCCTTCCATTCAGCAGAGGCAACTTCATGGTCATGAGCCTGTCGTTTACAGCCTTTGGAAATCCAGCTAATTTGCCGACCAGGGCCGACTTAATGGCAAATCCCACACCGGATTGGCGTCTTTCCTCGCTTTTCCTTCCACTCCAGAAAAATGTGTAGCCGGCACCAATTTCACAGATTTGGCCTTCTTCTGCAAGTCGTGTCTCGCTCAAGGCTGCAATGTCGATGTTGTACCTGCCCAGCTCTCTCCCAATCAGTGCTGTTCGTCTCTCTGGACCTGACTGCGCCGTCTCTGTCAAGTAGGGTGCGTACATTCCAAGTTCCAATTGTTAAGGGAATATGGTTTACTCTTTTAGCTTTGCTTGTTTTATCTTTCTTTGTATGTCGACCGCAGTTTAGGGTACCCACCAACCGCGGCTAGCTGGTTAGGTAGTGATGAAGCAGACAATGTTTAGGGCACCTTTTCTAGCCCCTTCCTCATGCTATGGAGGTGAGCAGTGTGTTCCTATAGAGGGCTGCTCAGTCGCTCAGGGGGCTGCCGAATCCCACTGCTGCTCCGGTCAGTAGAAGACGACCATATGGCCTGAGCCGCCTGTGTGCAGGTCTGCGACTAGGGCTGCCAGCGTACCCACGCCTGCCGCTTTGCCGCTCGCCTATCGCCACAGGGCTTGAAGGTGATATGTGACGTTGGATGAAGAATGACTTGCGCGATGACTTGGATTAAAGTGAGGAAGAGTTGCGCAATTCGTCGACCTCACTCTCTCGCCTGAGTCCATCTGAGTCCAGTGGCAAGACAAGTCGAGACGATTGGAGACGAATACAGGTGCAGTGGATGACCAGGGCGCTCTACGTGCCTTGCCGTGCTCATTACGTTCCACAACGCTTTGCAGGTAAACGCCGTCTTGCCCGTTGAATCAGGAATGATTTCTTCCGCGCAGTCTGCCGAATCCTGTCTTTACATGCTGGGTAGGCATACCCTAGTTTACCTCTTGGTTTGACACCAAATCGGATACCCATGCCTGGTTTAGCCAGCCTCTCACAGCTGTTGCCCGGGGGGGGGGGGGGTGGCCGCTGTCGCATGCTGACAGCTACTAGGAGCCACAGGCACGAGCTGGGTGTCAGACTTGGACCAGTGGGGGATGGGTCCTGGAAGGACATGAGAGCCATCCTTACCAAAGGTGCTACCAATGCCTGACACCCCGTACCCCCCAAAGAGTAAGAATAAACTAGAAAACTTAGTGACAACTGGCAAGATTGAGAGGAAATAGCAAGGGGAAGGAGGAGAGACAATATTGAGATGGCTTAGCCATATGGCATAATGGAGACAAGAACACAGAACTAATCCAAGGAACCCGGGTGTCAGGGTCTTAAACTTGGCTCGCTAACCTAACACATGTGAGACAGTACAAGTACAACGTGATTTGACGTAAGACTCAACGACACACCGTTCAATGGATTTATTCACATATCAAATACAGAACGATGATCACAACAATATATACTGGATACTTCAATACACTTACATCCACAATACAGCTCACAAGTCTGACTCTCAAGATGTCCAGACACTCGACTTTCAAGCACAGAAAACCACACAACGCCTTTCTCTCATCATACGTCTGTCCGAGTCGAAGTCCCAGAGCTGTCTGCCGCTAGTTCGCAACTTGCCTCCCACCTGAGGTGGCTTCACGAGGCATGCGTGCGTCTTGCGTCGTCCTTGCCTGACCGCTGGTCGCTCGTCAGCCAGCAATCTTGCAGGCATGTAACTATTACTCGCCTGGCGGCGTAACGAAGTTGCTGCATCCCTGCTGGGAGCTAAGTCGCCTGGCGGGCGTAACGATGTCACTGCATCACTGTACCCTTTCTAGACTCTGACACGCTCCCCCGGCAAATTCATGAAAGATGTCATCTTTCATGTATAATATATGTACATACTGGGTTAATATTTTAACCTTGTCAGAGTCGACCCTTCAATTGTTATATACATTGGTATCAAAATACAAATAAATACACATATGCCATAGAAATATATAAGAAATGGAAGTTGCATTCAACGACATGTGGTGTTCAACCTTTAACACATGTCAGGTTTCATCCTCTCGATGGCTGATTACCTCAATTGCATTAATGACCCAGTCAGATCGGTAGTACCAGCTTCACGCATCTACCTCGCAGCATTAAAAAAAAACGTAATAATATGGTTCTTGAAACAAAAACCATCTAGCTAGACTGAAATACGGCTTTATATAAGTCGCATAAAACGCTCAAACCCTGACCTTATTTGGCCAGTAGCTCTTGTGTTGGTCATGCAATGTCGGTAACACTCTGCCATGCCCAGTAGATGGCTACCTGTTGTGTCAACAATCTGGCAACAGCATGTCTATTTATACACAACACACTACTGAATACATTTCAAATTATGGCCCTTTGTGTAATGCTGTAATAACAAATAAATGAAAGGGGAATAATTTCAACATTAATGAAATACAATAATTTATAATAATTATTCTATTTCTTAGCGTCATTGCTTGACGTTTCTTCATATTAACGAGAAAAAGTCGGTAATATGAATACATTAATCAAGATATGATTCTAAGATTACACTACTGAAATATATAAACACACAATTCGTGTATTTAACTTTGTTGATTCCTAAAGATTTTAGAATCGTCATAGCTTTTTAAACTTTTATTTGTCGTCTGCTAATTTTGCTCTAAATTTCTAACTAATCCGGAAGTACACACGAACACTAAAATCAGCTGATGTTGAAGCTTGCAGAACACACTTGTTCCGGTCTGATGTAGTTACGGAAAGTACCATGTTCTCACAGTTCATGTGTTTGATGTTTCACTACCGAACATTATGGATTTCGGTTGACTACAATGGTGTAGCTGTCAATGTTTAGTTTACACGTTCACACACGTCTTTAAAATATCCCTGGAATGTTCCACACGCAGATGTCACTGTCAACTTGGATAGTTCGCTTATGGTAAGTTTCTGAGCGAATGTGACACTGTTTTTGTTCGTAATATATACAATTAATAAAGTTCGCTTTCTACCCCACATTACACAATTATACACGACAATCACTATATGAATTATTAAAATAAGAACACTATATATAATGGGAGTAACCCCTATCACATCACATTGTAGACATTACACAGCTTTTTGTGAATAGAAAAAAATATATTCACTGATAAGAGGCTGTGTCGGTCTGAGTGTAATTATACACACTGCACTCAGACATTGGTGCTTACTGGGTCGGTCGGACAACGGGACAAAAGATCGGCAATTGAGTTGGCTCTGCCTGGGATATGTCGAACCTCAAAGCTATAATCTTGAAGTTTAAGAGACCAGCGCGCTACCATATGATTTGAAGGTACACCTGAATTTATAAAACGCAACGGGCTGCTGTCAGATTCCACGATGAAATGGCGTCCTAGAAGAAATCTGGACAATTTAGTTAAACCCACCACTAAAGCTAGGGCTTCCAACTGAGGTATAGACCAAGCCCGTTCTCTGGGTTTTAGTTTCCTTGATACGAAGTACACGGGATGGAGGATGTTATTGACTCTTGTAACAAGACTGCTCCAATCGCCACGGAGCTAGCATCTGTACGCAATCTGAAAGGTAAATGGAGGTTGGGCAATTTCAGGATGAGATTATTTAAACTCTTATCAGAAAAACATGCTAGTACTTTATGGAATGCAATTTTTAGGCATTCATTGTTTACAATTTTCTCTGGCTTATCTTTTGTTAGTAAATTAGTAAACACTTCGGTCAGTTCGGAAAAATCAGGAATGAACTGCCGGTAATAATTTATCAGTCCCAACAAACACATGTGAGACAGTAACTGCCGGTAATAATTTATCAGTCCCAACAAACTTCTGACTTGTTTTTTTGTAGCCGGAAGTGAGAGTTTTAGTATCTTGGACACAATGTTATCGTCTTATCATCCACACGTTATCATCCACACATGTCAGGGTCTTAAACTTGGCTCGCTAACCTAACACATGTGAGACAGTACAAGTACAACGTGATTTGACGTAAGACTCAACGACACACCGTTCAATGGATTTATTCACATATCAAATACAGAACGATGATCACAACAATATATACTTAATACTACAATACACTTACATCCACAATACAGCTCACAAGTCTGACACTCAAGATGTCCAGACACTCGACTTTCAAGCACAGAAAACCACACAACGCCTTTCTTTCATCATACGTCTGTCCGAGTCGAAGTCCCAGAGCTGTCTGCCGCTAGTTCGCAACTTGCCTCCCACCTGAGGTGGCTTCACGAGGCATGCGTGCGTCTTGCGTCGTCCTTGCCTGACCGCTGGTCGCTCGTCAGCCAGCAATCTTGCAGACATGTAACTATTACTCGCCTGGCGGCGTAACGAAGTTGCTGCATCCCTGCTGGGAGCTAAGTCGCCTGGCGGGCGTAACGATGTCACTGCATCACTGTACCCTTTCTAGACTCTGACACCGGGTACAAAGTTAGTTACGTATCCTTTGCACGAAGCTGCAGTCAACACCAGCATTTTTTGCTGTTGTGATCTCTTGGCAAGTTTATGTTCAGTAGCTTGCCATTTCTTTCTGAACAACAGACAAAGAGAAAGGGGAGGCGTTTCTCCAGAGATTTTTAGAGCAGACCAATCATAATGATGCGGACACCAGGGATGCAGTTAGAGAGGAGTTATCTGGCATCACGAAGAATATGCAGTATGAAGACATCATACGGGTGGAAGATGTTAAACGCATTTTGAAAAAGGCAAAAGACACGGCACCAGGGCCCGATGGGGTCAGGTATGGCCACATGAAGAGTTTGAGCGATGCAGACCTGGAGGAGATGACCGACTGTTTTAACCATAGCTTTAGGACAGCATCAGTACCGCAGGATTAGGTGCACAGCTATCTCATCCCTCTCCCAAAACTATTCAAGGATCATTCAAAGCTTAGCGGCTTTAGAATCATCACCCTTCAAAATACATTTGGGAAATTTCTAGAGAAGATAGTCGCTGTCAAGCTGCAAGAGTTTTTTGGAAAGGGGGAAGCTTCTTCCAAGAGGCCTGGGGAGCTACAGGCCAGGAAAAGATACCTGGTCAAATGCAGCCACTTTTGCCTTTGACGGTTATGAGGGGTTCCAGAGTAGACAGTAGTTCCTAAATCAATCAATCAATCAATTCTTTCTGAACGACAGATACCCATACTAATTCGTAAAAAGCCAACGCAACGCTGTCTGCTGCCAAATCGCGCACAGCTGTGTTTATAACTCGGGTAAGCGGGATCACAAACCGCGTCCGTAACCCCTTAGCCACAGGGCCGGCAAGGACCCAGATAAACGCATGAAATGGCTAAACATGACCGCTCACGCATATCGACATGGTACATGATGATGATGATACTAGCTCAGGATTTAAAAAAAAACACCAATCGGCACTTGAAGGGCGATATGGCCAGCAGCCTTTACTTTCCAGATGATTTCATGGTATCCGCTCTAGACTGATCCTTCTGGGAGACCTGAGCTATGTAAAACAATGGGATTTGAAGACATGACCACGATCCGGCAAGCAAGCGTGCTAGCCACTCCACTACAGGGCTCCGGATACAGTCGCTAGGTGTGCTATTTATAACTAGTGTTACATTCACCTCAACCACATTCACTGATAACACCGATGCATGACTCCAGGACGGTGAGTAGGTTACACATGTCTTGGCATCAGATGCTAGTAATTACACGCCTGCGCTTTTGTTTGTTCTTCCTCTTCTTCTTCTTCATCAGCATTAAGTGCTTGCTCGGGATCAGACATAGAAGATGGCGACTCGCCACTCCTCTTTCTCGTCTGATATAAAAGATTCTGTACCAAACAAAAAGTAGGTTTGAACTAAACAAAAATGAATTGCGGAAAATGGAAAGTAGCGGTGTGTCACAATAATGACTTAAAGAATTGTTAAAATGCCAGCAGACGTGGTGTATTATCACGTAATAACAACACATCAGCGATAATAATAATAAAAAAATATAAAAAATAAAATATAAATAAAAAAATATATAATATAGCAGAAACGGGAAGTCGTTTAAGACGATTAATCATCCCATGACAATTAATCAGTTATTAACTGTAGTGTTGTTTATATTATTATTTGAGAACCGTTTGGTTTGGCTTCCCACATATACCTTCCCTTGTCTTCCTCGGCCTCTCTATCTGGGTATTGCCCCACAATATACGGTGTTACACCACGACTGCTGATTTGTGGAATCAGTTAGATTTGCCTTTTCTTGTAATTTTCTTTATCGATCTTATGACATTTGACACAGTTAATATCTTAGCATATCTTAGTCTACGATATTTTCAATATTCTAGAAAATTCGCAACTCCACTGACGCAAATGTCTTCTTCAGTTCACTGTTCACTGTCCAGAATTCACTTTCACACAGTCCTTCTTTACAATATACCTCTAGCTTTGCCCCTATCCGGACATTCCCGCTTTTCGTGATATTTCTGTCGTATGTGATATTACGTATTAACATATGATTCTACCCGAAGTATAGGTTTGTGATTGAGCACACTCCTATTCAAAGAAGAAAGTGACTTAAAGTATGGCAGACTCGGGGCGCTGCACACCTATAGTGACAGACACTTGACGATGTCCAGTTCTAGAGGCAGACTGCCGACGATGTCCAACTCTAGAGGCAGACTCCCGACGATGTCCAACTCTAGAGGCAGACTCCCGACGATGTCTAACTCTAGAGGCAGACTCCCGACGATGTCCAACTCTAGAGGCAGAATCCCGACAATGTCCAACTCTAGAGACAGACTCCCGACGATGTCCAACTCTAGAGGCAGACTCCCGACGATGTCCAACTCTAGAGGCAGACTCCTGACGATGTCCAACTCTAGAGGCAGAGTCCCGACGATGTCCAACTCTAGAGGCAGACTCCCGACGATGTCCAACTCTAGAGGCAGACTCCCGACGATGTCCAACTCTAGAGGCAGACCCCCGACGATGTCCAACTCTAGAGGCAGACTCCCGACGATGTCCAACTCTAGAGGCAGACTCCCGACGATGTCCAACTCTAGAGGCAGACTCCTGACGATGTCCAACTCTAGAGGCAGACTCCCGACGATGTCCAACTCTAGAGGCAGACTCCCGACGATGTCCAACTCTAGAGGCAGACTCCCGACGATGTCCAACTCTAGAGGCAGACTCTTGACGATGTCCAACTCTAGAGGCAGACTCCCGACGATGTCCAACTCTAGAGGCAGACTCCCGACGAAGTCCAACTCTAGAGGCAGACTCCCGATGATGTCCAACTCTAGAGGCAGACTCCCGACGATGTCCAACTCTAGAGGCAGACTCCCGACGATGTCCAACTCTAGAGGCAGACTCCCGACGATGTCCAACTCTAGAGGCAGACTCCCGACGATGTCCAACTCTAGAGGCAGACTCCCGACAATGTTCAACTCTAGAGGCAAGACTCCCGACGATGTCCAACTCTAGAGGCAGACTCTTGACGATGTCCAACTCTAGAGGCAGACTCCCGACGATGACCAACTCTAGAGGCAGACTCTTGACGATGACCAGCTATAGTGGCAGACAATGTCAGCATGGCCGAATGGATAAGATTTCTCGCCCTTAAACTTCCGGTGTGTTGGTGAGATAGCGGATTAAACTCCTACACGGGTCAGCTGGACTAAAATGTATGAATTCTCATCCTTTGCATGGGGACGCAAATTACAAGTACCTCTGAGGTCGGAGTGGGTTCGCCTGATGGCGAGGGTCACTGGTAATAGGAAAAGCTAACCCACACGCAAAAATCATCCCAGTGCACAGGAAATAGCAGCACGTGTATGGCCTACGCACGAGTGCAAAACGAGAGAACGAAAAAAAAAATTAAAAGTAAAAAGTAGCAAAAAAGACAAGCGACGATGTCCAAAAAAGGTAGCAGACTTCTGACGATGCACAACTATTGTTACAGACTCCTAAGGTTTAACATAACGTAGGCAATGTGAAACAAGTACAAAACTCCGGCTGCATTGGCTTGGTCACAAAACCACTCATTAATGTCTGCTACTGCAGATACTAGCGGGCAACATGCAAGGGAAAAGAGCAAAAGATCGTACACAAAACAAGTGCACTAGACAGGCACGCAAGAAGCTTATTGTTCCGTACAGCACAAGTTCCGTACAGCACAAGTGAATTATTTGATTGTCTTCAGACTGACACACTTGAGGAAGTAGGAATTAGTGTATTTGCGAGTCTTCGTGTGGTTACCACTTTCCGGGAGGGCTAGGATGAAGATCTAATATCCCAGGGGATAAGAAGGGTGTATTCTTCGTTGTCTTATCATATCTTTCGTGGTGAATATGTCACATCTTGTTATGAAACTCAGAGACCTGTGTGTCGGAGTTCAGCAGCAATTTGTATAAGGGGTTGCTTTCCATAGACAGATCTCATCCACAGTAACGGCTTCTATCAACACGTGGACAGGTTCTTAACGTGCACAAATTGCGCACAGAACCTCCTGATTTTCGTCCTTAAACAAGAAGGCTGCTATTTCCATCTCAGAACCCAAGAAATCTGGGGAAATGTATGATATCGTTAGACGCTGATGGTGTTTGTAAAAATGTCCACCTCAATGCTGGGATTCGAACCCGGCAGCTTCTGTTCCTGAGGTGGACACGGTGACCTCTCAGCCAGGTCTGCCCCGCGTGAAGATGGTTGCTGCGGTCTGTACGCACATTTCCGGCATCCATTTATCAAACTGGATGACCCCGAAATGGGCAGTCATGAAAACATCCCGCCCCAATGAGTTGAACCCAGAACCACTGGGTCATCCCCAGCTACAGTATCCAGTATGTTATATACAGCAACTCTTAAAAGTGACGATAACCATCGCACAACAGACACAGAATAATTATACATCACCGCGTGACGACTAAGTAAGCAAGCCAGTGAAACTACCACACTTAAACCAGACGTGAACAAACACGTGGTTTATCCAAATAAAAACAACCAACCGAGAAATCCTGATCTTCCTGCCAGAGGTGATCACAGACGCGGGAGCCCTGGGGAATCACTTTACCAACTTCCTGCGCCAGGGGAATGTCCTGATTGAAAACACAGACCTTGGGCTGAGGTAAGCCGGAGAAATGCCCCTGCGGACCTTTATGAAAACGCGTGCAATTGTTTCTGACATTGTTCATTTTAAAACAATTAAGGTTTCTGGTGCAGGTCAGATAGCGTCGGAGAAGTTAAACAACAATTAAGGTTTCTGGTGCAGGTCAGATAGCGTCGGAGAAGTTAAACAATGAGCGTTGTTACACGTGGCTACCGCTGAATCAGCTACTTAACTCACCCTATGCCTGGTAACTCACCGCAGTTTATTTGTTACCCCATACACGTATATGCCGGCTTCGTGGCTTAGAGGTTATGACTTTTCTCCTTAATCTCGTATACTCTCGTCGGTAACGTGATGACGGTGAGAATCAACAGTGGTTTGAATCGCATCGGTAACTTACGGGGTATGTGAACCGGCCGCTCAGAAAGCAATGGCAAACTACTGAGCGTAATCTTGCCAAGAAATCAACATACAGCTGAAAGATGCTGATGTTAACAGCGATGTCCTGTAAATGAAATGAAAAAAAATACACGTATATGGTTAGTCGTTAGTTAGTCGCGATTCTAACTTCACATCAAAGGGTCGCCCTATTATGCTCTGTTCCTGTGCCAGTGAATATCCCACAAAATGCTCCTCACTGCCCCATGTGAAAAGTGGAAAATACAGGAGTCTGGACAAACCAACAGTCCGCACATGTATACCATGCATAATACACATGGATATAGTAACCCACAATAGATTTATTTGTAACCAGTTCATGTGTATGATAGCTCAAATTAGGTTTAAAAAGAATATTACTCCTTACACATAAAAGGTAACTCAGAATAGGTTTACTTATTACTTCCTGCTTGAATCAAGTAACTCACCAGAGGTTGGTCACTAGAACTTATCGTTAACAATCGAATTCAAGTCAACCCATAACCTAATCGTGGATCGTACAGGTACCATACTCTAGGATCTAAGAGGACTAAAGTAATGGTACTATAGGACTGAAGGGGTTAATGTAATGGAACTGTAGGACTGAAGGGGTTAGTATAACAAAAGCACAGGACTGAGAGAGTTAATAATGAAAACAATATAGAACTGACAGAGTTAAATTATGAACGTTATAGCACATGCACGGTCCGGCTAGAGTGGGTTCATATAATAACTCTCTCGGACAGAAGGGGTTAAGACAAGTGCATTGTGTATTTATTTTACCGCATATCATTTTACAGGACGTTGCAGTCAACAACATCCTTTTTCAGCTGCTGTTGATGTCTTGGCAAGTTTTACGTTCAGTAGTTTGCAATTGCTTTCTGAACGACCGGCTAACATACCCGCGCAAGTAACCAACACGACGCGATCTGTTGCCGAATCTCGCGGAGCTGTGCTTCGTAGAGAGTATACGGGATTACGAACAACGTCTTTAACCCCTACCCCAGAGAGACCTGAACATTGTGTATGGAATAACAAATAAGCCTGTGGTGAGTTACCACGTACGTGAATGGAGTAACAAACAGACCTATTGTGAGTTACCACGTACAAATATGGAGTAACAGACAGATCTATTTTGAGTTACCAGGTACGTGAATGGAGTAACAGATTGTGAGTTACCATACAAATGTATGGAGTAACAGACAAACATATAGTGAGTTAACAGGTACGTGTATGAAGCTGGTGAGTTACTGGGTTCATGTAAGAAAAAATAATGTTATGGGACATGATCAACCTTTGGGTGTGTGATATGATAGGGCCATCACATTATGTAGGCCTGAATGCATAGAAGAATAGTTGACCTGTCTTTTTCCTTTGTTATCGGCCGAGCAACGCAGGCGTCGAACCCAACTCCGACCGCTCTCATGAACAGATCTCGCAGGGAGGTCATCAGTGGGTACACCATTCACCCGGGAGTTGACTTTAGATATCAATGTTACTAAGTCCAGATACTAACCTGTAAACTAGAACGCCCCAATGTTTATTTGTACAGTTACTGTTATTACCCACTCTCTCATTGCTCTTACTTGTAACGTTTACTTACCTGTTGATGATTGCTGTTACTTGATAGACCATTGACTAGCTAGTTCATGACTGCTATTATTTGACATGTGATACACATTTACTGACCAGTTAATCCATGTTGTTTCTTGACATTTGGTAGAACATTTATCAGCTAGTTTACGATTGCTATTACTTGGCATTTGACCGAACACTGACTGATCTGTTCGTGGCTACTGTTACTTGACATTTGACCGAGCATTTACTAGTCTGTTCATTACTTGACATTTGACCGAACATGTACTTGTATTGCCATTACCTGACATTTGACCGAACACTGACTAGTCTGTTCATTATTGCCATCACTTGACAATTGACCGACCATTTACTAATCTATTCATCATTACTATTACTTGACATTTGACCGACCATTTACTAGTGTATTAATGATTGATGTTACTTTTCATTTGATAAAACATGTATTGGGCTGTTCGTGATTGCTGTTACTGAACATTTTATAAAGCATTTACTATCCTTTTCATGATTAAAATAAAATCGCCTCGATGAAAATTCTAAAATATTACCTCAGGGCCGGAGGCAAGCGTCTAGCCAGTACGCCTGACTCGACTCCCCTGATTTAGAGTGCTAGGATTAAAACAAATGTCTGGGACAGAACGGCTGAAAGTAACAACTGCCTGGGGTAAGATGCGTGAAAAGATCATTTACGCACGTGTGTATTCATTCAATTCTGTTTGCACTCACCATCGCACTGAGGCAATTAATGGCACACACGAGCGGGAAAATAGCGTATAACTATCTATCTCTAACCAACTGGTTCTACCTGGCGCGTAGCTGCTCTCAGAAACATAAATCCTTCGGCCGAATCCACAAAGACCTTATGTTTTCTTTGGCCTAACCATTTTACCAGCGCCATGGTTGCCTTGTGGTTAGTTTCCAGGTTTATCAGCGCAGTGGTCCGGGTATCAGTCTCCGGGACTTGTGTGATCCGTGCCTGCCTCAAGATATTGTGTTACATGTGCCAAACTCTCAACTATTGTACTTTCTTTGAGTTGCGTTGTGGAGAGTGCGCACAGGAATAGTGATAAGTGCAAGGTCAAAGTCAATGGAACTAGGCGAAACAAGCCAGTGTACTTAACTATTTGGGTGCTTTGATAAAGGCAGATGGAAGATGTGTTAACGATACGCGTAGAATAGTCTAAAGAAAGTTCACACAATGAAGACTATTCTACGATATATATCTTTGTCAATCGAGGTACGAAAAAAACGTGTTTAAGAGCTATATTGAGACACTCCTGATCGAGGGAAGCGAATAATGGACAATTAGTAGACTAGTAAGGAATTATATGAAGCTGTAGAGATGTGGTTTTATGAAGAATTAAGTGAACATGGACAGATAAAAAGTGTAATGGAGATATATTGAAAAAAGTTAACTCACAAAGAGAGCTAGTTACTCGCATTAGATGAGGGCAGTCTACATTCGTTGGGGATGTCATGAAAAAGGGGAAAGTTGGAGTAAGTCGTGACAACGGGAAAATTGGATGGGAAGAGAGGCAGGAGGAGACCGAGAAGAAAGATGCTAAACAACTTAATATCATGGCATGGAAGAATAACGGTATTAGAAATGATTGGCAGTACGCGAGACAGTAGGCTGTGGACATACATGATCACCAAAGTCACACGGCAATGAATACGAGAAGAAGAGCAAATTGTTTGACAACAACTTGAAGCCCGGGTTCAATCCTGTGTAGTGGCAGGATCTGCCCCAACACATCCAGCCTAGTAAGACTGGCCATCATGTAGCAGGTTCTGTATAGTGGCAGGATCTGCCATCATCTAGCACAGTTATTCTCAACCGGTGGGAAAATTCTCCATAAGGGGGTGGGGGGATTTTAGGGTTTCAAGTTGGAATTAAGATTATTTCAAGATCGCGTTATTACAAGAACCGATTACTTGATATTATTTTTCCCTGCATACTTTACGGTTCTGTACTTCTCGCCCTTCTGAAATTCGTTTTATAACGTAAGTAGACCCGCAAATCACGTTTTATGTAGATGTCTAGACTTGTTCTAGTATGTATTACTAAATTTAGCTTCTATTTTTACATATACTGTGTAGGGGCGGGGGTGGGGGATTTATTGGAAGGAAATACGAAATGGGTGGAATGATATTCTGAACATATGGTGAAGGGGTGCAAGGGCCAAAAAAGGTTTAGAACCACTGATATAGCAGGTTCTTTGCAGAACACGTCACGGCGGGTTGAAAAAGCTTCTCAATCTCTGGTCATTCTCCCGCCTCATGCACCCTTATGCTGGAACGTCCGCAATGTCTTGTGTCCATCTTCGTGCTATTCCACCGCTGACTCTTCTCCCAGGAGCCATGTCATTCATCACTGTTCTTTCCCAGACACCGTGACGATCATATGGTCAAATATGTTGTTTCCGAGACATGAAGTTGTTTATGAGCCAGTTGTCTTCGATATTCAGGTCTTGTAGAATTTCTGTATTTTTCTTCTTCTTCGTCCACGATACTCTAAGAATGTTTCTGTCACACACGAGCTCAAAAGCCCCAGTTTTCTTCTATAGTAATTGCGAAGTTGCCCATGATTCACATCCCCATGTTGCTAAAGAAAAGATGCATGTCCTAAAACATTTTATCTGAATTTGTTTGCTTGTGGTATTCCAAAGGTCCTTAGAGCTGTTTACTCCCTGCATGACTCTGGCCAGCCCGGGTCTAACATCTGTTGGACTACCACCACTGTTGTTGGTTATGAAGTCGTGACATTGTCAGTTTGTGAGATTGTCAGTTTGTGAGATTGTCAGTTTGTGAGATTGTCAGTTTGTGACATTGTCAGTTTGTGACATTGTCAGTTTGTGAGATTGGAGCAGCAACAAAAAATATAGCCCAGTAGCAGGTACTGTCGTTGAGGTGTCAAGCGCTCGGTCTCACCTGGACCCCTGTCTCGGCAGGCAAGTACACTACCCCTATGCCACCATGGTTCCTTGCAGTATATTCTTAAAATGTGTAGAAACTAGAGTAAAGTTAGTTTTTTATTTTGTTATTCTATGAGGTCGACGTTGCTGAGAGGTTTAACGCGCTCAAACTATCTCTTCTGACGGTGGCCTAGTTGGTTCGTCTACACGCTGGTCAGCGGTCAGCAACAAGGAACCATCCGCGCAGTGCTGGCATCTGAACTCTACATCTGACTAGACTTAGCTAGTTACTTGGATATCCATTACTGGACGTTTGCCGTCAACACCAACATTTTTACTGTTGTTTATGTCTTGGCAAGTTTAGGCTCAGGTGTTTGCCGTTGCTTTCTGAGCGACCGGTGCCCATACCATTTCGTAAAAAAAAAATTAGCGCAACGCGGTCTGCTGCCAAATAGCGCGCGGCTGTGTTTCGAACGCGGGTATGCGGGATCAGAAGCGCGTCCGTAAACCTTCGCCACGGAGGTCGGCCTTACTAGACTGGCTTAGAAAAACAAAGCGGTCAGCTATTCTCACGGTGAAGGGATCTAATCCCCACCCGTCCACCCACACACGGATGGATTCAGCATCGACCTGGCCTCACTGTCAGCCTACCAGAGATTTGTCTGTGACACAATAAGGGCGGATAGCCTGTGTCCCACTACATTACATGCTCTTGTTCCTAGGATTGATGGCTCACGGGGCAAATAAAATACACAGCGCCATTGAAAAATATTCTTTACAGTTGTGTGCGTAAACTGGTTACTTATTTTAATTCTGGTTATAATGATATTAGCTGGCTCTGTGGCGAAGGCAGTTCGTGATCCCGCATACCAGCTTTCGAAACACAGCTGTGCGCGATTTGGCAGCAGGCCGTGTTGCGTTGGTATTTTACGAAATGGTATGGGTGCCGGTCGTTCAGAAAGAAATGACAAACTACTGAACCTAAATTTTCCAAGAGATCACAACAGCAAAAAAAAAAATAAAAATACCGGCGTTGACTGCAACGTCAGGTAAAGGATATACAACTAACTCTTTTTACAACTGTAATGATATTACATCTTCCCCCTCCTCTTACCATGGGGATTGCGTAACACCCAAGAATTGACCTCAGAGATCCGCGAGTACGACTTCAGCAAGCATGTGTGTCCGGTTCGCTACCTCTAAATATGTTCCATCCATTCTTTTTATCTATCCATTGGTACAGTCTCTCTCTCTCTCTCTCTCTCTCTCTCTCTCTCTCTCTCTCTCTCTCTATATATATATATATATATATATATATATATATATATATATATATATATATATATATATATATATATATATATATTTTTTTTTTTTTTTCTGATCCGCCAGGCGTGGGAATATTAACGAACATAGGTTACACTCGTGACCTCCAGCCTCTAGTTCTTATCCAAAAAGTCCAGCTAACCGGAAAAGTCCAGTTATCCGATCTTTTTGCCAAAGAGATCAGGGGAATGTGTGATACCACAAGACACTAAATGGTGGTTGCAAAAATGTTTAGCCATATTTTGGGATGGGAATTTGGTACCTTTGAAGCCCGAGGAGAACACCACGACCTCTCAGCCACGCCGTCCCAATGTATTGCTAACTCTTGAATTAACACGTTTTATTGTTAATTCTTAACTACTGTTTTATTCTTAGCTCTTGAATGACGGCAAGGCAGTATTTGAAGCTAACTACGTGCTCCACAATGTTTCTTTCTGTTCTCAATCCTGCTTAAGATTGTAAATGAACATTTATAATAATATGTAGTATAAATTTGACAATACTTGAAAACAACTGACCTCTGCGCTTTAAATAGTTGCCTGTATATGAGTTGGGTCAAGAACTGGCATCACAGCACTCGGGACATTTTCATACGCCTTAGTTCAACAGCCAACGAAGAGTACCAATATTAATGATACCAGATGCAGTCTGGTTATGTGTCCGTCTGGCAGATCCTCTGGTCACTCCCTGCCGCACCATCTCTCCAGGCCACTATGATGTATCTGTTATTCCACAATGTACACGTGATCTCAATGCGCCCTGACCACATCTGCCTTATCGTGCACTAATACCCCGCAGACCCAGCCAATCTGTCCGCCTCCTCGTTTCAGACTACACCACTGGGGGAAAGATCCAACGGATACTCGCTATATTTGGATTTTTAATGTAAGCATGCCACATTGCACAAATCATGTATTTCTTCACTCTTCTATACGCTGTGAGTCCGTTACAATAAAGGCACGTGAGTGCTGTTTATCCTCCAGCCAGCAAAACGCCACTGTGACTGCCTCTACCTCCATCCTGAGACTAGATGTCGTGGTATCATGTCTTTACATGACAACTCAATCAGACAAGAATATCCTACACTAAAAATGTAGAAATTCTCACATCCGTTCAGTGTGAAAGAACGGGAACATGTTAATATTAATACTTTAACATTTGCATACCACTAGGTGACGAGGCAAGGAACCGAACACCTAATCTTATTTTGTAGAGGTCTAGTACTTTACACCCCTATGACAGTATCTGCGACGTTACTACCATGTACATCACACGGACTGGGTTCACACTTCTCGAGGGGAATCTATTACCATAAAATGACTTCGTTATTGGTTAATTGTCGACGTCTGTGGCTTAGCGGCAGTGAACGCGGTTTCACAGTACAGACACATCGGGCTAGAAGTCAGCCGCGGGCATTTGGAAGCAGACTCCTTTACATTGATTTTCACAATGTGTGACAGTCGGCCCTACAGAAAGCAGTGGCAAACTACTGAACGTAAAATTGCTTCGTAAATCACAAACAGCCAGACAAATGCTGGGGACGCTTGTGACGTCCACTTAAGAACGCGCAACTAACTTTGTATTTGTTCATTAATAAAGAGCCATATGCAATGTCCCAACTTGCTGAAGAATCCCCCAAAACGAAGCCTCTGACATCAGATAAAATTTATGCCTGAATATTGGTGGGGATTATAAATAAACATGTGTGCCTGCCGGTCCGATGGCCATGTTCGAATCTCGAGGGAAGCTGACACTTGTTGTAAAAATTTTCCTGGGCTCTGAGGTCGACTCAAGCTTAAACGGGTACTATGAAATGCTCTGGGAAGTAAAGGTGGGTGGTGTGACATCAACCAATGAGTGACGATGTCTCATATTGTGACCAAACCACGGCGACCGGCCTGTGTGTATATCTTTCAATAGTTATGTTTATTTTCACCAGTTTTTTTGAAATATTTGTTCATTTGGCCACTTGTCTGTGGAGGCCACTGATTGTGATCTGCGATAACATCAGGCCTCAAAAACTGCCAAAACCGTGTCATCCCCGCGTGCTTCAATGGAATTCAAGGGGTATCGTTGAATCCTTGACTATTGTCAAACCAACTCATGTAGCAGGTACCTTCTTGGGGTTTGTGGCGTGTTGTAATACCGAACAAGTTAGCAAATATACATATAATATTATAGCAATAAAATGTACACCTACAATACAATAAATGACAAGTGTGCATGTAAAACACACGCACAAATGAATACAAATGTATGCCAACATACCATTTCTTGTGGACGTTTCAGAATATCAAAAAAACTAGTAATGGTCTATTGAAATTATCCATTCGGTTTCACACGGCCATCACATAATTATGTCCAGTTTAATGTGGCAGTTTTTCGTCTGAATAATCAGTATAAGAACTATAATGCGAGGTATGCCTTTAAGAGCAATGTTTAGAAAGATACACTGGAGAGAATGATCTCTTTATATTACACGAAAGAGAGTCCTGCGTACAGAGATTGTAAAAGCGCGCTGGTGTTTTCCCTGAGCGTTCATCTACAGAACAAGGAATAGTTCAGTTATGGATCATTTCGGTTCTACCAATGGCAGACTGCGCGTGGGCAGAAAACGCGATAATGATAATAGATTGGTGGCGTGAGAGAAATCTGCTGGCACCGAGGGTTACCCAGAGACCGACCATACATCAAGGCCCGAACCAGGATTGTAGCGGGTCTACGATCATGTATAGGTAGGTACTGAAGCATGCAAGGAGAGCAGTCGTTTCTTTCTTTCTTTCTTTCTTTCTTTCTTTCTTTCTTTCTTTCTTTCTTTCTGTCTGTCTGTCTGTCTGTCTGTCTGTCTGTCTGTCTGTCTGCCCGCCCTTCTTTTTCTTTCTCTATTTGTCTGTCTGTCTTTATCTGTCTGTCTGTCTGTCTGTCTGTCTTGCTTTCTTTTCCTCTCTGTCTGTCTGCCTGTCTGTCTGTCTGTCCTTTTCTTTCATTTTCTATCTGTTTTTCCTTCTGTCTGCCTGCCTGTCTGCCTGTCTGTCTGTCTGTCTGTCTGTCTGTCTGTCTGTCTGCCCGCCCTTCTTTTTCTTTCTTTCTCTGTCTGTCTGTCTGTCTGTCTGTCTGTCTGTCTGTCTGTCTGTCTGTCTCTGTCTGTCTGTCTGTCTGCCTGTCTGTCTGTCTTCAACTCATACGACTTCTCATCTTTCTCATTTTCTTCTGCATCCTCTTTCTCATCATCATCATCTCCTTCTTCTTCTGTCTTCCTCTTCCTCTTACTCTCACGTGAGAGCCTGATCACCCACTACCTCCAGTCAAGTGCACCTGTTATCCACTGAACGTTCACACTTGTCCATATTACGACACAAGACAATCCATTACGAGTTCTAACTGTCAGCTTCTCCATCCATCCCCATTCCTCCCATCAGCACACGCTGTGACCAAGTATGTGTGAGGTCTCTCATTCTCCACACTTACTACATTATCTGCAGGACGAGCAATTCTCCCTGTACCTGAGAATACACACGTCCCCCATCAACAGTTTGTGTACTTTTATGTATTGTGAATATTGTATCTTATGGGACAGTGACACGCAGTTTCACAATTTTCCAAGTGTAGTTCAGTATGGCCGAATGGATAAGAACGCGTGGATTTAAACATGCGGTGTGCTGATGCTGAGGCAAGGGGTTTAACCCCAACACCGGACAGTTGGACTAAAATGTTGACCTATCTTCCTTGACTTGGGAACGTATATTACAAGTACCACTGAAGTCGGAGTGGGTTCACCTGATGGCGAGGGACACCTAATAGAGAAAGTTAATCCACACGCAAAATTAAGTCCAGCACTACTAGAAGTAGTAAAGTAACACTATCCAGTGCCGCCCACCGGGCGCTGGAACGCAAATTATTCCTCCCCACGACGCTTGACGGCAGAAGTTGAAGATGATGATGATGATGATGACTACTAGAAGTAGTGTGTATGGACTACGCTTGAGTTCAAAGCGAGCAAGCAAAAAAAAAAACAACAACACTCACACACACAATTCTCCAACATATCGACTCGAGGGTATCGGCAGCAGGAGATTTGAAATCAGATCGCTTGGCGTTGATTTCGATGGCATGAGGCGTCAGTTGTGTTAAAAGCAATGGATGTAAAATTACCCAGTAAATAACAAATTGCTAATAAATGCTGCAAACGATATACAAGAAAATGTGTTTATATTTTTGTGTGGAAGAGTAGATAAATCGTCATGGTGTGAAGAGAGTAGTGCGGCGGGGAGTGACCTGAGGTTCTGGCCGACACTCAGGTGTCCCGAGGAATGGCCAGTCGGACAAACTTTCTGTAGGCATAACTAAGTGAGCACGTACTGGGATACAACTAACCTGAGCTAACAACAATGGACTACGAAACAGAACGCGACAATTCTCCGTAGGCGACCCTATCTTACCAATCAGACTGCAACTGGTACCATTAGTAATGGGACTCTTCACTAGTTGTTGAAGATAGGGGCGAGATGTATAGTAATGTCCTGAGTGCTGTGATGTCGGTTCTGAATTCAACTCTGCTCAGCTCAACTCTTTATTTCAGATCACATTTCATATCAATCGTATGGTTCTGCGGGTAAATTAGTTTTGTAAAATTTATGTGAAATTATGTTTTCATATTCTTCTTTTTCAAATGCGAAGCAGACATTGGCGAGCATCACTCACAAGATCCTCTCTGACATGTGACATGTGACAGTAATCCTCTTTGACATGCGATATTTTCTTTATGTTTATGTTGCTTGCGAGCATGTTAGCGAAGTTGATAGCGAACTGCGCTGATAATGTCATAACCGCTCATAATGAAACACACATGTATTGTTTGGCGCTCACAGAAGTAGAAAAAAAAATAGAGACTAGAGGAGGCACTAGACAACATAACAACATTGAAAGCTATAGTTACCCCACCGGGATTCGAACTTCTCACCTCAAAATGACGACAGCACCTCGCTGCAGGGACCAGTGTACTTCGACGGAAGACCAACTTATATATGATAATATCATGAGCAAGGGTGGGCGCGGGTTGGACGCCTAAGCTCGTCACGTGCGAAAATCAGGACAAGGCGCCTTCTACAGGGTGTATTTTTAATGACTGTGCAGTGTTTGAAAATATTGTCGGTCCAAGTTTTGTATTTACCCTCTGTAAAGTTCATGCAACAAAATAGGTAAATACAAAACTTGGATCGGCAATATTTTCAAACACTGCACAGTCATTAAAAATACACCCTGTATGTCTCCATGAGGCCAGGTGCGGCACAGAATGTGATAGCTCGATCACATCATAGACCCATAACAGGAAACTGCTTAGGGGCACATTGTGTGTGTGTATGCGCGCACGCGTGCGCGCGTGTGTGCGCGTGCGTGTCTGTGTGTGTGTGTGTGTGTGTGTGTGTGTGTGTGTGGCTTACCTTTATTTTTATTGTTCAGCTGTTTATGCTTTCCACATATATCCCGTTCTATCTTCCCCTCGTCTCCCTGGGGGAGACCTACCCAGGGGTAGGTGTGGGCGATAATGGCTCTCCGTCTCATTGAAATACATCCACAGGTATTGATCAGCACACACAGATGTACAGGGAAGAAGTAAGATTAGAGGGCACCGCTGTTTTATTTACTGTCAATGGTGTAACTTGTGCGATAGTGAGCGCAGGTTCAGTTCCCCGAAACACCGAATGCAGGGTTCGAAATCAGCCGCAAGAGATGTGGAAGCTAATCGCGGAGTTCCATACAGTTAGAATGTGAAACTTGAAAGTTATAAACTATAGTGAGAGGCTATCCGTGGCGAAGTGTTTAAGTTGCCTGCCTCGCGTTTCGAAGGTTGTGGGTTCGATTCTGAACTCCTTCACTCGGATCTCGACAATTTTCTCGGACGCTCCTGGCAGTCTTCGCCGGAGCTACGGAGTTTGTGCTCTGTGTGACACTGTCGGCAGACCGCCCTGAGGACAGAGACCTAGCCTTATGGGGTTTAACCTGGTGCAATGAAACGTCTCCCACATTATGGACACGCGTCAAATCTTACGTATTTTTCTTCTGTTGCCCTATAGAGCATAGGTCTTCGAAACCAACTCACTCCAAGACCCTCCCCCCTCTCCCTTCCCTCCAATCTTTAGTTATCCCATGCAGCTGTGTCCATGCCCTTCCCATATTGTTCATCTCTATCTCTACTTCTCTTCTCCCTGTGTTGATAGGTCTTCCTCTATTTATTTTGACCCGTGGTTGCAGACTAAGGATTGTCTAGTTATTATATTCTCGAGTTTTCTAATTGTATGGACAATTCAGCCCCAGCGTTTCTTCACCTCTTGGTTCATTGACATTTGTCGAGTTCTCTCCACGAGCTCTACATTGGCGATTTTGTCATATCATTGTATTCCTTCTATGTTGCACAAGCACCACTTTGTGAACGTATGTGGTTTATTTTTAATCGTTTTGGTTGTTCTCCATGTATCTGTTCCATACAACAATACTCAATTAATGCTGGAATTGAATCTCTAAGTTATGTGCTAAATTTAATTTATTTTGACTTCGACAAATGTCCCGGTGTTATAAAAACTCCTCTAGCCTTCTTTATTCTTATTCTATCTTTATCTGTTCCACCTCCTTTTCTACAACATTGCTACCAAAGTAGGTGTCTGATTCTGTCTCTTGAAGTGAGGTTTCCCTAAAGGAGATCAGGCTATCATTTGCTTGATTTATTCACATTATCTGTGTCTTTCCTCTCTGAATGTTTAAACCTGGTTGTTGTAACTGTTGTTAGTTCATCCTGCATCTGATTTCGTGTGTGAGACAGGAGGGCAATGTCGTCAGCAAAGTCCAGGTCATCCAGGTCAGGGAAGCCTTGGCAATGATTGTTGTCTTCATAATCCAGTCTTTAATCAGCAAAAATGGTAAGGGTGACAAAAGGCATCCCTGCCCCACTCCTGTTCTCATGTCGAATATTTCCGTTAGTTGGCAACCATGGAAGACCCCGCCATTCATGTCACTATATGTTGCCTTTACCCAGTTAACAAGTTTATGTGGTATTCTTCTTCTTCGTTCATCCAGAGTTTTTTTTTTCGGATGTGATTGCGTTGTGCCTGTTTACAGCAGAGCTGCGTTCTTGCGCCGTTAGGCCGACACATCCGACTTCTGCGGGCATTTGTTGACCGGGTTAACCTTCCCAGGGGTTTCTTAGGACGTTTGACTCTCACTGTTGTGGTGTTATCCCCCATCCCAGCTGGTCCATATAGAACAGCCAAAGATCCTGGTCAGCCCTCAAGGGAAGGCAGGGGCAGACCATGGGCATTCCCCGCCATCCAAGGAGGCTTCCATACTTGCAGAACCGATACATAGCGCTCTGGTACTGGGCTCACCCAAGGAATCGTCACGTCCTGCACATGGCTGCTTAGCCTCACTTCCGTATATTGGGCCTTCCGTTCACCATAGGCTGTTCTTCCGGAAACCAGAAGTATGCAGTCTGCAGATGACATCCACACAGTGAGCTTTCGATTCGGACTTTCCACGTAATGGATTTGCTATCCAAGCAATATTCCATTTCATGCCACTAGGACACTTTTCCACCTTTTATGAAGCCCACACAATGGGCTTTTGATTCGGACTTTCCACGTAATGGATTTGCTATCAAGCAATATTCCATTTCGTGCCACTAGGACACTTTTCCACCTTTTATGAAGCCCACACAGCGAGCTTTCGATTTGGACTTTCCACATAATGGATTTGCTATCCAAGCAATATTTCATTTCATGCCTCTGGGTCTTCATGCACCTTTAAATGTCAACCTGTATGTAGTTAAAGTAAGCTGCGGTCAACTTGAGCTTGTTGATATCTCCATAGAGCTTGTCCTCAAATGAAGCAGGTGTGGGCCAAAATATCTTTCTCTGTTCTGCATACGTTGGGCAATCCTGCAGCAAATGTTTTGCTGTCATTTTTCCAGTTCTACAATTACATTCATCAGTATCTCCTATCTTTAGTTTATTGAACAAGTGGTATTTCAGCCTGTTATGTCCTGTGCGGAGTCTGAAGATTGCTACTTGTTCTCTTCGGTCGAGTTTGTAATATGCATCATCCTTCTGATGGCCTGGATGCTCAGATTCCCATTTGGTTCTATAAGTGCTTTTTATCAACCTCTTTGCCTCATTATAGGTTATGTCTATGTCAGGCTGTGGTAGTCGTCCGCCCTCTTTTGCCAGTCTGTCAGCCTCTTCATTTCCAGGTATACTGCAATGTGATGGGATCCACTGTATTATAACTTTTTTGGATTTCTGGCATAGACCATGGAGTGCTGCTCTTAGGTCAGCTAGTTCTGTGCTGTTTTTGCTCTTCAGTATTGAGACAGCTGACTTTGCATCTGTGAAGATAGCTATTTGCTTCTCTTTATTTTCCTCCATCAGGAGCATTTCTGCTGCAGTTTTCAAAGCCTCTACCTCCGCTTTGAAGTTACTTGAAAATTTTCCAGTTGCCATTGAATGTGTTTTTTTCACTCCATTTTTTAAATTTAGGAGAATTCCTCCTCCTCCATTCTCTATTGAATTTTTGGCTGATCCATCTGTATATGCATGGGTCCAATTCCTGCTTGGGTAATGTTCTTTTATGTAGTTTAGGGTTATTTCTCTTCTTTCGGTTTCATGCTGAGTGTTCTTTTTCTCAATACCAGGAATGTTTTCTATCATCTCAGGCAGTTGCTGCTGTCTCCAAGCTGGGAAGTTGTGTGCATTGTGTATGGGCTTGACTGTTGATATGTTAAGTATAGGATCTGCCCTAATCCTTCGTTTTGCAGTTTCTACAAAGTTGCTACGCTTCAGTCTTCCCTTTCCAAAACCATTAAATCTGTTGTACATAGGGTGGTCTGTCAATCTTCTAAATTTTTCTGCTTGTTGCTGGGCTCTGCTATCTCTTCTATCCTGCATTGGTTGTAAACAAGTGATCTTTTCTAGTTCATTAATAGGCGTTGTCTTCAGGCTTCCAGTTATGATTCGCATTCCTTGGTTTTGGACTCTACTTATTTTGTTAAAGTTTGACTTAGCTGCTGTTGCCCAAGCTGCAATGCCATATTCCAGTACTGGCCTCACCCGTCCAGTATATAACTTCTTGAGAACTTTCTCATCTGCTCCCCACGTTGTACCAGCAAGCTTTTTCATGATTGCCATATGTGGTATTCCATAATGTCTCATAAATTTCCAAAGATATTTCCTATCAATGCTAGCAAAGGCCTTTTCGTAGTCGACAAATCCAATAAAAAATGGTGAGTTCAGTTCGATGCTTTGTTGTGTACAGTATAACTATCTGATCAGTGCAGGATCTAGTTAGTCGGAAACCGGTCTGTCATCCCTTAGTTGTTTATTAATGGCAACTCGTAATCTCTCCAGAATGATTCTGCTTAATATCATCTCAGGAACTGACAGTAACGATATTCTTTTATAATTGTCAATCCTGTAGGTCCCCTTTCTGTCAATATCACGCCCGAAATAACACCTTCAGGTTTATTAGGCACACGATGCTAAACCCATACTTTTATAGATCAACAACACTCCATGGGTCAATATCACAATAAATGTGAGGTGTTAAAATATAATAATTTGGAGATACAATTTGGAAATGGACATAAAAATTACCTACTCACCCAAGACTTTGACGGAATGTTTCTATTCCAGTGCTGTCTGAATGCAGTAATTTTTAGGGGAATCCGTGTGTAAGCATCCAAAGGGCAGAAAACTGACCGGACCAATAGTTTCTGAAATGTTCACATGCTGGCAAAGGAAACTCTCCGAGAAAATGTCACTAAAAGCTGCCAACCTCCAGATAAACAGCCTATGCATGAAGGCACTCACCACTTTAGCAAACAAAATATAAACGTGCAGATAAAATTTAATAATCGCTGTGTAATAACGCATGTATTATACTATTTGTGCCGAGATAAACTACTTTCAAAGTGTTTCTTTCTACTATTTATCGTCTTCTTCTGCCTTCATCCGGAGAGTTTTTTTTTCGGACGAGATTTCGTTGTACCTGTTTACAGCAGAGCTGCGTTCTTGCGCCGTTAGGCCGACACATGCGACTTCTGCGTGCATTTGTTGACCGGATTAACCTTCCCGGGTGGTCTACTATTTATTATAATTTGCTATTTATTTGCTTCTTTATAACTCAGTCGTGGGCGATTTGGAAGACCTTGCGCTGATTTAAATGGCATGAGGCGCCAGAAAGCATCAGCAAACTTCTTAACGTAAAACTGTGTATTCACTATAAAAAAAAAAAAAAAAAAACTATGCACAGCCAATAAATGCTGGCGGTTATTGATACTAACCGTATTATTCAAATATGGCAAGGGAGAAACGCTGTAAAGCAGCTAATCGCAGGTCAGTATGATTTACTAGAATCAGTCTCTATTTCAAGACTTTAAGACAAGATTCGAAAATGTAAATCACAAACTATATTCCAGTCGATATTTCAGACTTTTAACAGATTCAGTGCCAAACAAAAAGGAGGTTTCGATCTAACAATGATGCATGGCGGGAAATGGGAAGTAGGGGGTGTGTCACAGTTATGATTTAAAAGTTGATATAGTAGTAGATATATTGTACAAATATATCAAATTAAAGGGATTCGTATAAGGAAAGCTACTGTATATAAGCCTATGGCAGATACGGGAAGTCGTTTAAGACTATTGATCATCCCATGGCAGTTACTCGGTTATAGTAATTATGTTCCCTTGAACACGCCCACGGCGCACTGGGCACCAGGAGCTAGATCTATATATGTAGGGACCAAACGACACTTAGTGGCTGATGCGGTCGGTACACAAGACCTGGTACCCATTTTAGGCTTAGTCATCGTCTGAATCCAGGACAATTAAAAAAAAAATCAAGACCGTACCAACACGAAGCGAACCCAAGACCACATGAACGTCAGACGAGTGTCTGGTTATTACACTACCGTGGCTCTTTCAAGATGTATCTTATATCTAGTCTATGTATAACTATCCATAGGTTTCCACAATGAATAGATGTTCACAAGCGATCGGCAGTGAACTGGCAATACCGAAATCTTGACAACTGTGTTGTCCTACACATTACAAACACAAATTATAACAAATTCAGGAAATGTTCCCATTACTACGGAAAGCACGTGTTGTTGTGTCTACACTCGCTTTACTTCCGCCATGGATCCACATTTCCGCAAATATTTAGAAACGGATACGGAAAATGCAGCGAACTATCAACACTCTAAAAGACGCCGCGGCGAGATTGAAAGCTCAGCGAGTCTATTGCTAGACGCTACGTACTGAATCAATGGTAAAAAAGTCTGATTTCACTGTTTGCGATACACAGCACATTTATAACTGCTACCCTTCCCTTTCTATCACATTTCTGAAAGGTTGAAACGGAAACAAAGAAACGAGCACGAAATAGCGCGCGGAAGGTGACTCGGCGAGAGATAGCCAGAGCCAGCAGACGATAGCGCTGGATACAAAGTAAATAATGCCTGCTGGACATGCAGACACAGCAAGCAGGCAGGCGTATGTCATGGAATGTACATCGGTCATGGCAGGAAGAATGTCATTACAACGGACGTAACACTGCGGTCAGTGTAGTCAGGTCTGTTATATTTGAATCTCTCTCTCTCTCTCTCTCTCTCTCTCTCTCTCTCTCTCTCTCTCTCTCTCTCTCTCTCTCTCTCTCTCTCACACACACACACACACACACACACACACACACACACACACACACACACGCACACATACGCACACACCCACACGGCTGCGAATCCTGGACAATTAGTAAACAGGCGAAAAAATCCATGGAAGCCTTGGAGATGTGGTATTATAGACGAATGCTGAAAATTAATTGGACAGCCAAAATAAGCTTTCTGAACAATTTGAGGGAAACTGAGTGGCAAAGACAACTTATCAGAAAGAAGCAGTCATAAGTTGTGGCCTCATTATGAGAAGACAAAAACGGAAACATATGATATTGTGACAACCGGAAAGATTTGTGGAAAGAGAGATATAGGAAGACAGCGTGAGATAGTTCTTGACAGTCTTGTGACATGACACTGAAGGGAGTTAATACACGAACTGATCTATGGCGCCGAATATCGCAATTTGTGGAGAGGCATGATTGCCCACACCAGCCGACAAGACACTGGGTGGTGGTGATCTCAACATGTGCATACTACAGAAATATTCCAGCATATATTAACTGATTAATTGGATAACAAATCGTCTTATTCAAACTTCCCGAAATTGCCATACTTTTATAAATAAAACTATAGTTAAAATACAGTAGTTTTTACTGTACAACCCCCTTTAATTTGATATATAATACAACATGTCTGCTACAGTATTAACAACTTTTAAGTCATAACCGTGACACACCCTTACTTCTCATTTTCCACCATCTGCTTTTTGTTTGTTTGTTTGGGTCCAAACCTACTTTTTGTTTGGCAGTGAATCTGTTAAAGCAGCACTATGAATTGTTTTAGCTCAAACACACAAAACACACAAAACACACTGTCATATATTTCACCGTCACTACAGTAGTTTACCTCACTGAAGTAAATGGAGGGAGCGATGAAGAAGGAGAATTGCATAGTTTCCAGTGTAATTAAAGAAAACTATCAGTCTTCTGAAGTCACTAACAAGGGAGGTGAGAGAAGGTTATTGAATACTGCAGGTCGGGAGAATGCAATGAAAGTCACACGGCAAAAGCTCGGCAACGAACAGACGAAGGAACGTGCCTGGCAATGAATACAGCGAACACTTGGGGGAGACCGACCTTCGTGTGTGTAAGGGGATGTAAGGCATGGCGAAAATCGTTTGGACGCGGTATTGGGAGATAAAGGTGTATATGAAAAGGCTTGAAGAAAAATGAAATAACAGGCAGACAGACAGACAGACACACAGACAGACAGACAGACAGACAGATAGATAGATAGATAGATAGATAGATAGATAGATAGATAGATAGATAGATAGATCGATAGATAGATAGAGAGTGGGAGAGGAGACAAAGAGAGAATTAGAGTATGAGAGAGAGTGAGATAGAGACAGAGAGAGCTAGGTAGTGTGTGTGTGTGTGCCAGACAAAGGAAAATATAATGAAACAGGTAATTACCGGTCTATACACCTGACACGGCTCTGTTCATTGATAGATCGCTGTAATTTACCCTCACCGGCACAACATGGCCAACCGCTGGAACTGATTATGGCTGAGCGTGTACCGAGATACATGCGTACCGATATGTTGGGGGGTTGGGGGGGGGGGGGGGGAAACAGGAGGAGACAAAGTGGGGAGGGGGTAGATAATCACTTGTAGGTTTAAATACTTACAAGGTTTATAATCTGCTTTATAATGATGAACCACGGGCTGGTATCTATTAAAATTCGATGAATCACGGGCTGGTATCTATTGAACAACGATGAACCACGGGCTGGTATCTATTGAACAACGATGAACCACGGGCTGGTATCTATTGAACTACGATGAACCACGGTATCTATTGAACAATGATGAACCACGGCTGGTATCTATTGAACAACGATGAACCACGGGCTGGTATCTATTGAACAACGATGAACCACGGGCTGGTATCTATTGAACAACGATGAACCACGGGCTGGTATCTATTGAACAACGATGAACCACGGGCTGGTATCTATTGAACAACGATGAACCACGGTATCTATTGAACAACGATGAACCACGGTATCTATTGAACAACGATGAACCACGGTATCTATTGAACAACGATGAACCACGGTATCTATTGAACAACGATGAACCACGGTATCTATTGAACAATGATGAACCACGGGCTGGTATCTATTGAACAATGATGAACCACGGGGTGGTATCTATTAAACATCGATGAACCACGGGCTGGTATCTATTAAACATCGATGAACCACGGGCTGGTATCTATTGAACAACGATGAACCACGGTATCTATTGAACAACGATGAACCACGGGCTGGTATCTATTGAACAATGATGAACCACGGGCTGGTATCTATTAAACATCGATGAACCACGGGCTGGTATCTATTGAACAATGATGAACCACGGGCTGGTATCTATTGAACAACGATGAACCACGGTATCTATTGAACAATTATGAACCACGGGCTGGTATCTATTGAACAACGATGAACCACGGGCTGGTATTTATTGAACAATGATGAACCACGGGCTGGTATCTATTGAACAATGATGAACCACGGGCTGGTATCTATTGAACATCGATGAACCACGGGCTGGTATCTATTGAACAACGATGAACCACGGGCTGGTATCTATTGAACAATGATGAACCACGGGCTGGTATCTATTGAACAACGATGAACCACGGGCTGGTATCTATTGAACATCGATGAACCACGGGCTGGTATCTATTGAACATCGATGAACCACGGGCTGTTATCTATTGAACAACGATGAACCACGGTATCTATTGAACAACGATGAACCACAGTATCTATTGAACAACGATGAACCACGGGCTGGTATCTATTGAACAACGATGAACCACGGGCTGGTATCTATTAAACATCGATGAACCACGGGCTGTTATCTATTGAACAACGATGAACCACGGTATCTATTGAACAACGATGAACCACAGTATCTATTGAACAACGATGAACCACGGGCTGGTATCTATTGAACAATGATGAACCACGGGCTGGTATCTATTAAACATCGATGAACCACGGGCTGGTATCTATTGAACAATGATGAACCACGGGCTGGTATCTATTGAACAACGATGAACCACGGTATCTATTGAACAATTATGAACCACGGGCTGGTATCTATTGAACAACGATGAACCACGGGCTGGTATCTATTCAACAATGATTAACCACGGGCTGGTATCTATTGAACAATGATGAACCACGGGCTGGTATCTATTGAACATCGATGAACCACGGGCTGGTATCTATTGAACAACGATGAACCACGGGCTGGTATCTATTGAACAATGATGAACCACGGGCTGGTATCTATTGAACAACGATGAACCACGGGCTGGTATCTATTGAACATCGATGAACCACGGGCTGGTATCTATTGAACAACGATGAACCACGGTATCTATTGAACAACGATGAACCACGGGCTGGTATCTATTGAACAACGATGAACCACGGGCTGGTATCTATTGAACAACGATGAACCACGGTATCTATTGAACAACGATGAACCACGGTATCTATTGAACAACGATGAACCACGGTATCTATTGAACAACGATGAACCACGGTATCTATTGAACAATGATGAACCACGGGCTGGTATCTATTGAACAATGATGAACCACGGGGTGGTATCTATTAAACATCGATGAACCACGGGCTGGTATCTATTAAACATCGATGAACCACGGGCTGGTATCTATTGAACAACGATGAACCACGGTATCTATTGAACAACGATGAACCACGGGCTGGTATCTATTGAACAATGATGAACCACGGGCTGGTATCTATTAAACATCGATGAACCACGGGCTGGTATCTATTGAACAATGATGAACCACGGGCTGGTATCTATTGAACAACGATGAACCACGGTATCTATTGAACAATTATGAACCACGGGCTGGTATCTATTGAACAACGATGAACCACGGGCTGGTATTTATTGAACAATGATGAACCACGGGCTGGTATCTATTGAACAATGATGAACCACGGGCTGGTATCTATTGAACATCGATGAACCACGGGCTGGTATCTATTGAACAACGATGAACCACGGGCTGGTATCTATTGAACAATGATGAACCACGGGCTGGTATCTATTGAACATCGATGAACCACGGGCTGGTATCTATTGAACATCGATGAACCACGGGCTGTTATCTATTGAACAACGATGAACCACGGTATCTATTGAACAACGATGAACCACAGTATCTATTGAACAACGATGAACCACGGGCTGGTATCTATTGAACAACGATGAACCACGGGCTGGTATCTATTAAACATCGATGAACCACGGGCTGTTATCTATTGAACAACGATGAACCACGGTATCTATTGAACAACGATGAACCACAGTATCTATTGAACAACGATGAACCACGGGCTGGTATCTATTGAACAACGATGAACCACGGGCTGGTATCTATTAAACATCGATGAACCACGGGCTGGTATCTATTGAACAATGATGAACCACGGGCTGGTATCTATTAAACATCGATGAACCACGGGCTGGTATCTATTGAACAATGATGAACCACGGGCTGGTATCTATTGAACAACGATGAACCACGGTATCTATTGAACAATTATGAACCACGGGCTGGTATCTATTGAACAACAATGAACCACGGGCTGGTATCTATTCAACAATGATTAACCACGGGCTGGTATCTATTGAACAATGATGAACCACGGGCTGGTATCTATTGAACATCGATGAACCACGGGCTGGTATCTATTGAACAACGATGAACCACGGGCTGGTATCTATTGAACAATGATGAACCACGGGCTGGTATCTATTGAACAACGATGAACCACGGGCTGGTATCTATTGAACATCGATGAACCACGGGCTGGTATCTATTGAACAACGATGAACCACGGTATCTATTGAACAACGATGAACCACGGTATCTATTGAACAACGATGAACCACGGGCTGGTATCTATTGAACAACGATGAACCACGGGCTGGTATCTATTAAACATCGATGAACCACGGGCTGGTATCTATTGAACAACGATGAACCACGGTATCTATTGAACAACGATGAACCACGGGCTGGTATCTATTGAACAACGATGAACCACGGGCTGGTATCTATTGAACAACGATGAACCACGGCTTGGTATCTATTGAACAATGATGAACCACGGGCTGGTATCTATTAAACATCGATAAACCACGGGCTGGTATCTATTGAACAACGATGAACCACGGGCTGGTATCTATTTAACAACGATGAACCACAGGCTGGTATCTATTGAATAACGATGAATCACAGGCTGGTATCTATTGAACATCGATGAACCACGGGCTGGTATCTATTGAACAACGATGAACCACGGTATCTATTGAACAACGATGAACCACGGTATCTATTGAACAACGATGAACCACGGGCTGGTATCTATTGAACAACGATGAACCACGGGCTGGTATCTATTAAACATCGATGAACCACGGGCTGGTATCTATTGAACAACGATGAACCACGGTATCTATTGAACAACGATGAACCACGGGCTGGTATCTATTGAACAACGATGAACCACGGGCTGGTATCTATTGAACAACGATGAACCACGGCATGGTATCTATTGAACAATGATGAACCACGGGCTGGTATCTATTAAACATCGATGAACCACGGGCTGGTATCTATTGAACAACGATGAACCACGGGCTGGTATCTATTTAACAACGATGAACCACAGGCTGGTATCTATTGAATAACGATGAATCACAGGCTGGTATCTATTTATCAACGACGAAACTTGGACCAGTACCTACTTAACAACTATGAAACAAAAACAAGTATCTTCTTAATAACGACGATAAAGGGCCTGGCATCTATTTAAGAACTGTGAAAGAAGGAATATTATCTATTTGATAACGGTGAAACAACGAATAGTATATATATAATGGTGAAACAAGGGCATGTATTTATTTATCAACGGCGAAACAAGGAATAGTATCTATTTAACAACCGTCAAACAAGGACAGTATCTATTTAACAACGGTGAAACTAGGAATAAAATCTATTTAATAATGGTAAAACAAAGGCTAGTAACCATTTCACAACCGTGAAGCAAGGAACAGTATCCATTTAACAGCATTCAAACAATAAATAGTATTTATTTGATAACGGTATAAAAAGGGCGGGTATTTTTTTTTACATCGGTGAAACAGGGAATAGTGTCTATTTAATAGCGGTAAAACAAGGGCTTTTATCTATTTAACAACGATGAAACTAGGGCCGGCGTCTATTTAACAACTAATAAGAACTTGTATCTACGAGTACTTACCAACGATGAAACAAGACTAGTATTTGCTTGACAATGATAAACAATAAAAGTATCTAGGCCGGCATTTATTTAACAACAATGAAATAAGGAGTGGTGTCTACTTAACGTTGAAAAAAAGGCTGATATCTATTTAACAACGATAAAAAAGGACTAATATCTACTTAACAATGATACAACTAGAAGTGGTATCTTCTTAACAAAGAGGAACGAGGACCAATGTCTCCTTAAGGACGATGAAATAAAGACTAGTATTTCTTCAACAACGATGAGATAAGGACTAGTTTCTACATAACAATGAAGAAAAAAAGAGTAGTATCTATTTTACAACATTGATACCAGGACTAATATGTACTTCACATCGATTAAAAAAAGTGACTGGTATCTATTTAACAACAAAGAAATAAAGACTAGTATCTATGTAGCGTTGACCTAAAAGTAACTTTCTACTTAACTACGATAATACAAAAGATCGTATATGCTTAACGATACAATTTCTGTCAATATTCCATAGTTGTTGCTTCAGGTGAATGAATGATAGACTGGACTGGCTAATTACACTCTTGTTTTTTTTGGGGCGTCAAGTCGGTCATGCATCGGAATAGACTTGTTCCTATAGCGCTGTCGTTACTTGGAGGTGACAGGTTCAAATCCGGGCATGGTAATTACAGTTTTAAATTGTTATGTTGTGTTGTGTATCATCTAATCTCTGCTTATTCCTTCTACTTCCATGAGCGCTATTCATTACTGGTGAGTTTGTTTATGAGTCTAGTTAACAACTATGAAACAAAGTTAAGAATCAATTAATAATAACGATACAAGGACCTTTATCTACATGAAAACGATGAAACAAGCGCTGGTGTTCAGTTGTTTGATAGGCTGTTTTAGAAGTCTCTATAAGACTGAGTTTTAACTTGTAAATCCGGTGAGTTGACGTTCAGATCTGCTCAGGCTTGAAAACTTCGGTCATCTATCAGTGCGAGGTTGGACTTTCCTTCCCATCCGATACCGAAGTACCATCTCTACGGGCATTGTACCACATAACTCTCATCTCCGTTTCCATGGTCAGAAGCCAGCGGGACGTGCTCGAGGGTACTCCACGCGTCTTTGGAGAGGCGTGGCGACCCTCTCAGAACGTGAGTCAGTCCGAGGGTAGGCCGCATCACGAAGAGATACTCCCAGGTCTTGGTCACTTTGAGACCCAGCTTTGTTCTTTGAGTTCAGAAACAATCAAACAATTGGTCATCTGGTTAGAATGCAACACCATCCAGCAATTACGCTACACCAAAGAATATGTGATGGGAGAGCAAAAAGGCGCATGAGATGAAAACAGATTGACAATATTAGAGATATTTTACAACCACACGGAATGATGCTATCCAGTACCACCAATTAGTCACTGGAACGTCAGTTATTCCTCCCCACAAGGCTTGGCGGCAAAAGTGGATGATGATGATGATGATGATGATGATGATGATGATGATGATGATGAACAATCAAACAGTACGTGATCAGTTCTATGTACATAACTTTTGTAAGATTCAGTGACGAGATCAAAATAACACAACTTTCAATCTGTTCCTTATTTTATTGAACAAATAAGATGAATAGATAGCACGCATGCTAGATATGACGAGGCAATGCCGTGTTTCTTTTGTATCCGCGGTGAACCCATGCGTGTCAGGGCGTAGCAGAGTCAATGTAGCTCTGGTTTTGTCATAGAAATCAGAACAATTCAGGCTAATGGATTCTGATAAATGTTGCGATCCATACGTGTAACACTGATTATTGGTTTTAGTTTACTTTGGTGTGCCAGAGTGGGAACATTGTTTCCTGTTCTATCTATTTTCTGCCACTCGAGTTCTTAAAAATAAATCTGTTAGCATGCACTCACTTACTTATTTATTTGCTCTTTTATTTTACAAATTTAGTTCCATTATTGCTTACAAAACTAAATGGAAAACACCAGTGCACAATTAAACAAACATAAAAACTGAAAGTGTATTGGAAGACTATCCGAGAAGGCGTTTGATGACTTTAACAAATTCGTCTCTAATCGAACCGCCGTGGCCTATCAAACTGACTTAAGTACTGTTTGTTCCAGAAAGCTGTTATATTAATCAATCTATTTGAATTATCCTTGAACTTCTTGGATTGACGAAGAAACAGAAATGAACCCATTTGAGAGTTTCGGTAGGGTAGTGGCTAGAAGGGAGTCTGTTGTCCGATAGTCATGGCTTCGAACGGCAGGGCGGATTCGAATTAAAAGAGATCTGACATGGCGAAGGAGTTACGGAGGCAGTGTTGTGGTTAATGTCATTCCGGCCGCCTGTACTTTCCAGAACATGCGCTGGTAGCCATTTAGGCTAGGCCAATGTGGCAGCACAGGTCAAAGTTAAAACATATCGAACCCTCAAAAGGGATTAGAGTTAACGCGGCTTCTCTTATGCTACATAACATTACAATTTCATCTCCCTCGAACAGAAACATTGAAGTTAACTCCCTAAAGTTAACTTCTTATGCCCCATAATATCTAACAGTAGCGGATCATACAGTTAACTCCTTAGGATAAATAAAACTGGATGTCTAAACTAACAATTGTCTGATAGAAGGAATTGAGTAGAGCTAAGAACCGGCATCATTGCACTCAAGACATTCCCATACGCGCTCCGTCCCCTCAGCAACCGCTACAGAAGAGTCATACTACTAATCGTTCCCATAACTATGCGTTTGTGCAAATGATGTAAGTATGTATGCAGGTGTGTGTTTTTTTTTTACGAATGTGCGTGTATTTGTGTCTGCCTGTCTCATAACATGGCAATATGCATTGCTTATGTTTACAACATTTAGTGACATTGTTTTTTTTCCCCCTATGTGAATGTATCATGCACTTTTTTTTTATTAAAAATAGTTGCATATCCTTTATAGGACGTTGCAGTCAACATCAGCATCTAACTGCCGTTGTTGATGTCTTGGCAAGTTTTACGTTCAGTAGTTTGCCATTGATTTCTTGACGACCGCTCCCATACCAACACGTTAAAACCAGTGCGACACGGTCTGCTGCCAAATCAGTCACCGCTCTGTTTCGAACGCGGGTAAGTGGCATTACTAATCGCATCCGCAACGCCATCGCTACGATGCGCTATTGATGAACAAAAGATGAGTGATTGGAAGGGCCGAATGTAAGACAAGCCTGCGTGCCCAATTTGTGACCATTTGAAAATAAAGTTCGTTCGTTCGTTCTTCTCAGTTTTAAGATTCTTTAAAGACATACACCTGCCAAGGGTGATTCCCACATACTTCAATATACTCTTTCTACTAAGAGGACACCCATTCAACATAATACCTGGGACATCTGCCTTGACGATCCGGTTATCCAGGGAGTACCACACAACCGACGCTTTGCTGGGTTTATAACGGCCCCAACGTCCATGAACCTCTCTGCAACCCCGCTTACTGCCATCTGTAAGTCTTAAGCCAAACTTTACATGTCTCTTCCCTGTCTGTTCATCAGCACATCATCTGCAAATGTCAAAATTCTACCAATTCCTGGTGTCACAATAGCTGCGACTTTGCTGATGTATACATTAAAGAGCACTGGGGACATGGTAGATCCCTGTTCTAGCCCAGGTGTAATGGTACAGGGGTCAGAAGTCTATGAACCCATGCCAATGCAATTTGACGCTAATAAAGAACTGCCGCAATCAATTGGACAATCCAAGGGCAGACCTCCATGACCAACAGAGTGTATATCAACCGATCATAACTGACCCTGTTATAAGCATCCTCTAGGTCGAGAGAAACTGCCACTGTCTCTCGTTTATCCTGAAAGCTCTCCTAGAAAACAAGTGCAAATGTTGCGGCATTGGCTCAAGTGTCTTTCCCAGGCCGGTAACTCCCAAGACCTGCGAGAAGAAGGTTACGACTTCCCAAATGGTAACGTAGCCTGCATGCAACTATCTTTTCGAGTACCTTGCCAAAGGTGTTTTGAAGGGTGTTGATTCTGTATCCATTAAGATTTGAGTGATCCTTACCTGACTTTGGGAGTGGGACAAGGTAGCTGTGCAATTAATGCTGGAATATTTCTGCCGTTTTATGATTAGGTTGAAACAAAGAGCCACCGCCTCCAAGTTCCTATTATTCATGTTCTTCATATAGCTGTATCTAATCTAACCCCATCCGGGCCTGGTGCTGTTTCTTTAGTTCTCCGCAGATCACGTCGTCTACCCTCTACCTGTATCATATTTTCATAGTCCTCCTTCCTAGTGACCTGTGACAAGTCTTCTCTGACCATATCCCAAATAGCCCTGTCCTGCTGATTAATCTGTTCTAGAAAGCGTGCAAGAAAAGCCTCCCACTGTTCTTGTCAGCTGTTATAGGTCGGTTGTTATCATCATAAATTGTACCTTCTGTACCGGGCATCGCTTTTCTATTCATCTTTCGGTGCAGCCTCCAGAATTTTCCCAATGTCACATCCACACCGACTTCATTTACAAACTGTTCCCACTTAATCTTTATTGCCTCTGCTGCTTGGAGTTTAAAATCCTGCACCTTTACTTTAAAAAAAAATTCCTTTCAGCCTCCTCCAATTGCGTGCCAACTTAATTGGTTGCTTTCCGCACTCTCTGCCATTTCCTTATGGCCGCCCTCTTTTGCTTCCATGATTGCTCCACTTCTGGTGTCCAGGAAGACTGAGCATGGAATAAACTGTCACACAACCTGATCTTTCCAATACTTCAGTATTTGTGATTTTGTCTTGCCACTTAATACCAAGAATTCTTCGCAGACACCGCATATGAAAGCTGTTTAAATTGTTCTCTTGGTGTGAGTAAGTTGTCCAGGTTTCACTGCCATAGAGAAGAGTACTAAGGACACAGGCTTGATAGACAAGGACTTTTGTTTTGGCAGTAAGCTTCCTGTTCTCCCAGACTCTTTTTCTTAACCTGTTCATTGTTGTTGCTGCCTTACCAATCCGGATGTTGATTTCCTGATCTAGGGATAATTTGCTATTTACCACACATATCTAGGATCAGTGGTAAATAGCAAATTATCCCTAGATCAGGAAATCAACATCCGGATTGGTAAGGCAGCAACAACAATGAACAGGTTAAGAAAAAGAGTCTGGGAGAACAGGAAGCTTACTGCCAAAACAAAAGTCCTTGTCTATCAAGCCTGTGTCCTTAGTACTCTTCTCTATGGCAGTGAAACCTGGACAACTTACTCACACCAAGAGAACAATTTAAACAGCTTTCATATGCGGTGTCTGCGAAGAATTCTTGGTATTAAGTGGCAAGACAAAATCACAAATACTGAAGTATTGGAAAGATCAGGTTGTGTGACAGTTTATTCCATGCTCAGTCTTCGTAGACTTAGATGGATAGGACATCTTAGGAGGATGGATGATGGTAGAATACCAAAGGATATCATTTTTGG
This sequence comes from Cepaea nemoralis, assembly GCA_014155875.1. Classification (NCBI taxonomy): domain Eukaryota; kingdom Metazoa; phylum Mollusca; class Gastropoda; order Stylommatophora; family Helicidae; genus Cepaea; species Cepaea nemoralis. The sequence continues at coordinate 131,325 of JACEFZ010015802.1, forward strand.
TGAATTACTGATGGGTAAGAGATCTCAGGGTCGGCCTCTACTACGATACAAAGATGTGTGTAAGCGGGACATGATTGATACAGGCATTGATAATGCACATTGGGAGCAAGTCGCCGCTGAACGTGTTGCATGGAGGGCAAATATCAGAAATGGAATAAAGTCAAAGGAGAAAATTATTGCAGAAAAGTCACACACCAAGCGTTTGAGACGTAAGATGGTGCATGATGGTGGAAATGACCACGTGTTCACATGCACCCACTGTGAACGGACATTTACAGCGCAAATTGGCCTTATCAGTCACACTCGCTACCGCCATAGTTAAAAGTTATTATGCCTTTTTAGAGCACAAACTATCGTCTATCAAGACGGCAAGGTGCCAAATGTAATGGTGTCCACCATGGTGGTTGTGTGAAGATTCTTCTTGTTAGTTTAGACAGTCCCTGTGATCTAAGGCGCCCCATCAGCAAAGAGTGGTCACAATCATAATTAAATGCCATAATTAATTTACGCAGTGAGCTGCCCTGTGCAGAACTTCATCCCATAAATCTTTCCAAGTGTCTCCCCATCATTAGCCACATGTGATAGATTTCGGCGGTCCTTTATGAGCGTCAAATTGCATTGGCATGGGTTCATGGATTTCTGACCCACCTGTTGATGTCGTGTGTACATGATCTATTCCATCTTGTATCCATCTAGCCATGGGGTTTCTCTTCTCCGCCTACCCAGCACACATCCAACCATAATTTTTCTAGATTTACTTGTCTTTTTTGCATGCCCAACATATTTAATTTTGCTCATAGTTTGCCCATGACCTCTTTAAACTACATGCTTGTTTATTGATAAACAATATCAAAGGAATTTGCAACTGAATATTTAATTTTGTTAATCAAAATGTGTCTCTAAAACTTCTTCTAATACTCTGTTCTGTGTAGTGTAATATTCAACCCATTGACCAGTTTGGTTAAAATACATTTTAAATAAGATAAAGTTTAAATGTACTAGTTGATAATTTTAGCTGAAATAACATAAGTAATGAATGTACAGTAAGTTGGCTGGTATCGAGTTGAAGAAGTAATAAATGTATAGTAAACTGGCTGGTTCCAAATTAAATAAGTAATGAATGTATAGTAACTTGGCTGGTGCCGAATTGAATAAGTAATGAATGTATAATAAGTTGATTGGTACCGAGTTGAATAAGTAATGAATGTATAGTAACTTGGCTGGTGCCGAATTGAATAAGTAATGAATGTATAATAAGTTGATTGGTACCGAGTTGAATAAGTAATGAATGTATAGTAACTTGGCTGGTGCCGAGTTGAATAAGTAATGAATGTATAATAAGTTGATTGGTACCGAGTTGAATAAGTAATGTATGTTTCGTAAGTTGTTTGGTACCAAATTGAATAAGTAATGAATGTATATTAAGTTGGCTGGTACCGAGTTGAATAAGTAATGAATGTATAGTAAGTTGGCTGGTACCGAGTTGAATAAATAATGAATTGATAGCACGTGGCTGATACCGAGTAACAAAACTGTAACCTCAACCACGTATTCTCCTTTGAGTCTACGGTGCTTGTTAGAAATGATGGTTACAAAGTACTGTTACGTCTCACGCGTCTTGTGGTATTTTCGGGTACTTTGGAACATATTTGCAAGGTTGCACCCTTTTTTATCTAGTGATATAGTGGAATGTGGCCCCGCCTCAGGCTTGATCTAGAATGAGTGAAATCATTAGCAGCCTTACGCCCACCTCACACCGTCTGTCATGGGATTGCCGTGAGCATTATAATGGCACAGTGAGAATGAAGGAAAAGATGATAACAGAGATGATGATTTGTAGAAGTAGTCGACTTATTGTTATACTGATAGGAAAACATCTGCATTGATGTACTCATGGAGGACAGAAACACACAGAGAGAGAGAGAGAGAGAGAGAGAGAGAGAGAGAGAGAGAGAGAGAGAGAGAGAGAGAGAGAGAGAGAGAGAGAGAGAGAGAGAGAGAGAGAGAGAGAGAGAGAGAGAGAGAGAGAGAGAGAGAGAGAGAGAGAACTTTATTTTCAAAGGGTTACGAATTAGCACCGAGTTGCAAGCCCGTCTGACATTCTGCCTTGCTAATCTCTCTGCTCTCGCACTGCTCTCATACATTGTTTCATTCATACATACTTGTAAAGCTAATCTTAGACAACAACAACAACAACAACAAGGAACAATATGCATAATAAATGCAGGGACAATATGCAATACTCAATAATAGATGACTCACTCAATCTAATCTTTGACATGGCAGTTATAATTAGCTAAGGTAGATGTAATATACTACAATTAGGATAATGTTTATTATACTAGTTCTCCTTTGAGATTATTATTATTATTATTATTATTATTATTATTATTATTATTATTATTATTATTATTAACAATATATTTTCTCTGCCACATTCATGCACGCACGCACGCACGCAGGCACAGAGTAATGTATAAATACGCTATGCAGATGACACGGTATTGATGGCGGATAATGCAAAAGATCTACAACAACTGTTGGAAATTGTAGTAACAAAGAGTGCAAAGAAAGGACTCACCTTGAATATCAAGAAAACAGTAACAATGGTGATATAAAAAAAAAACAGGTAACACCCAAATGTGATATAGAGATAGAAGGGAGAATTCTTCTTCAAGTAAATAGTTTTAAATACAGTATCTAGGGACATTTGTAACATCAGACGGAAGGTGCACAACATAGATTAAGAGCAGAATAGGGCAAGCAAAGACTGCATTTCAGAAAATGAAGAATATCTTATGCAATAAGTCAATTTCATTTAATGTAAGAAAGAGAGTGCTAAGGTGCTATATAACACCTGTTTTGCTGTATGGCTGTGAATCTTGGAATGTAAATGAACAAATTAGGAAGAGATTGGAAGCAACATAGATTTGGTTCCTGAGATGAATGTTGTGAATTCCTAGGACTGCCAAGGTAACTAACAATGAATGCCTGAAAGAGACCAATGAAACCAGAACATTATATACAACAATAAGAAAGAGGCATACAACTTCCCTTTGGTCATGCTGTGAGAAGAGAGGCATTGGAGAACACTGTGACAACTGGAAAGATCGAGGGGAAGAGAGGCAGAAACACACCAAGAGAAATGATGCTGGATGGATTGCGACGGTGGCATGGAGGAATATCAACGGTAGAGTTGATCCAGAAAATCAAAGACCGAGATCTGTGGAGAGTCATGGACGCCTACCCAGTCGGCATGACACTTATTGATGATTTTATATATTATCTGAAATAATTAACAGCGAAAATGGAGTACCAATAAGTGAACAAAAACAAATTCTAATAAGATGGAAGCAATATTTCGAATAACTTCTCAACATCCCATCAGATGTCACAGGAATTCAAGAGAACTATACAGATGCCACCGAAGAACTAGAACCAGACATACTAAAAGAAGAAATTATAGAAGCCATCAGATTAGCCCCATTGAACAAATCACCGGGACAGGATGAAATACCAAATGAACCAATTAAAGCAGCAAGAGAAGTAGGAACAGCTTGGCTACATAGACTATTCAACCATGTTTGGGTAAAACAACAGACACCACGAGACTGGGGAAACGCCATAATTATCCCAATTTGGAAAAAACAAAGGCAGCTAAAGAGACTGCACACAATACAGAGGCATTTCACTGTTGAGTCATACTGGGAAAATATTTTGCACAATTCTAGAAAAAAGATTACGAACTACTTTAGAACCCCAGCTAAGCGAAACACAGCTTGGATTTAGGAAAAAACAAAGGATGCACAGATGCCATTTTTGCTCTTAGACAACCTATAGAAAAATCAATCGAATTCAATGAAACACTCTACTTAGCCTTTGTCGACCAAGAAAAGGCATTCGATAAAGTAGATAGAAACAAGCTGTGGGAAATCCTTAAACAATATGGAGTGAGTACACATCTAACAAACCTATGTCGAAGTTTATACAACAGTGAATGCATAGTGAGAGCAACTGAAGGACACTCAGAACCCTTCACCGTAAGATCTGGAGTACGCCAAGGTTGTCCTGTCCCCTCTCTTGTTCATAACATATATAGACAACATATGTAAAGAAACCAGCCAAGCAGAGACAGCAAGCATACCGCATGACGAGAACACAGAAGAGGAACCATCTGCAAATCTAACCATTAGAGAACTGTTTGCGGATGACTATATATAACAGTAAAGGGAGTTAGCTTAGGAGTGGAGAGTTAATGAATGCTGCGCATTCATTAACTAGTGGGAAATCATAGTTAGTGAACGTGTATGCACGAATGGGTAGACGTATCCAGGGGTTGCACACACGTCACTGGGGACTTGGGATTCAACTAGGAGAACAGTAAAGATGTCCGTGTTTACCATCATCAGTTAGAAGATGTATGATTTCAACTAATAAACGAATGTTTATAGAACAGACGAGACTTGTCCACTATATCGACACGAGCCTTCCACACACACAGCCTTATCATATCATCTACATTGTTATACAGGCTGTTTTGGTGCCGTGACCAGGATCTCAAACATCGGACGTCGCGGAGATTGTTGACTAAAGCGAAGATTTGTTTTGTCTGCGTCTGGAGACGGATGTTATGGAAGTTCTCAAGTAAATTATAAGAGACGCAACAACTGAAAGCCCGCCCAGGGGTAGTTGTTGTGATTTCTCAGTGTTTGTTAAGGGGATCTCAGTCAAGGTCAGAAGGTTTGCTAATCTTGTTTTATAGAGACTGATAATTTTGATATACCTGACTCACCAATATACAGGGCCTTGATCGCTGATATACGCTGTTTTTTTGTAGAAGTCAAGAATTGCTATTTTACATTGAAATTTGTAAATGATGTAATGATGTCGTCACCGCTAGATACATCTTACAACTTATAAAGTAACCTTGTACCTCGGGAAATAAATTATGTATACACCCGAATGATCAGCTCCAGTTGGAACAGAGAAATCTCGAGAATGATAAAATTTATGAGCATGATCTCAGCTCACTGGACTGTTAGAGGTTGAATCAAGGTCGATTTTTACTTTCTGAAATTCTCGAATCAAGGTCGTCAACAGTCACTTCAGCTGAGTGAAGACATTAAATCTGTTTAACTTGTCTCAAGTCAAATTTGTTTCAGTTGATTTGAACTGACCGTTGTTGGAACGCCTCATAACACGTAATGTTCCGAGTGATGAAACAGAGTGGCCATCGTCAGACTTGAATCAATCCATTGTTGACCTGCTCGTTTTTTTGAAACGTATGGATGTTCCAGATATGCTGCCGTGAAATCTGGTTTTGCTGGAACTGTTAACCGTTATCGTTTGAACTATAGTGAAGGTGACCTTGCTTGTCGGAAGGTAAAGTCCAGAGTTTTTTAGCCAACGCTTAAAGTGAGTCGGATCAATCAGTCAGTCAATCGATCAATAAATCAAGCAATCAATCAGTCAGTATTGTCTCGATCGTTGTAATTTCAAGTCCAGACGAGCACAATCAGCGGCATGAAAACGACTAGAAGGAACCGACTTCGATTGAAGTGAGAAATCCAGAGGCTCTTCTTTTGCTGTTCCTTTCAAGATTGTCGATTAGAGTCCTCTTTCATCAAGATCCTCGATTGGAATTTTTTTCATCAAGATTGTCGATTAGAGTCCTCTTTCATCAAGATCCTCGATTGGAATTTTTTTCATCAAGATTGTCGATTAGAGTCCTCTTTCATCAAGATCCTCGATTGGAATTTATTTCATCAGGATTGTCGATTGAAGTCCCTTTCAGCAAGATTCTCGATTGGAACCTTTTTCATCAAGTTTGGGTAATGGTTAATTTTAGGTTAATTAAGAACATACTAAATTGAACAGAATATTTCTTGCAACTTACTTTAAAATAATATTGTCTGAAAATAATTGTATATTATATTGCTTGGTAATTTCCATTATAGATTTTTTAGGATGGAGCCCCAGGATTTTTCTCAAATACTGAGTGGAGTTGGTGGAGCAATATCAAAGTTGGACGCAGTATTAAGACAGCAAAGTGTAATCAGTGATGTCGAGAGTTTAGCGAAAAATGTAGAAGAACACGATATGGATTGGAATCTTTATTTGGGAATAGCATTAGGGGCGATCCGTACACCAAAATGCAGGAACAGGTTTCTCACCATTTTACCTAGTACATGGGAGAGAACCAATATTAACAATTGACAATTTATTAAAGCCTAGGAGAAAATATATGGGGGAAGATTTTCAGGAAACAAGGTTGCAAGAAATGCACAAAGCACATATACGTTTAAGAAATAATATAATTAAGGCTCGAGAAAGACAGAAGAAATACACAAATAAAAATGCACACTTACAAGAGTTCAACATAGGTGATAGAGTTTATTACAAAAAACATAGGAAAAATTCTAAGTTTGATGCTCATTGGGTGCCGGGATATTATATTTTAGAAAAAAAGGGTCCAGTATCATATACTATTAAGAATCAAGTTACAGGGCATGTTGCACGTTCACATGTAGAGCACTTAAGACGGGATAATGAGGAAAAAGATGCAGAGAATAATAATAATAATTATTATTCAGAAGAAATATTGTCAGATGGACAGATTGTCAGACAAACGGAATATCCAATACCTATAGAGAATGGGAAACAAGTAACAACAGCATCTACTACGGCTGAACAAGAAGAAACAATACCAAAAACAGTCATGACAGAGGAAAACAACACGTATGACGGTTATAATAGTGAAGAATCAATCAAGGAAAAAATAGAAGCTCCATTTATGAATACAAGACAGGCAGTAAAAAGAAAGTTAGATAGACAGAAAGAAAAAGAAATTAAGAGGCAAAGGAAGTTTAGACTGAATTCTTCAAGTGATGAAGATATGCCACTGTTTGAAAATTTATTAAGACGTCAAGACAGAAAAATTAGATTGGATTTAGAAAGGAAGAGATTAGCGGTTGCTAGTAATGGCTATACAGATGTGGAACAAGAGATGGATGAAAAGTCAGAAACTGATGAAGATGCTGATATGAAAGAAGATAGTTCTGCTCAGGAGGATGACGACATTGATGTAGATATAGCACATATAGAAAACAATTTGAAGCTATTAAGAAAATGGAGAAGGGATAAATAGCGTGGTAGAATATTCTGCAGATTGCAGATAGAAGAAGAAGTTAGACACGGTATTTCTGAATTTCTAAGGAAGGAAGTTGGCAAATAACTTAGTCAAGAGTTGTCGGGATGAGTAGACATAATGTTGTAGTAAGTTAAGACTTATTGATATGTGCTTTATTATCATTTTGATTTTTAAGTGGAAGTGTTGAGTTTTTCTTAGACGGAAAATAATTGATTAGTAGTCATAATATGTATCTATATATATGGTCTTTCATTTCGTCACATATGTTTAATTTGATTAATGTGTGGGGATAAAGATGATGTCAAAGAATGAGGGGGTTGATATTGTTTAGTCTGTTGTTTGACTTCAATTGTTCTTTATAAAATGTGAGGATAATTTAACTTTGCTTTTATTGAGTTATCCTGGGTGTGTTTAAAAATGATTCCTAGCTTGACGTTCAATTATGGGAAAAATGAAGAGTTGTTTTTGGGAACTTACAGAAAATGTGAAACAGACGACTTAAAGTTGAGTTGTTTAACGTATATAACGTTTATAAATAGAAATTGAGGGTGAAACATGATTGAGTTAAGGGGGAAGTTGTGGTGACTAGCGAAGTGACTCAGTATGTTGTAATGGAAGAGTATATTTAAAAGTGGCTGGGGGTATCAGCAACAATTGATAATTACATGTGGCTTAGAAAGAGTTAAAATGGGGGATTGAATTAGGGACTACATTAGACGGTTCGTATTGTAAATACATGGATTGAAATAGGAGCTGGGTTGAACAGCGTTTAATGGGAGAATATGGGGGGGGGGGGGGATGCCAGGTTGAATTTTGGCATTTAAATAAGTGAACACTGGAAGAAGAAGACTGTACGTAACAGTATACTAATAGTTTGGAGGTATTGAAGGAATGGTTGAATTTGACGAGGTGAATAATACAAAAGGGTTGTAGTTTTGGATCAACTTTTTGATAACAACAATTATTATTGACGGAAATGAAGATACATTTTAGAAACTTTATTTTTATAAAGTTTTGAGAATGCATGGGAAGAGAAATGTGATTACTTCTTACTTTTTCCTTACTTTCTATTTTTTTTCAGGTGCGCACCTAACCAACTTAACTAAACTTTTCTGTCTGTCCTGGAATAGCGAGAATGTGAATAAGTGAGAAAAAGATAAGGGAAATATCTTCAATTTTTGTCAATCATAATTTAGATGGACACTTTAAAAGCAGTTCGCTTATAGAGAGTTTTGTAGAGAGTTTTTGTGGAGAACTTTATAACGGATTTTGTAGAGAGTTTTGCATTGTTGATATTGTATGTATGTCTCTGCTTAGCATTTGGCTATGATGAAATAGGAGGGTGAGATTTGAGTTAGGAAATATATGGAATTGTTGGGCAGCTGTGGTATAGAATCGTAGAGTAAAGTGGTTAAGAGTTGGGATTGAGACTTTTTCAGGGAAAAAGTCTCCTTGAAGAAGGGGAAGTATATATATAACAGTAAAGGGAGTTAGCTTAGGAGTGGAGAGTTAATGAATGCTGCGCATTCATTAACTAGTGGGAAATCATAGTTAGTGAACGTGTATGCACGAATGGGTAGACGTATCCAGGGGTTGCACACACGTCACTGGGGACTTGGGATTCAACTAGGAGAACAGTAAAGATGTCCGTGTTTACCATCATCAGTTAGAAGATGTATGATTTCAACTAATAAACGAATTTTTATAGAACAGACGAGACTTGTCCACTATATCGACACGAGCCTTCCACACACACAGCCTTATCATATCATCTACACTGTTATACAAGCACTAATAGCAAAATCAGAATCTGAATTACAAGACCACATGAATAGTCTAAACGAAATGTGTAGGGAACATAACATAAAAATTAGCACAAGCAAAACAGAGGTAATGACTATAACTAAAGAAGAACAAACAACAACAATTCACCTAAACGAACATCCCTTGAAACAAGTAAAGAGTTTCAAGTATCTAGGAAGCATAATATCATCAAATGGCAGATCAGAAGACGAGATCGAAAATAAGGCAAATCAACTCATTGGACAAATGGCACCAATACTAAAGAACAAACATGTATCAATAACTACTCAGAAAGCACTTTACAACACAATCTTCCTGCCAACTCTATGCTACCGATGCCAAACGTGGACAATGACAGTGTCATATATTTTTGAAGGGAGTGGGAGATCACTGTAGTGCATGCCCCATCTCTAACAAAAGAAGTAGAGCCCCATCCTCTTCTATCTTCAATAACCCCAGAATATGAACCTTGAGTTATCTGCAGGCCTCGTTCTATTAAGTATGTCTAGGAGATATAGATTATGGCCCTGGTGAGAATGGTAATTACTAACTGGGAATCTGCCCCTTCTCCAATGATTCTTATAGCTCTGGAGCCCCCTTTTCGTTTATCAAATCTGAGGAAAGTCTGGAGAATTTTCTCAGCCTGATTTAGATGAAGAAAACATGGATATTGAGCAGTTGATAGATCTAGAGTCTTCTCTCCCCCATTTTAGTAAGTCATTATGAGTGGATTTATTGTTAAACAATCAAACATATAATCAATCACATTAGATTCTGACAACATGATGTACAAAGAAGTTGTTGACTCACAGATAGGTTTGAACTGATAAATTAACAGAAGGTCAATTCATGTTAATCATTTATTGACTGGGCCTGAGCCTTCTGGTCAGTACATACATTTCTATTGTGATTTACACAAAATAATAGAAAAGTTGCATATTGGACCAGTCACACAGACCATCAATAAACAAGCATCAATACATGAGATGTCAACAAGTGTGAAACATAGTAAACATTTTGATGTTGTACATATTAAGTGTGAAAATGATTCAACAATTAAATATCAGTTCCCTGAAATTGGGTGTGGCGTGTACCAAGGAAAAATGTAACCTGGTGACTGGAAGATTAGGTAAGCCAGGGTCCATTGACTGATGGATCCACTTCAGGTCTGCCCGTATAGCTCCACTGAAGGCCTCCCCATACTTTGCTCATGGCCAAGTCATCTTCCATCTCACTTGTGGTTCATCTCCTTCTCTCGGCCTCACTCTTTCCGGTCTGATTTAGGTGGTTAGTTTGCTGATGTGTTGGGTGGTTGTTGGTATGTAGCCACCAAGATCACTGATGAATATTCACATAAATATATACATTCCTACCAATACAATATTCTAGAAGTAGGTCGGAAGAAATCTAAATTCCTGAAGTAGGAACTAGTTCCCCTCCCCTCCTTTTTTCTCTAATCTAGTGTTGGGTTAATTTGGGGTGGTCAGAGTTTATCACACTGTGTACGCCTTGTATCAACTGGTTCCTGCTGTATGTAAGTTCTCATTTGACCTGGGGTCAGTGAACGTGTACAGTAAGACAGTGACAAGAGTGAGAATATGTCAAGATGCAGGTACATAAATGACATACATTTATAACATTTCTTCCACTCAGTGGTGTTTATCGCGTGTATAAATAATTCTCTGTGTTTTCCCAATTAACTTCTTCTTCTTCTTCTTGTGTCTAATAACTCTCTCCCATTATCTGTTGTTGTGATGTTGAGTGTTGGGTTGTGTGGTGATGAGTGGTGTTGAGTGGTGTTGTGTTTTAAGTTATGTTGAGTAATGAGTTAAGTTCACTTCGTGTGATGGAGTTCCACGAAGCTCAACTCTTCTGATGTAATGCAGTTCATAAGTGCTCTTATCTAATTAAATTTTGACATAAATATAAATATTGATCCTTCAAACCCTATCCATTCAATAGATGAAGCAGAAAGAAAAGATTAGATTTCTCTCTCAACTTTCTAAATTGAAAATAGACATAGATAAGTCTGTTTTAAAACAAGGCACCTATTCTAGTACACGAACTGTCATTTTAGCTGTAGATAGTGATAGCATCTTTAACAATGTTTCTGGTGAAATGCACAAGATTGCTTTAGAATCATCACTTCGTACAGTTGTTCAGAATAGAATGGAGTAGTATAATGCACTTCTTAAAGTTAATAATTATCTTTAAGAATATCAGAGATTGCAGTTTCATCGAAGCGAATATTAGAGTCAGTTTGCCCGGGAACGGCTCTGCGTCGTTAGAATCTACAGTCGAGCATTTTTTACATTTCAGAGGTTTTAATTAATAATAATACATTTCAATTGACATTACAAACACGGGTTACCATTACTTGATACTTGATACATCGGGTTCTTAGTCTAATCTCGGGAATCACAAGCTTACCTCAGATCTAGACACCCCGCAATTCCATGTTTGAAAATTTGGTCACACCAGCTTCTCACATCTGTTCATCAGAATGGTTGCAGAAAAAGTGCGCTAATTATCATATGCTAAATATGCGTTGGCGCGAAAGCGGGTCACATGTCTCCTTCGTCCAATGGTATTCCGAGCTTTGTCTGATGAAATCTTTCTAAGAATCCACGTCATCTGTCACTTTTGCAGTTCCAGTTTCGATGTTAAGTTTTAAGTCCTAGTCTCCGTTTGCGGTTGTGAAGTCAATTTCTTTTAATGTTGTTTCCTCTTCTTGCGGCATGTTTTGGTAAATGAATAATGGTGGTTAGCAATTATGCTACATGGCCCCACTCCAGATTGTTCTATGGTATGGAACTATGTTTCCAACATTTTCAGTTATCAAGCTGTTCCCATTTTTCCTCCCTTGTATTCTCTTCTGCATCTGATTGACCTGGTTCATCAGGCACTGGGTGTCGACTCAGGAAGTCCGCTCCCACATTCATTTTCCCAGGAACATACTCAACCTGGAACGAGTAAGGTTGAAGAAGCAGCGACCACCTCATAAGTCGGGCATTCAGAGTCTTAGATGCTGCGAGAAACATGAGTGGTTGATGGTCACATTGCACTGTGAAGTGTTTGCCATATAGGTATGCCTGAAATTTCTGTACACTCCATACGAGCGCAAGACATTCTCTCTCGATAGTACTGTAATTTCTCTCTGCTGCATTCAATTTCCTGCTAGCATAGGCTACAGGGAATAGCTCTGATGGTACATCTCCCTTTCTCTGCAACAGCGTTGCCCCAATTCCTATGTTACTGGCATCGGTGCGCAGCACAAATGGTTGGTCGAGGTCTGGTAGATGTAAGACTGGATGAGCAGTTAATGCCTGCTTTAGTGCTGTGAAAGCTCTCTCACAGTCAGCTGACCAAGTGACTTTCTCTGGTTTCCCCTTTTTGGTAAGATCCGTTAAAGGTGCTGACAGAGTATTGAAGTCCTTGATGTATTTTTGATAGAATCCACATAAGGATACAAATGATCTTACATCCTTCTTTGTTTTTGGACGAGGTGCTCTCTGGAGTTTGTCCACATTTCCCTCTTGTGGAGTTATCAGTCCATGAGATATCTTATGACCTAGAAAGTCCAATTCTTGGAATCCTATCTGACACTTCTTTGGTCTAGCCGTCAATCCAGTTTCTCTGAGGCGCCTGAACAAAAGATGCAGGGTTTCTACATGCTCTTCAAATGTTTCAGTGGCGATCAGGATGTCATCCATGAAGTGACTGATGTCTGGATGCTGTAGTGGGTCAAGTAATTTTCTCATCATACGTGTAAAGACGCTGGGAGCATTACTTAATCCGAATGGAAGAACGTTGAACTCATAGTGTCCTCCAGGCGTGCTGAAAGCTAACCATGGTCTAACTTCCGGTTTTACAGGAATCTGGTAATATCCCTTACTGAGATCAATCCTAGTAAAGTACTTAGCTCGGTTGAGTGCTGTGAAGAGTTTATTCTGATCAGGCAGAGGTTCTGCTTGGAATTCAGTAATAGCATTGAGCTGTCGATAATCGATGCACAATCTATGTTCTCCACTTGGCTTTCTCAATAAGACGACGCTAGCACTGTAAGGTGATTCAGATGGTGATATTATTCCTGCGGTGAGCAGCTGTTGTATTTCTTCCTCTAAAGTCTTTTGCTTTGCATAAGGAACTGGGTAAGTCTTGACTCGCACAGGCACTGTGTCATTTAACTTCATGTCAAATTCCTCCAAATCAGTTCTTCCTGGCTTATCAGTAAGTACTTCTGCATATTTTGCCATAAGTTCCCTAATCTGCTTTTGCTGATCCTTTGTTAAGTTGGGATTGATTTCCACATCCTTAAAGGTCTCTTTGGCTTGCAGTTGGCACTCGACTCCCATTGTTGATCCTTCTTCGACTTCAGTAGCCACACTCATGGCCATCAGATGTGCAGGTTCGGTGGTTGAGGGTCTTTCATGATATTTCTTCAAGAGGTTTATGTGAAATACTTTCATCTTGCCTTTGACTGAAATTCTGTAGTTGGTACGTGAGATCTTCTCCGTCACTACATAAGGTCCTCTCCATCCTATTTGCAGCTTATTCTGACTGGTTGGAAGCAGCAACATCACCTTCTCTCCTACCTCTAACTCTCTATCCTTTGCCTTGCGGTTGAAGTTACGAGCAATTCTTCGTCTGGCTTGACGTAGATTGACATTCGCTTGTTTCCAACTGTGTTGTAAACGATTTTTCAACTCGGCAACATATGTAGATGCAGTCACGACTGTATCATCTGTAGTATTATCAGTCCACGTTCGAAGTAACGCCTCCAGTGGTCCCTTGATTGGTCGTCCAAACAATAGTGTGGCTGGAGCAAAACCTGTTGAGTGATGGGGTACCTCCCTGTAAGCGAATAAAGCTGCGGGTAAATACAAGTCCCCATCCTCTGTCTTCTCCTGGGCAATTTTGCGCAGGATACTAATCAATGTCCCGTTCCACCTTTCCACAAGTCCATTTGACTGAGGGTGATATGGTGAACTGAAGATATGGCGTGCATGAAAAAGTCTGAAGGTCTCTTCCATGAGCTTACCACGAAACTGTGAACCGTTGTCCGTCAAGATCCTTTGTGGGAATCCTAGACGTGTGAATATTCCTAATAATGCATCAGCGACGTGTTTGGAGTCACAGCTGGGCATAGGAACTGCTTCGGCCCACATGGTTGTTGTGTCCACAAGCGTTAATATGAATCGGTTTCGCCTCTTCAATGCTGAGAGAGGTCCGATTATGTCTACAGCCACTTTCTCAAATGGAATTCCAGTGATTGGCGATTCACCCAACATTGCCGGTGGTGTCCGGTGTTTTGGTGATACTTTCTGACACTGTGGGCATGATTTTACAAACCGTTGTATGTCTGAATTCATCCCTGGCCAAAAGTAGTGAGTGGTAATCCGCTGTGTAGTAGCGTTGACACCCATGTGCCCACTGAATGGTAGACTATGACCCATCTCTAAGATCTGAGTCCTGTATTGAGTTGGTACAACAAGTTGATTAAACTCTTGTCCAGCTCGTCCTGCTTTTCTGTAAAGAAGTGCTGACTTCATGAACAGATCACCTTTACGTAGAGGTAAATGTGATTTTGGCAGTTTTCTGAAGCAGGGTTCCAAGGTGCTGTCGGCCTCTTGTGCCCTCTTCAGTTCCTCCGTTCGAGGGGTTGGCGTAGTTATTTCTGGAGTTTTTGTTGCCTGGGATCGAGTGGTCATGGTCGCCATCGCCACAGGTTGAACAGGTTCTCCTAGAACGATAAATCTACAGCCGAGGATTACGGGATATATCGGATCGTCCAAGACTGCTGCCTTGATTGTCCCAGTGACATACCGCGAGGCTATGTTCACTTTTGCCACTGGAAGAGACATATTTGTTGAACTCTTCAGTGGTCCCTGTAATTCCACTATTTCCTCTGTTACCTGTTCAGGGTGAACTAAGGATGATGAAACAACACAATCATACGATAATCCAGTATCATATAGACAGATCGTTTTGAATCCATTTAGCAAGATGGATTCCACAACCGGAATACGAGATGATGTGTCTTGATGAGGTGTCTGTTTGGACGTTTCACCAGTACTCACTTTTTTCTCTTTTGGGTTGGCCAAACATGCCGCTGTGTATGGATGTGGCTTTTTCCTGCAATTCTGAAATGTGTGACCTCTAATTTTGCAATGGGTACAGAATGGTTTGTCCTCCTTCGGCGCTGTTTGGACTGAGTTTTGAGTGTTTTTCTGGGATTTCCCCTTTTTCTTGGTGGCTACAGTGTTTTCACCCTCTTTTGGCTTTGGAGTTTTGTTTTGAGAGGGGGTGTTGTTCGAACGTCCCTTTCCTCCCATCTCCTTCTGAGATTTCTCAAATCTCTCTGCCAGGATGATTATAGTTTCTAGGCGGTCCGCCCCGTTTTGGGTTAAGAATGCCTTCATTTCGTTCTGCATTTTCCCCTTGATCTGATCAATGATGATCATTTCACGGAGTCCTTCAAAACTTTCCTCAAATCCTCCCAAGCAAGTCCATCTTTGTATGTATGACTTCAGTCTTTCGACTAGTTGCGCGTAACTCTCACCCGGTTCCTTCCTTGTGGTTTTGAACCTGAGTTTATAAGATTCGGCGTCCACTTCGAAGCGGCTCAAGAGTGCCGTCTTAAGTGTTGTGTAGTTCTGTTGTTCCTCTCTAGTGAGGCGCGAGAACACATCATACGCCGTGGATCTTAAGGCCTGCGCTAACTTCGTCGCCCATCTACTTTCATCAAGCCCACAGCTGACAGCCATTGCCTCGAAGCGTGATAAAAATCCTTCGATGTGGTCAGTCTGTTCATTAAAGGGTTCCAGAGGAAATGACATAGCTCCTGAATTAAGTTGAGAGACGTGAGGAGGTGGTTCTGTCACTGGCGATCCTGATGAGGTTGAGGGTGTAGGACCACTCCCTTTCTCTATTCTCCCGATCTCCACTTCAGTCTCTATTCTCCTCAACTCCAGTTGGTGTTGACGCTCTCTCTCCTTATCTTCCATTTCAGCCTGTAGTCGTTTCTCTTTCTCCTCCAATTCTGCTTGAAATCGTTTCTCTTTCTCCTCCAATTCTGCCTGAAGTCGTTTTTCCCTCTCAACCAATTCAGCCTGAAGCTGTTTTTCTTTGAGAGCCAATTCCGCTTGCAGTCTTTCTCTTTTGTCGAATGCATCTGAAACATAGTTAGCTAGCTCAGGGCCATCTAACCCGCATTCCCTACCTGTTTCTGTTATTTCGGCTCTAAACTTTGCAGTTTCCGCCATGCCTATAATTTATTGCTTTGTTCTGTCAAAAAAATATAACTGCAGTTAGTCTGATCCGCGTAAGCTTGTCAGTCCCTGATCTGCAAATATACAACAGAGCATGTGCAATATTAAAAACACCCTATGTTATGTCTGTCTGTCAATGCTGGAAAAGCCAAAGGCAGCAGGCACTGAAGTAACCAGATTTAATTCCTAGTAACGAAAAGAATCTGAAATTAGACAGAGTTTTCCCAACGGATAAGATTTTCCGGTGGTTGATGAAATGCTGTTAAGTTCAGACTCCACAGGAAAAGAACACCTTCTCTGGAAGAGAAGTAGTGTTGGTATAGTAGATACACACTATATATTTCACCTGGAGCACCTCTTTCTGAAGTATAAGCCTATTTGAACATGGCCCCCTTCTTCAGGAGGAATGATCAGTCACCTACTGTCGTGTCCTCCTTTAAAGTGTCGTCCCTGGAGTGAGGAGATCCGACACCCACATTATAATATTATTTTTTTTCCCCCTCAATATTCTGGAGAATCCACCAGCTTCCGTCCAACACACTCCATCAGCCTATGGACACCTTTTCCTATCACTCTCACACTGTCGTACTATGCCCCCTTCTCATACTTCCCCAACGCAACATACTCAACAACTCTTGCTTCTAGAAATTAATAAAGATTAATTTATTAAAATAAAAGTGTAACGTGTATGAGACGTGTATGCGAAGAAAATGTGTGACGTGTTCTATAAAGTGTGTAGACTCTGTCTCTCAGACATCAACTCAGTCAGCTGATCACAGCAAAGATAGACCACAGCACGTTACGTCAGAACAAGTACGTCTCACCCGTTGCCGGAACCATCTTGCCGGATAATGCTTTGCCTCTGTAGACCTCTGGTAATCCAATTTCATGAACATCCGAAATAGACACCAGTGGTATTAAGAGTTAATCAGGGACCGGTTGCACTCTACACAATGTCCGTTCCTAATGTTCCTAAACAAACTGCACAAGTCTTTTGCAGTGTGTACGCAGTTAGTTAGTTAGTTAGTTAACAGATCATCCTCGTTGCACATCGAACCATTCAGTCCATACGTGCTAATTACTAATGTTAATTGTTACTGTACTAACACTAGGTACTCTTAGCCGGTTCTCGGTTCGTTACTACTGTCTGATGCTGTGTGGTGCATCAGTATGCATCACTCTCTTTGATGAATCAATTTCCTTCTAGCGTAAGTTACGTTTCTGTATGCAACTTTATTGACTCTTGAACTGGTGTTCTTCAGAAAGGGTTTTTTAATTCTTCCCCAAAACTTGTAGAGTTTCCTTGGATCTGGTAGTGAACCTTAAATGGCACTACTGCAGTCCTATAAATCATATCTACATCTGCCATATAGGCACGTGCAAAATTAAGTCACTAATTAACACACGGTAGATATTATTTCCACTAAGCACTGCAGTGCCCTGGCACTCTAACTAAAGCATTATTCAAGTCCACCCTAGTTGATCTCAACTCGAGTTTATATGGCAAACTACCAAAGTTGTCCACGTGACGTTATCCTTTACTCCCCCACACAGGTGGCACAGTGGCAAATCATCCCCTGTCAAGAACTATTTTCCTGGCTTAAATCCTGTCAAAGTTGTCAGTAATTGCCTAGATTCTCAAAACAAGCCAGCTAGTTTCTGTAAACTCCCAACAAAGAGTTTCGATACCAAGCTGCCAATCATCTTGATGTTCCGGAACCCAAGAATTGACAGATGCACTGTTTTCCGTACTAGGTACTTCCGTTTTACATCTGCCCCTGTGATCTCACGGCTTCCATCTGCATTCAAATGTTGACAAACTTGTCACTCTTCTGTTCCGTGGTGACAATCCCTGCAGCCATTTCCGTCTGATGTCCGTCAGTATAGATGACAAACGGAACCATTCCATATCCTTCTCCCTCACCACCAAATTTTTTTATGGGCTGACACAAGGTAACCTGTACAACTGTGTTTACTCTGTTAGTACAAATAGATGTCGCTGGTCGATCGTCCGCTTAATCCGAAAATCCTCTGTAATAATCAACCGGATAAACACACGGTTTCATTTTGTGACATAGGCCCCCTCCTAAGAGAGTAGTCCATCTCACTCTTCTCCACCGTGAGTTTAATCCAGATGATTCATTCTTCTTCTTCAGGAGCTGGGTGTCTTGACAAGAAGTCCGCTCCAACATTTTCCTTCCCAGGAATGTACTCTACTGTGAAATTATACGGTTGAAGTAACAACGACCACCGCATCAAACGTGCGTTGAGCTTCTGAGAAGTAGCCAGGAACATCAGGGGCTGATGATCTGACTGGACCCGAAACTTAACTCCATACAAATATGGCTGAAATTTTTGCACTGCCCATACGAGGGACAAGCATTCTCTCTCGACGGTTGAATAATTCCTCTCCGCCTGTAGAAGTTTCTTACTTGCGTATGCCACAGGTTTCAAAACCGAAGCATCGTCTTTTCCTTCCTGTAACAAAGCGGCTCCAATTCCAATCGCACTTGCATCCGTTCTCAACACAAATGGTTTGGAAAGGTCAGGGAGCTGTAATACCGGTTTGCTGACCAAGGCCTCCTTTAACTGACTATAGGCATTCTCACATTCTGGTGTCCAAATGATTTGATCCGGTAATCCCTTTTTCAAGGTTTCCGTCAACGGAGCTCCCAGTTCAGTGAAATGTGGGATAAATTTGTGGTAGAACCCACACAACGAGAGAAAAGATCGCACATCCTTCTTCGTTTTTTGGCCTTGGTGCATTTCTGATTTTCTCCAGGTTCTTCTCTTCTGGAACAATGTGTCCTGGAGTGATGGTGTGACCTAGAAATTCCAGAGTTTGGTAACCAATCATGCACTTGGTTGGACGAGCAGTAAGCCCTGCTTCCTTGAGTCTATTAAACACTCTCTCCAAGGATTGTAAGTGGTCATCCAAGCTGTCACTGGAAATCAGAATATCATCCATGAATGAGATGATGGACGGATCCTGTAACGGATCTAGTAAAGTCCTCATCATGCGTGTAAACACACTAGGTGCATTGCTGAGTCCAAAGGGCATGACCTTGAATTCGTAGTGTCCACTGGGTGTACTGAAAGCTAACAGTGGTCGAATCTCCGGTTTGACTGGTATCTGATAGTACCCCCGACTCAGATCCACCTTTGAAAAGTACCGAGCCTTATGGAGCCTAGCGAATAACTGAGTTGGATTCGACAAAGGTTCCACCTGAAACTGTGTATGACTGTTCAGAAGTCGGTAATCTATACACAACCTGTGTTCTCCACTTGGTTTGCGTAACAAAACTACCCCCGCATTGTATGGGGATGTGGATGGTGCAATCACGTCATCCTCCAGCAGTTTTTTTATTTCCTCCTCCAGGGCCTTTTCTTTAGAGAATGGCACTGGGTAAACCTTCTGACGAACCGGCTCCTGTGTGGTCAAAGTCATCTCAAACTCCACCAACCTCGTTCGTCCTGGTTTATCAGTCAGTATCTCCTTATGAGACTTGAGAACCTGGGTTATCCTTTCCCTCTCCTGTGAGGTCAGATCAGGGTTCACTTGTACATCCCTATAGGTTTCCTGGTGTACCAAGGGATATTCCCTGCCCTCGTTGGTTCCCACTTCTGTCTCCACTGCAACTGCCATTGCCATGAGGTGAGCTGCCTTGTCTCCGGGTCTCTCTTCGTATTTCCGCAAGAGATTGATATGGAAAATCTTCGACTTTCCCCGGATCCGGATTTGATAGTTGGTTCTGGATATCACCCTTTCCACGGGAAATGGTCCTTGCCAACCTATCTCCAGTTTGTTGTTTCCCGTTGGGAGTAACAACAAGACTTTATCTCCTACCTCTAGAGATCTTTCTTTAGACCTACGGTTGTAGTAAGCCGCATGTCTTTTCCTGGCCTTTTTCAAGTTTTGATTTGCCAGAGTCCATCCCTTGTGGAGTTTTTCTTTCAGTTCCTCCACGTATTGATAGGATGAGATCACTTCTTCTGACGTCCCCTCTTCAGTCCAACTCCTCAACATGGCTTCCAACGGTCCTTTGATTGGACGACCAAACAGCAACGTAGCGGGTGGTAGTCCTGTTGAGCCATGAGGAACTTCCCGATAGGCAAAGAGTGCTGCTGGGATATATTCATCCCACCTATCAGGTTTTTCCTGCGCTAGTTTCCTGAGCATTGTCATCAACGTGCCGTTGAAACGCTCTACTTGTCCATTGGCTTGAGGGTGGTAAGGGCTGGTATGTATGTGGTTAGAGTGAAACACCCTAAATACCTCCTCCATGAGTTTTCCACAAAACTGAGATCCATTATCCGTCAGAATTTGATCCGGAAAGCCTAATCTGGTAAAGGCCTCCATCAGTGCGTCCGCCACTCTTTTCGAGTCAATCGTGGTCAACGGTATCGCCTCACCCCACATTGTACAGCAATCCACCATTGTGAGTATATACATGTTCCTCTTCCTAGTCCTGGGAAGTGGACCCACGATATCGATGGCTACCCTCTCGAAAGGAGAGTTCATGATGGGCATCTCACCCAACATCACCGGTGCTGTCCAGTGTTTCGGTGCCACCCTCTGGCACTCAGGGCATGACTTCACATACCGACGCACATCATCTGTCATTCCCGGCCAATAGTAGTGGCAGGAAATCCGCTGCATGGTGGCGGCAATACCCATGTGTCCACTAAAGGAGATGGTATGCCCCATATGAAGAATCTGGGACCGATGAGCTTTCGGGACGACCAACTGACCGTATAGGTTGTCTCCCCTTCCTGCTCTCCTGTAGAGTATCCTATTCTTCATGTAGTACTGCCCCCGTCCTGGTGGATCAGCACTTTTCTGCAGCTTTCTGTAGCAAGGACGTAAAGTATCATCCTCACTCTGGGCAGTTCGTAGCTCCCCCGGCATTGGGTTAGTCACAATTGCGTCTGCCTCTTCCGTTTTCGTCTGAGAGCGAGTCTGCATTGCTCCCATATGAATTGGCTCCCTGGGCATTCCCAGAAAGACATACCGGCAACCTAGGATGACTGGAAAAATGGGATCGGTCAATACAGCGGCCTTGATGGTGCCGGTGACGTACCGTGACCGAATCTCCACATTAGCAATGGGCAACTTCATGACTACAGCACTCTTCTGTGCAGGCTGTATATCCAAGGTTTCACCTGTGAATTGTTCTGGATGTACTAGATCCGCAGAAATCACGGCCTCCCCGTCCAGTCCTGTGTCGTATAAACACTCCACTTGACGACCGTTAACCTCTACCAATTCCACTACAGGTGGTTTTTCCTGGTCTGGAGTCTCTTCCTCGGCCTCGACCTGTTCGGTGGGCTCCACCTTAGGTTTCCCTGAGCACACGACGAATTGAGTGTCTCCTGACTTTCCCCTGCAGTCAATAGCATTGTGCGTATTCGACTGACATTGGTTGCCCCATTTCCCTGTCCTAGATTTTCTATTGTCGGACTTGAATGAGCTCTCCTGGTGGCGAGCTTCCTTGTTGACCTTGGCATTTTCCGTGACAACCTCCTTGGAAGTCACTTGACATGCTCCAAAGTGAGGGTTCTTAGCCTTCGATTTGCAGTCCCTCGTATTGTGAGAGGGTGACTTACAAATTGAACACCACTTCTCCGACCACGGTCGTTTAGGTGTAGAGCTTGAAGTGCTCTTGCTTCCCTCCTTCTTCTTCTCTGAACTATCCTCTGATTTTTGCCCATAAGGTTCCCACTTTTTTGTTCCAGAGTTTTTGGCTTTCTTCTTGTCATGTTTCTCTTGACTTTTGGTGTTGGTGGAAAGGTTTTCCCCTGCCTCCCCATGTACCTCGACGAACCGTTCTGCTAATTTATTCACGAGGTCAATATGTTCCGCTCCTTGTTCTCCCAGGAACGTCCTGAGAGGTTTAGACATTTGCTTCTTCAGCTGGTCGACCACCATGAGCTCTTCCAGACTCTCATAGTCATGTGCGAACCCAGCCAAATCCATCCACTTATGGAGATAAGATTTAAGACGCAAACTGTAGGCGGCAAACAACTCTCCCGGTTCTCGTTTCGCTGCTCGAAATTTTTTCCGGTAGGTATGTGACGTAACCTCGAATCGTTTCAGCAGAGCCGTCTTTAACTCATCATAATTGTTCTCATGTCCTGGTGGCAGGCGAGTATAAACCTCGTATCCCGTCCCGCGTAATCCCTGGGATAGCTTAAGATTCCATTTGTTACGCTCCAGACCCATAGCAACTGACATAGCCTCGAAGCGTTGAAGGTATTGGTCAATCTTCTCTTTGTCCTCCTCGTAGACCGCTAAAGGAAACTTCATAGCATGGTACCCATGTCCACCTACTGGTGTTGATCCTGGGATGGAGGAACCTCCAACTGCTCCCTCAGTTTCTCCATTAGATTGACTCTTCAACTCGAGTTCCCTCATCCGGTACTCGTGCTCCCTTTTCTGTGCTTCCTGTTCAGCTTCTAATTTCCTAGCTGCTTGCTCAGCTTCAAATTTCCTAGCTGCTTGCTCAGCTTCCCTTCTCAATTCCAGCTCGGCCTTTCGATCTTCCCTTTCCGCTTGACGATACTCTCTCTCCACTTCCTGTATGTAATCCGTTAGAGAAGACCCAGCCAATCCCATTTCTTCCCCCCTTGCCTTTAATTCTAAGGTGCTAAGTTTAGGGGTGGCCATTATACAGAGAGGTAAGCTAGCAGGTCTAGTACAATATAACTGCAAATTACTATACCGATATATGAACAAGTACTATAAATCTAGATATTACCACACACAGTACATTCACTCAGTGACAAGAGTAGAATCAGGACCACAGACCTATGCAGACGTGTGAAGTGTGAACAGGTAAGATATAAATCCTAACCCCTATCCACATTCACTCTAGCTGGATTCTCCAAAATGATATCTCCCTTTTATAACTAAGGATCCCGTGTCAAAAGACCCCGTTGTCAGAAGATCCCACTGTCAAAGGTTCCTGCTTGCAGGAGATCTCGCTGTCCAAGGATCCCGTTTACGAGAGATCTCGCTGTCCAAAGATCACGTTTACGATAGATCCCGCTGTCCAAAGATCACGTTTACGAGAGATCCCGCTGTCCAAAGATCACGTTTACGAGCCCCCAATAATGTCGTGTCCTCCTTTAAAGTGTCGTCCCTGGAGTGAGGAGATCCGACACCCACATTATAATATTATTTTTTTCCCCCTCAATATTCTGGAGAATCCACCAGCTTCCGTCCAACACACTCCATCAGCCTATGGACACCTTTTCCTATCACTCTCACACTGTCGTACTATGCCCCCTTCTCATACTTCCCCAACGCAACATACTCAACAACTCTTGCTTCTAGAAATTAATAAAGATTAATTTATTAAAATAAAAGTGTAACGTGTATGAGACGTGTATGCGAAGAAAATGTGTGACGTGTTCTATAAAGTGTGTAGACTCCTCAGACATCAACTCAGTCAGCTGATCACAGCAAAGATAGACCACAGCACGTTACGTCAGAACAAGTACGTCTCACCCGTTGCCGGAACCATCTTGCCGGATAATGCTTTGCCTCTGTAGACCTCTGGTAATCCAATTTCATGAACATCCGAAATAGACACCGGTGGTATTAAGAGTTAATCAGGGACCGGTTGCACTCTACACAATGTCCGTTCCTAATGTTCCTAAACAAACTGCACAAGTCTTTTGCAGTGTGTACGCAGTTAGTTAGTTAGTTAGTTAACAGATCATCCTCGTTGCACATCGAACCATTCAGTCTATACGTGCTAATTACTAATGTTAATTGTTACTGTACTAACACTAGGTACTCTTAGCCGGTTCTCGGTTCGTTACTACTGTCTGATGCTGTGTGGTGCATCAGTATGCATCACTCTCTTTGATGAATCAATTTCCTTCTAGCGTAAGTTACGTTTCTGTATGCAACTTTATTGACTCTTGAACTGGTGTTCTTCAGAAAGGGTTTTTTAATTCTTCCCCAAAACTTGTAGAGTTTCCTTGGATCTGGTAGTGAACCTTAAATGGCACTACTGCAGTCCTATAAATCATATCTACATCTGCCATATAGGCACGTGCAAAATTAAGTCACTAATTAACACACGGTAGATATTATTTCCACTAAGCACTGCAGTGCCCTGGCACTCTAACTAAAGCATTATTCAAGTCCACCCTAGTTGATCTCAACTCGAGTTTATATGGCAAACTACCAAAGTTGTCCACGTGACGTTATCCTTTACTCCCCCACACAGGTGGCACAGTGGCAAATCATCCCCTGTCAAGAACTATTTTCCTGGCTTAAATCCTGTCAAAGTTGTCAGTAATTGCCTAGATTCTCAAAACAAGCCAGCTAGTTTCTGTAAACTCCCAACAAAGAGTTTCGATACCAAGCTGCCAATCATCTTGATGTTCCGGAACCCAAGAATTGACAGATGCACTGTTTTCCGTACTAGGTACTTCCGTTTTACATCTGCCCCTGTGATCTCACGGCTTCCATCTGCATTCAAATGTTGACAAACTTGTCACTCTTCTGTTCCGTGGTGACAATCCCAGCAGCCATTTCCGTCTGATGTCCGTCAGTATAGATGACAAACGGAACCATTCCATATCCTTCTCCCTCACCACCAAATGTGTTTATGGGCTGACACGATGTAACCTGTACAACTGTGTTTACTCTGTTAGTACAAATAGATGTCGCTGGTCGATCGTCCGCTTAATCCGAAAATCCTCTGTAATAATCAACCGGATAAACACACGGTTTCATTTTGTGACACCTACTCTTATTTATCTGTTAATGTCATTCATATCATGTGGCTGTCAATCAATATAAGAAAATGACAATGTTCAAAATCTAAAGATATTGTGATTGTGTTATGTAACTTTTTAATTACAATGTATTATTTAATTGTTTAATTTATTTATGGGAACCATCCAGGACGTAGCCGACAATATGTCATATATTTTTGAAGGGAGTGGGAGATCACTGTAGTGCATGCCCCATCTCTAACAAAAGAAGTAGAGCCCCATCCTCTTCTATCTTCAATAACCCCAGAATATGAACCTTGAGTTATCTGCAGGCCTCGTTCTATTAAGTATGTCTAGGAGATATAGATTATGGCCCTGGTGAGAATGGTAATTACTAACTGGGAATCTGCCCCTTCTCCAATGATTCTTATAGCTCTGGAGCCCCCTTTTCGTTTATCAAATCTGAGGAAAGTCTGGAGAATTTTCTCAGCCTGATTTAGATGAAGAAAACATGGATATTGAGCAGTTGATAGATCTAGAGTCTTCTCTCCCCCATTTTAGTAAGTCATTATGAGTGGATTTATTGTTAAACAATCAAACATATAATCAATCACATTAGATTCTGACAACATGATGTACAAAGAAGTTGTTGACTCACAGATCAATTCATGTTAATCATTTATTGACTGGGCCTGAGCCTTCTGGTCAGTACATACATTTCTATTGTGATTTACACAAAATAATAGAAAAGTTGCATATTGGACAAGTCACACAGACCATCAATAAACAAGCATCAATACATGAGATGTCAACAAGTGTGAAACATAGTAAACATTTTGATGTTGTACATATTAAGTGTGAAAATGATTCAACAATTAAATATCAGTTCCCTGAAATTGGGTGTGGCGTGTACCAAAGAAAAATGTAACCTGGTGACTGGAAGATTAGGTAAGCCAGGGTCCATTGACTGATGGATCCACTTCAGGTCTGCCCGTATAGCTCCACTGAAGGCCTCCCCATACTTTGCTCATGGCCAAGTCATCTTCCATCTCACTTGTGGTTCATCTCCTTCTCTCGGCCTCACTCTTTCCGGTTTGATTTAGGTGGTTAGTTTGCTGATGTGTTGGGTGGTTGTTGGTATGTAGCCACCAAGATCACTGATGAATATTCACATAAATATATACATTCCTACCAATACAATATTCTAAAAGTAGGTCAGAAGAAATCTAAATTCCTGAAGTAGGAACTAGTTCCCCTCCCCTCCTTTTTTTCTCTAATCTAGTGTTGGGTTAATTTGGGGTGGTCAGAGTTTATCACACTGTGTACGCCTTGTATAAACTGGTTCCTGCTGTATGTAAGTTCTCATTTGACCTGGGGTCAGTGAACGTGTACAGTAAGACAGTGACAAGAGTGAGAATATGTCAAGATGCATGTAAATAAATGACATACCTTTATAACATTTCTTCCACTCAATGGTGTTTATAATGTGTATAAATAAT
The DNA here is from genome assembly GCA_014155875.1 of Cepaea nemoralis. Classification (NCBI taxonomy): domain Eukaryota; kingdom Metazoa; phylum Mollusca; class Gastropoda; order Stylommatophora; family Helicidae; genus Cepaea; species Cepaea nemoralis. The sequence goes on from JACEFZ010015802.1 coordinate 157,781, forward strand.
TCTCTGTGTTTTCCCAATTAACCAACTTCTTCTTCTTCTGTGTCTAATAACTCTCTCCCATTATCTGTTGTTGTGATGTTGAGTGTTGGGTTGTGTGGTGATGAGTGGTGTTGAGTGGTGTTGTGTTTTAAGTTATGTTGAGTAATGAGTTAAGTTCACTTCGTGTGATGGAGTTCCACGAAGCTCAACTCTTCTGATATAATGCAGTTCATAAGTGCTCTTATCTAATTAAATTTTGACATAAATATAAATATTGATCCTTCAAACCCTATCCATTCAATAGATGAAGCAGAAAGAAAAGATTAGATTTCTCTCTCAACTTTCTAAATTGAAAATAGACATAGATAAGTCTGTTTTAAAACAAGGCACCTATTCTAGGACACGAACTGTCATTTTAGCTGTAGATAGTGATAGCATCTTTAACAATGTTTCTGGTGAAATGCACAAGATTGCTTTAGAATCATCACTTCGTACAGTTGTTCAGAATAGAATGGAGTAGTATAATGCACTTCTTAAAGTTAATAATTATCTTTAAGAATATCAGAGATTGCAGTTTCATCGAAGCGAATATTAGAGTCAGTTTGCCCGGAACGGCTCTGCGTCGTTAGAATCTACAGTTGAGCATTTTTTACATTTCAGAGGTTTTAATTAATAATAATACATTTCAATTGACATTACAAACACGGGTTACCATTACTTGATACTTGATACATCGGGTTCTTAGTCTAATCTCGGGAATCACAAGCTTACCTCAGATCTAGACACCCCGCAATTCCATGTTTGAAAATTTGGTCACACCAGCTTCTCACATCTGTTCATCAGAATGGTTGCAGAAAAAGTGCGCTAATTATCATATGCTAAATATGCGTTGGCGCGAAAGCGGGTCACATGTCTCCTTCGTCCAATGGTATTCCGAGCTTTGTCTGATGAAATCTTTCTAAGAATCCACGTCATCTGTCACTTTTGCAGTTCCAGTTTCGATGTTAAGTTTTAAGTCCTACTCTCCGTTTGCGGTTGTGAAGTCAATTTCTTTTAATGTTGTTTCCTCTTCTTGCGGCATGTTTTGGTAAATGAATAATGGTGGTTAGCAATTATGCTACAGACAGAAAAAGAGAAAAGAAAAATCACAACAACAGAAATGAGGTTCCTGAGAAGAATACTCAACGTATCAAGCAGAGATACGATCAGAAATGAAGAAATCAGGACTAAAGTGGGGTTAACACTAGATTTTATCAGAAAACAGCAAGTCAAATGGTTTGGCCATGCAAGTAGGTTACCAGTCAACAGCATACCACAACAAGCAATGATGTACAGACCAGATGGAATCAGAAGAAGAGGCCGACCACATAAACGTTGGACGGAGGGAATAACAGAGTCCAAGGAGTATCGATACATGAAGCCCATCATCGGGCACTCCCACGATGTTTATACTTCACCTCGACACCGCAATATATATATCATCATGTTCCTCTTGTACCTTGCGGTGTCGAGGTGAAGTATAAACATCGTGAGAGTGCCCGATTATGGGCTTCATGTATCGATACTCCTTGGACTCTGTTATTCCCTCCGTCCAACGTTTATGTGGTCGGCTCTTCCTCTGATTCCATCTGGTCTGTACATCATTGCTTGTTGTGGTATGCTGTTGACTGGTAACCTACTTGCATGGCCAAACCATTTGACTTGCTGTTTTCTAATAAAATCTAGTGTTAACCCCACTTCAGTCCTGATTTCTTCATTTCTGATCGTATCTCTGCTTGATACGTTGAGTATTCTTCTCAGGAACCTCATTTCTGTTGTTGTGATTTTTCTTTTCTCTTTTCCCCCCCTCTTTTTTCCTATATATATAGGAGTATTCCCCATCAAAGGAGAGGTAAGGTGCCTCCTTCCCTCCGCTAGTCTACGGGACACCCTTGGGCAAATTGGAGTACCCGTTTATCCCCCCGATCAGGGTTACGTGAGCCATGGGTGCAGGTGGTGGATGAAGTTGAAGAGCAGCCGACAGATAGTTGTAGGTTATGGTCTCCAGCTTCACGACGGTAGGCAGAGGATCTCTTATATGGGAGAAAATGGCTACGGTCGTCGACCAGTATGGTCACTGCTAGGAAGGAAAGCAATGGCAAACTACCTTCTTTACAGATGCCAATATATATATATATATATATATATATATATATATATATATATATATATATATAAAACAGAGTGTATGTGGCTTTGTGGTCAGCTATGTATTGGATGCGTTCGATAACGGTACATCCGATTGAGATGAAATTTTCTACACGTCTTCCTTTCATTCCTGTGCAAGCGACTGTAATAGTTTCTTAGTGTAAAATCTTCTACTTATTTAATAACATTTACTTTTTCATTTTTCATTATATAATTTCTATATAGCAGGGGGACTTCACTCTAGAAAAGTTATTTCAAGGGGCATAACTTTTAATAACATTTCTATATACTTTATAGTCATATTGTTGGACTTACTTGCACTATTGTTAAACTCTTTGTCTATAGTTATTTTCAGGCATATGAGTTATAATAAATAATGATATATCTTTAAGGCATTTTCAAAGTTTTCATAAAAATAATGCATAATGCATAACATTGTAACCCATCTTTTTCTGCTTAAAGAACTTATCAACTGTCATGTCGGTGATTAAAAACAGTTTTCATTAAAAAATAATGAATGGTGTGTGGAAGGAGATTCTTTTAAGTTACTGTGCGCCAGGAGCTGGGCGAAACCACTCCGGGTCAGATAGATAGACAGACAGACAGATAGTCGGGAACGGAAGCTTATTTGACTACTTATATGAATTAAACTACATGCTCCCCACCAGGGACTGGGTGAAGCCGGGCCGGGACAGACAGACAGACAGATAGACAGACAAACAGATAGTCGGGAACGGGAGAGCTTATATGACTACGTATATGAATTAAATGAGATGCTCCCCACCAGGGACTGGGTGAAGCCGGGCCGGGTCAGCCAGACAGACAGACAGACAGACAAACAAGCAGACAGACAGACTGATAGATAGATCCCCTCCAGGGCCTGGGCGAAGCCGGGCCGGGTCAGCTGGTGTATATATATATATATATATATATATATATATATATATATATATATATATAGAGAGAGAGAGAGAGAGAGAGAGAGAGAGAGAGAGAGTTGTCCCTTAAAACTACAGAGACAGTTTACATATATACCTACCTAGATGCATACATGCCGGTCTCCCTGGTCTAGAGGTTACACGACTTTCTCTCCATGAATATAAAGAAAGCAGTAACAATGGTGATATCACAGAAAAATGTGACACCAAAATGTGAAATGAAAATAGAAGGGAACATTCTTAACCAAGTGGATAATTTTAAATACCCAGGGGCATTTATAACATCAGATGGAAGATGCATAACTGAGATTAAGAGCAGAATATGGCAAGCAAAAGCTGCATTTCAGAAAATGAAGAGTATCTTATGCAATAAGTCACTTTCATTGAATGTAAGAAAGAGAGTGCTAAAATGCTATATAGAACCAGTTTTGCTGCATGGTAGTGAATCTTGGAATGTAAAATGAGCAAATTAGGAAAAACTTGGAAGCAACAGAGGTGTGGTTCCTGAGACGAAGGTAAGAGAATTCCTTAGACTGCTGAAGTAACTAACAACGACTGTCTGAAAGAGGCTAATAAAACTAGAACAATATATAGAACAATAAGAAAGGGAAAAATAGCTTTCTTTGGTCATGTGATGAGAAGAGATGCACTGAAGAACATCATGGCAACTGGAAAGATCGAGGGCAAGAGAAGCTTAGGAAGATCAAGAGAAATGACGCTGGATGGATTGAGACGGTGGCATGGAGGAATATCATCTGTGGAGTTGATCCAGAAAACCAAGGACCGAGATCTGTGGAGAGTCATGAACGCCTACGCCAGCTGACATGGCACTTGATGACGATGATGATGAGACAAGACAGTAACGGTTTAGATGGAATTAAAAACAAAATAACTAGATAGATTGTAGTATACAAGATAAATAACTAGATATATTGAAGTACAGACGATAGTGATCGCTTAGATGCGAATCATCATGATCATCAAGTGCCTTCCGGCTGGCGTAGGCGTTCACGACCTTCCACAGATCTCTGTCTTTGGTTTTCTGGATCAACTCTGCTGATGATATTCCTCCATGCCACCTGTAATAACCAGATAGATTGAGCTACACCAGTGGTTCTCAACCGGTGGGGAATTCCCAGGGCCGGATTTAGACTTTATAAGGCCCTAAGCTATTTAAAATATGGGGCCCTTTATAAGTCCAGGTATTCTATGTCATATATACATATATGACAATTGCTCACTCGGACAATATTTTTTGGGGCCCCCACTTTCTTGGGGGCCCCAAGCTATAGCTTGTGTAGCTTATACGTAAATCCTGCACTGGGAATTCCCCCCTAGGGGGGAATTCCCCGTGATTTCCAAAGAGGGGGGGGGGGGGGAATGAAGATTATTTCAAGATCGCGTTAATACAAGAACCGATTACTTGATATTGTTTTTCCCTTCATACTTTACGGTTCTGTACGTATCACCCTTCTGAAATTCATTTTATAACGTAAGTAGATCCGCAAATCACGTTTTATGTAGATGTCTAGACTTGTTTTAGTATGTGCTATTAAATTTAGCTTTAAGTATTACGTATACTGTGTAGGGGTCTCTCTGGCCGAGGGATTACACCACTTTCTCCGTAATCCCGTTTAACACGTAGAGTCTCGTAGCGGGCGAGAACTGGGAGCGGTTTTTCCCCCGCTGGTGACTTGCGGGATAACTGAGCCGGCCGCTCAGAAAGCAATGGCAAACTACTGAGCGTAATCTTGCCAAGAAATCAACAGACAGCTGAAAGATGCTGCTGTTGACAGCGATGTCCTGTAAAAGGATATGCGAATTTAAAAAAAAAACTGTGTAGGGGCAGGAGGAATTTTTAGGGAGGAAATACGAAAGGGGGGGGGGGGGGGGGTGGGGGGAAATGACGTCCTAAAATATGGTGAAGGGAGGCACGGACCAAAAAAAGTTGAGAACCACTGAGCTACACAATACAGTGATCGGATTGGATTACACAAGATAATGACTGCACAGATGGGAATACACAAGATAGTAACTGCATAGATGAGAATATACAGATAGTTACTACATAGATTGGAATACACAAGATAGTGACTGCATAGATGAGAATATACAAATAGTTACTGCATAGATTGGAATACACAAGATAGTGACTGCATAGATGAGAATATACAAATAGTTACTGCATAGATTGGAATACACAAGATAGTAACTGCATAGATGAGAATATACAAATAGTTACTGCATAGATGGGAATACACAAGATAGTAACTGCATAGATGAGAATATACAAATACTTACTGCATAGATTGGAATACACAAGATAGTGACTGCATAGATGAGAATATACAAATAGTTACTGCATAGATTGGAATACACAAGATAGTGACTGCATAAATGGGAATACACAAGATGGTGACTGTATAGAAGGGAATACACAAGATAATGACTGAATAGATGGGAATATATTAGATGGTAACGGAACAATGGAACAGACAAGGTTGAAACTGCATAGATGGGAATACAGACAGCGGCTACATTGATTTGACTAAATAAAATAGTTACTGTCTAGATTGGAATACACAAGATAGTGACTACGTATATGGGAATACATAAGATGGTAACGAAACAACGGAATAGACAAGATAGTAACGTCATAGCTTAGACTCGTGTGCTCAGTGGAATGGCTAGCGAAAAGCACGCATCTCACGGCATTATTTGTTTAATGATGGAGCTGCTTGAATGGCCAAATAATGAGTAAAGATGACTATCTGCGTCAATGAATTTGTGAGGTGTGTGACACGATTACTCGCACCTTCATTAACCTTTTGTTTGTTGACTTCAAATTATGTATAATGATTGCAGATCAGCATGTCCGAATTGATAACAACTGTGCTGCTCATATTTCTCATAATCGATTTCCAACTGCCAAGGGATTTTTTACGTGCGCAACAATACACACGGGTGTCCGATCTCACTACCCAGAGACCAGGGGAAATTACTGGAAGTCCACGTGGTTTTTTTAAATAAATCCCGGTCCTCATCGGGGCCTGAATCCGGGACCTCCAGCACTCGAGGCGGACACCATACCTCGAGACCAAACAGCTGCCCGGGCAAAATTTCGAGTTAAAAATCTACCCAAAGTATTTCAAGATCCTCGCCGTTGCTACGGAGTTTCGTGCATTGAGCTGAGTTTCTCCAGACTCAGGTTTGAGTTAGGAGGAAAACGGAGCACTTATGGGGTTAAACCCGTGTGCCGTGATGTTGATCCATCGACTAAAACTAAAAACTTAACTTTCTCATAATCATCATCTCAAGCCATCCAGGATCATCTCTTTTAGTCTACCTGTGCCTCTTTTAGTATTCTTCAATTTATTTATATTCAATGTATTCCCGTTGATCAAAATCTAACCTTTATTTCCCATGATCATATTCTCGTTAAACATATAGCCAAAAAAAGTATACCAACTTGCCAAAATTAAAATGTCCTTGACGAAAACACAAGAAAGATAGTCTATACTTCCCACATACAAACACATATTAATTATTGCGCCACAATCTGGGATGGATGCTCCACATCAATAACAAATTGCCTTTATTCACTCAAGAAAAGGGCAGTGCGATTAATTAATGTTGAAAAGCTTACTGATAATTCTAACCTACACGAACGTCTTCAATTACTGCCATTCCACAAACGCCTACTTTTTAATAAGGTTAACGTAATTGAAAAAAAAAATCCTATTCCAAAATGCTCCAAGCTACCTTTGGCCATTGTTCAAATATAACGCAAGACATAGCGAACGACCAAATATACTTCATGTCCCTAAACCTAGGATAGACTTATATAGAATAGGCTTTGTATACTCTGCCGCTCGGTTGTGGAACAATCTTCCACAAGAAATCAAAGAGACCATCAATCATTATACATACAACCTGTTTGAATACTACCTCAGTACAGACTAACACCCCCCCCCCCCCACCCCCGCCCACCACCTAAAATAATAATAATGGAAAATTATCTGAAACGACAACTAGCCAATAAACGTTCCCATACGTATGATACGTCACACCTTCCTTAGGTATTTATAATGTATATATAATGTATATATATATAAAGCGAGTGATTCATGTATTATTGATTATTTTTCATGCGTTTTAATGCTTATTGTTCTTTTGTTGTCTAAGATTAAATTAGCTTCATAAGTGATTTTGAATGAAATAATGTATGAGAGGAAATAGAGAAGAAGGGCAGAATGTCAGACAGGCCGGCGTGCCCAATTCTTAACACTTTGAAAATAAAGTTCGTTCGTTTGTTCGTTCTTTTCCCACGGATGTTCCCAGTTGTCGCGATGTTCTCAAATGCCCCTCTTCTCGCTGTCGTAGTAACTGGAAAGTTGTGGGATCGAAAAGGCTAAAAAACATTAGGAGACTGAACACATTAGTACGAGATTACCGACAAGAGATGAGTAACATGGATAAGGCATTGAGGGAATTAGAAGAGATAGCATCGGCTAGTAGTTCGTATGAGATGGTTCGGCTCATAAGCTACACTATAATACAAATAGCAGAAATGGTTGGACTGGTCCGTAGTAACCAGTAGAGTTTATATAGAACATATCCGGACGCCTCATCTCGTGTGTTACCGTGCCCATACGGGAAGCAAAGAATAACGACAATGTAATATATCTATGCCGGCTTCGTGGCTTAGAGGTTAGCGACTTTTCTCCGTAATCTCTTATACTCTCGTAGGTAACCTGATGACGGTGAGAATCAGCAGTGGTTCGAATCACATCGGTAACATAAGGGGTATGTGAGCTGGCCGCTCAGAAAGCAATGACAAACTACTGAGCGTAATCTTGCCAAGAAATCAACATACAGCTGAAAAGTTCTGGTGTTGACAGCGATGTCCTGTAAAGGATATGCAAAAAAAAAAAATATATATATATACATCCATGCGGGTCGGCAAAAGCGACCAAGGAGAGTTGACTGGCTACATCAAGCCGTTGAAAACTTTAGCTACAAAATTCGACTAATCATGAACAAGTCTACAAAGGGCTTGACGTGAGTAGGTTAAGGAACTATGATTCATTGGGAGATGGAAGGCAACAGAAGAAGAAAAAGAAGACGATGATGGTGCTAAGGATGAGGAGGAAAAGAATAATTAGACGAAGATGAAGAAGAAGATGAAGAAGAAGATAAAGAAGAAGCAGAGGAGCAGAGGAAAAGGAGGAGGTGGTGGAGGAATAGGAGGAGAAGAAGAAGAGAAAGAAGGGAAAGAAGAAAAAGAAGATGAGGAGAAGGATGATGAGGGAGAAGAAGAAGAAGAAGAAGAAGAAGAAGAAGAAGAAGAAGAAGAAGAAGAAGAAGAAGAAGAAGAAGAAGAAGAAGAAGAAGAAGAAGAAGAAACTCTCCGCTGCCATATCTTAAATTAAAAAAAAAAAAACCCAGACAAATCAAAAAAAAAACTTGCCATCCATACACTTGTATGTACCCATCGGTATCACCGTCTGTTCTAGAGAGTTCATGCACGCGTGGTCTAATATAATCTGCATGCTTTAATCAAAGATATCGGGACACTATTGGACTCATCACCTGCAGCGAGAGATAGTTCTGTAAATCAAACCTCATCTGTCCATGGTCTATAGTTGTGTATTGAGGTTCCCGTGAAGACAAGAAAGAAGTTATAATATTAAATGCTGATGTTTAACCGTATTGAAATTGGTTTCTTTTCTCCATTGACTCACCTGTGGCCTAGGGGTAGTGATCACAGTTTTATAATCCCGACATACTTGGTTCGACGTCAGAAATAGGTGATTTGGGAGCATATCACTCTGCGTTGATTTTCACAACGGTATGAGTGTCGGCCGTTCGGAAAGCACTGGCAAACTACTGAACGTAAAATTGCCTTGAAAATCACAAACAGGCAAAAATGACATTCTTTTAACGACATGCACTTAACTTTCGCGTTCCCTCCAGTGACTTCTGGGAAACTTGTAGCTTCTGCTTGCAGCTAAATTCCCAAAGCCCCTTCTCCCCCTATCTCCCCCGTCTATTCGCTGTTGTTTTAAACACACTCCGGTCCGATATTATATTACAGAGAGGCCCTTGCAACGATCTGAGGTCAGCGACCCATTACTTAACTTGAAACTCTCCAAACCTCCTGCCAATTGAGGCCGAGGTTGTAACCCTAATTTTCTATCACGCACTTCTGTAATCACGACAGCACTCAGCGCATCGCATGCTGATTAAATGTGCTCACATAATTCGTTGAGGAATGACATGTCTCCATCACTGGAACGATGCTTCCAGTACTTCAACTCCTCTAGGTTCTGCAATCACGCGTGCATCGCAGCATCAAGCCAAGCGGCCAGTAATTGCTGTATTTGTAAAGTCTGCCACGATGCGGAAATTACAACAATGATGGGATAAATCTCTATGCCATAAAAGTAATGGATACATTACTTAATTGGTTATGATTGTCGCAGGTAGAACGCTTTGAACTCAAGCGTAGTCCATACATATTATTTATAGTAGTGATGGACCGACTTTTGCTTGTGGATTAGCTTTCCCTATTAACAGTATCCCTCGCCATCATGCGAACCTACTCCGACTTCAGAAGTACTTGTAATTTACGTCCCAAAGTCAAGGATGACACGTCAACATTGTACTACAGCTTAAAAGTCGCTTAAAAGTCGACAGGGTCGACTTCATTGCACCGGGTTTTATCCCATACGGCTCGGTCTCTTTCCGCAGCACGGAAAGCGTCGCACAAAGCACGAACTCCGTAGTTTTTAGCGACGACCCACAGGAGTCTCCGAAACATTTAACTCGTAAACCGAAGGACACGGCCCGGAATCGAACCCACAACCTTCGGAACACGAGTGAAACGGCTTGACCACTTCGCCACAGAGACTCCCGCTGTCCGGCTTAGGGATTGAACCGCTAACCTCGGCATCAGCACACTGGATGTTTAAGAACACGTGTTCCTACCCATTCGGCCATGCGGACCTGCGTGGACAGTTTGATTCCAACATATGGTAACAGTAAGTAGTGCAGACAAATTTACGCTCCTTAATATTTTTGGGTATATGGTAATGGTAAATAGTGCCGACCCACTTACGCTCCTTACTCTTATTGGGCATATGGTAATAGTAAGTAGTAAATACCCATTTACGCTCCTTACACTTATTGGGCATATCGTAATAGTAAGTAGTGCAGACCCATTTACGCTTCTTACTCGTATTGGGTATATGGTAATAGTAAATAGCAAAGACTCATTTGCACTCCTTACTCGTATTGGGTATATGGTAATAGTAAGTAGTAAAGACCAATTTACGATCTTTACTCTTATTGGGCATATGGTAAAAAGAAAAACAAGTAAAATAGCCTATTTACGCGCCCAAAGGCGTATTCGGTGGTGGTATTTTATTTTGTATGACCAATGGGCACTCATTGGGTAAGTTGGTCAATACCACACTGCCGTCTTTACTTTCCAAAACATTGCCTGAGATCTATTTTAGACATATTTGAAATGGGAGATCATTCTAATGGGGATTCGAACAAATACCACCGGTTTAGTAGGCAAACGTGTCAACATAATTCCAGCCAGCAGGTAGTTTGTGCACTGGTGAATGATGACCTGGTAACTTTCTAATTTTCGTCTCCACAGGTGTACAATTCGAATACAATTCGAGGGTGTCCCCATCCTCCCTCCACTATTGGTTGTCTGCTTGGAGAGGGGAAGGAGAAGACCCGAAACACAGTCCCGTGGAGGTGGTACTTCCTCCATTCCCGAACATGTGACTTTTGTGTGTGTATAAATGTTGCATGTCCTTTGTAGGATGTTCCGATCATAATCCAGGCCCGATTGTCTAAGCAATTTGGCGTTCAGTACTTTGCCATTGCTTTCTGAAGGAGAAGTTAACGTTTAATTCTCACTTAATGGTGGTGTAGGGATTGAACCACCTGCCCTGCCACCAGCGCATTGGAAGTTTACGCAGCAGATGAAACACGAATGAAACCATAAATAACGAAAGCTGCGGAGAAGCATGATCTCCTACTTCAGCTGACAAAGCACTTGATGACGATTAATAGAAGATAATGAGAACCACACAGGAATTGTGCTTCCGGAGAATTGCCGAAGGAATACCTGTGTTTGCAAAGAAGCTTCCGGCAGATAGCATTACTAAGGGAAATAAATCAATTGAAGCCCTCAAAACATCAAGGGAAAGAACTTACTTGAACCAACGGTTCTGGTCATGCTAGAGTGCGCGGCAAACAGCGAGCGGATCTATTGGCTTCATAAGCGGAAATAGAACACTCACGATAGACATGGGTGACTTTTGAAGGCCACTATGAGCGACTGCTTGTAGAAGACACAAGTACAGAAAACAACAAGATGACTAGATAGCTAATGATGTCTGAGTTTGGGTTCAAGTGTGATTCGAAGAAAGAACGACGCATGTAACGAAGAATCCGGCGTGTTTGCAATAAGCGTGCTAGTGGATCCCTTCTCGACTTTTTGGCTAAGATCAAAGTGTAATATCTGCGCTTGATCTGGCCAGGGTGCAGAGGCAGTCATACAAACTCTAATCCCCAAATCACTGTCCTCTAACACTGGCAGACAAGCCTTATTGGATTATAATGAGCCAACAGGCACAAGGTGGGAGAATAACTTTAAAAGATCAGCATGTACGGAAATCATAGACTACATGGCCAAACGAACCAAGAAGGTGGACATTTTTGCAACGTATAGTACCGGATTCTCTCTGGCTGAGGGGTTACAACACTTTCTCCGTAATCCCGTTTGTCACGCAGAGTCTCGTAGCGGGAGCGAGCTGGGAGCGGTTCGCCCCCCGCTGGTGACTTGCGGAACACTGAGCCGGCCGCTCAGAAAGCAATGGCAAACTACTGAGCGTAATCTTGCCAAGAAATCAACAGACAGCTGAAAGATGCTGCTGTTGACAGCGATGTCCTGTAAAGGATATGCGAATAAAAAAAAAAAAAAGTACCGGATACGGTGCCTCACTTAGACAGACTGAAGAGATGCAGCCAAATATGCCAGGCAATAACGCATCCAGCCCAATGCCTGTGGTGTCTGTGTTTGAATCCACTAA